>CM014271.1:34426504-34509593 GCA_004135705.1 Alloteropsis semialata
AGTTAGATGTTGATAACCCAATGGTAAATGTTGATTTGAATGTGGCCCCTGCAGATAATGACCTAGGAGGGATTGAGGACCTTGTGCAGAACCTTAATTAGGTGGAAGATGCCAATTCAAATCTTTGAAGCTGATCTTGAAATAGAAGCAGTGCATATCCCCCTCCCCCTGCTCATGAGCCAGTGGATGTTGAGGTATTCATCCCCATGGCTAATGGTGAACCACTACAACTCATTCCAGATGAACTCTATGAGGATGACCTTATCAATAATGAAGATGCAGACATGGAGGATGCAGAGCCAATACCAGAAGAAATTCCTCACATTTACTTGGGTTTTGTGGAGACCTTCCAGCCTTTAGCTGATCCTGGTTTCATGGCCAGGTCAAGTCCAGCAGCTTGGAAGCCCAGTCCAGTTGCTGTGAGATCTTGGGCTCTTTTTCTATCACCACATGCCAATTCCCCATCTGTGAATGTACTTGAACTATGGGCTGATTTTTTCACTGTTCTTCTCTTGAATCCAAGCACTTTTGGGTGGGCCAAATACTTTCTGATGCCAGAAATGCATGGATCTGTTCCTTTTCTGATTCCAGACAAATGCCCTGTGGTTTCTGACCTCTTCTACTCCAAACAAGTTCATAGCAAGTCTGGTATGTTTCAAACCCCTACCTCCCATGTTCTTTCAGATAAGGGGAAAGAGATTATGGTAGACCAGAGCTCACCATATACTTCTCTAGAGCAGCTTCAGGCTAAGGTCGTCTCATCCCCTAGGCCCTGGTCCAAAACTTTCCTGAATCTAGCAAAGCAAGGCCAAGCTCCTCCAGGTGTTACAACCTCTAATGTTCGACGGAGCTTATGTCAACAAAACCAAAAGAAAGGTTACAAGGCTTCACCCTGTATGGATAAGCACTGCCTTGGCTGCTCCATAACGCCCCCAACAATCTGCCCTTTACTAATCAGGAACCTGAGCACAACTTTCTGCAAGATTGAGGCAGTGCAGCTCTCTGATGAGGCCCTGGCTCGAAAAAGGCCTGCTGCCCCTGGTGGGAAAAGGCTGGGCAAAAAGTCTATGAAGAAGCCTAAAGATGATATCCCTGATGATAAGCAATCCAAGAAAAAGCCCAAGAAGTGAAGGATGGCGTGGGCTCATCCATTCTTTTGTCCTTCTTAATCTTAGACATCTCTCCATTTGGTCTTGTAATAACCCCTTAAACCATACTACCTGCTTTTGGTACCTTTATATCTGTGTCACATTTGTTATGCATTTTGTGGCTTCTCTTCTCTCTCTTCTGGTTGCATATGGCTAGTACACCTAGAGGCAGAGCATGGAAAATCCTTTGTTGGAATGTCAGAGGTCTCAATGCTGATGATAGATGTGAATCACTCAGGGATAAGATTCTAGAAAGTCAATGTGATATCATTTGCTTGCAGGAAACAAAAAAGGAATCATTTGATCCCTTTTTTATCAGAAAATTCTGCTCTCCTTCCTTTGACAAATTTGAATACATGCATTTATTTGGTGCATCTGGTGGCATCATAACTATCTGGAAATCCAGGCTTTTTGATGGATCTCTAGATTTCAAAAATAACTTCTCTGTTTCTATTGACTTTCATTCTTGTCACAATGATAGTAGTTGGGTGCTTACCAACATTTATGGACCTTGTTCTCTTGAAGGAAGAGAAGAATTCACTACTTGTTTAAAGGGCATCCAAATGCCTGATGACATGGACTGGTTAGTGGTAGGGGATTTCATTCTTATGCGTCGTCCAGAGGACAGAAATAGGCCCGGTGGAGATGTTGTAACATGTTCCTCTTTAATGAGGTGATTAGTTCTTTTGGCTAGGTTGAGTTACCTCTTTATGTCAGAAAGTTCACCTGGACCAACAAGCAAGATCCCCCTCTTCTAGAGTGTCTTGATTGGTTCTTTACTTCAAACTCCTAGTCACTCTCTTTCCCTGGTTGTTCAGTCAAAGCACCGGTTATGGAGACATCTGATCATGTCCTTTGTGTGATTGAAGTAAATTCAGATATTCCAAAAGGCAAGATCTTCATGTTTGAAAATTATTTGATGGAGCATGAAGATTTCTTAAATGTGGTGGCACATGGTTGGTTATTACCAACTCCACATTCTGATCCAGCAAAGGTTATCACAGCCAAATTCAAAAACTTGAGAAGAGTTCTTCGATCCTGGCAAGCCCATCTTTCCAGCCTAAAAGCCAATATTGATAATGTCAAAATGGTTTTGTCGCTCCTGGAGATCCTAGAGGAATATAGAGATTTATCCATCTTTGAATGAAAATTTAAGCAATTGGTTACAGATAAGCTCAAAATGCTTTTACACCAGCAAGCCATATATTGGAAGCAACGAGGAACCATTAAATGGGTTATGTTTGGGGATGCAGGTACAAAATTCTTTCATGCAAATGCAACAATCAAACATAGAAACAACCTGATCACTTCACTACATGATGAAAATGGCACAAAGTTTACAGATCACCAGAACAAAACCAATATTCTCTGGAAGGTCTTCAAGAAGAGGCTAGGAATGTCTGAACCTATTTCTATGTATTTTGACCTTGCTCAGCTGCTGGAAACTGTTGACAGTTTATCTGACCTAGAGATTCCATTCAGTCATGATGAAATTGAGCTGCTCACTTGCCTTCTGACAAATCCCCTGGACCGGATGGCTTCAACACAGATTTTTTTTTCAAAAAATGCTGGCCCATTGTCAAACAGGACTTCTATCAACTATGTGAAGGCTTCTATGAAGGAAACATTTGCCTCCAAAGCATAAATGGATCCTTTGTCTCACTGATACCCAAAGTGGCTAGCCCCTTAACAGTTTCAGAATTTAGACCCATATCACTCTTGAATACTTCAGTTAAACTCATCACAAAGCTGCTGGTCAACAGACTTCAAAGGCTGATCCCTAATTTGGTTCATAGGAATCGATATGGCTTCATAAAGTCTAGAACAATACAGGACTGTTTAGCTTGGGCATTTGAGTACTTGCATCTTTGCCATCATTCAAGAAAGAAGATTGTGATTCTCAAACTGGACTTTAAGAAAGCTTTTGACAGAATAGAGCATTAAACAATTTTGCAGCTCATGCAACACAAAGGCTTCAGTGACAGATGGTTGGGCTGGATGAAAAGCGTTTTCATTTCTGGCACCTCATCCATTCTTCTTAATGGAGTGCCAGGAAAGGTCTTTCACTGTAAGAGAGGGGTAAGACAAGGAGACCCCCTCTCTCCTCTACTGTTTGTTTTGGCTGCTGACTTCCTACAAACCTTGCTGAATGAAGCCAAGTATATGGGCCTTCTCCAATTGCATATTCCTTTACACCATAACTTGGACTTCCCTATTCTTTAGTATACGTTTATTATAATGGAGGGCAGTCCCACTCAACTTTTCCTTCTGAAAGGCCTACTGAACACCTTTGCTGAAGCAACAGGACTTCGAGTTAATTATTCCAAGTCTCTGATGGTTCCTCTGAATGTAGAGACCAAAAGAATGGAACACCTGGCCTAAACCTTTGGATGCAGCATTGGATCCTTGCCCTTTACATATTTGGGATTGCCTCTAGGTCTCACCAAGCCCAGAGTGGTGGACTTTCTCCCTTTGGTTAATTGATGCAAGAGAAGATTGGTTAGTACCTCACTCTACCTATCCCAGGCTGGTATACTTGAGCTTACTAATTCAATATTCACATTCCTCCCCACCTTGTTTATGTACACCTTTCTTCTACCACAGACAGTTATTCAGCAAATAGACAAATACCGAAAGCATTGCCTTTGGCGTGAGGCAGACATAAATGCTAAGAATCCTCCTAAAGCTGCTTGGGAGATGGTCAGTTTACCCAAAAAGAGGGTGGACTTGGGGTTATTAGACTCAAGACCCAAAATGACGCTTTACTTTCGAAGAATCTGCGTAAATTCTTCAACAAGATGGATATTCCTTGGGTACACTTGATATGGGAAAAACACTATCAAAATGGTAAACTACCTTCTCACATTAGAAAAGGGTCCTCTTGGTGGAGAGACATCTTAAAGTTGTTGGACCTATTCAAAGGCATTTTAGCAGTCACACTCCAGAATGGTAACTCTTGTTTACTTTGGTCAGATCTTTGGGGAGGCAGAATACCTGCACAGGCTTACCCTGAGCTATATTCATTTGCAAAAACCACAAGCATTTCAGTCCAATCTGGCAGAATGGAACCCCTCTTGACCAATTTGTTTCATTTACCTCTATCAGATGAAGCCTACATCCAATTGCTTGATCTGGCACAAAGTCTGGAGGATATACCCTAGTCCCATGAACAAGGCATTTGGACATTTATCTGGGGCTCTCACCTTTTTTCATCAGTTAAAGCCTATCGCCATATAATAGGCCATCGAACGGTCCATCCCCTCTTCAGATGGCTCTGGAAATCGAACTGTCAACACAAACACAAGGTATGCTTTTGGCTTTTACTCAAGGATAGACTGAGTACAAGGAACCTCCTACGCAGATGAAACATGGTTCTGCCAATCTATGATTGTGTGTTCTGTCATGGGGCAACAGAAGAAACTCTACAACACCTCTTCTTTGAATTCCCCTTTGCTCTGGAGTGCTGGAACATACTTGCTCTACACCTGCCTGTTTCAACAACTTTTGACTGCCTGGTTGCGCTCAAGGATCAGCTCAATTTGCCCTTCTTCATGGACATTATTATCATCCTTAGCTGGTGTATTTGGATGGCATGCAATGATTTCATCTTCAAAGGTCTTCAACCATTGGTGGCCACTTGCAAGTGCCTTTTCAAAATTGAATTTGCTCAAGTTATCCTCAGATGTGAGACTCGTCCTTGTTGTACCCCTTTTCTCTTTTCTACCTTTTAATATATATAATCAGTAGGGGGCAACCCCTCCTGTTTCATAAAAAAAAAACTTATTTTGGAAAATATATGACTACACTCATAGTTTTTAATCTGATACTAGGAAAATTTCAGTATTGGGCACTCATAGTTCATGACGACCTAGAATCTAGATTATTAATACAATCTAAAGAGGATCTAGAATTAGAGGTATAACAAGCACTAAGATTTCAATTTAGCATTGAAGGAAAAAATATTTTGTTTTATATGTTGTAGCATGTATGTTTGAATCTCGAAAGCCAAAATCAGTGTTTATGAAATCACGACAGATGAGCTGCAACAAAACTTTACTCCTCCCCGTTCTAAATTGCAAGTCATTTAAACTTTCTTGGAATGTCAAAACATCTCAAGTTAGCAAGTTTATACAATAAATTACTAACATTTATGATATCAAATATGTAGAATTAAATTCTTTGTTAAATATATTTTCAAAGTATATATATATGGTTCCATAAGTCTTTGTAATCTACTTTGCAATTTTGGTGAAACTTAAAATGGTTTGACTCTCCAAAAAATTGGAATAACTTAGAGAGAGAACATAAGCTTAGGCTAACATTCAGGTAGAGGTTATAGAATGTATTTTGTGCGAATTTTATGAGAAACAAAGCACAATGACAAACTTGTGAGGCCCAAATCCTATCATGGTTTCAAATTTCACATGTCACACAACATCAGCTCCATGAGGTTTGGTGATAAGATGCTAAACCTCAATACAGACAAGGCTGGCGTGGATATGAGGGGTAAAACTAGTAATAGTTTTGAAGACAGTTTAATTCAAGAATATTCTTATCAAAAGGGTTAGAATACACATAAGTCATTACTATGGATCGATCGAAATCCCTGATCCATAAATGTATGCATGTTTGGTGCACAAGCAGAACACTACCCCGCACATGCAGGATCTTTCAACACTCAAGCGTGGAAATTAGAAATTGGCTGCAATTATTTTATTTAGTTGCACTTGCTATAATTCGAACTCCAGACGATCTGGCTATGATACCATGTAGAAAATTGAATGTTTTTCCATGCTCAATCCACTGCACTCTATTCATTACATAGATATATAGTGGTGATACAATAGGAGTTGTTACAAGAGTAATGTTGATGGTGGTGGTACAACTTCCGTCTTCTAGGACTAGCTAGGTTATATGAAGTCACGTTAATTCATCTTACTAGGCTCTCTCATTATCATGCACGTCAACATTAACCTCTTCCTTTTTAATGTCACTGATCTCTTGCGTGTTTAGAGCGTGGTTCTCCTTTGGAGAAATTTGACTTAAAAAAAAAATAGAGCATCTTACACATTTTGGAACAGGTGTAGTAGTATTGTATAGATATGATTGACCATATTACACATCTTTTATATTAGTCACATAATTTTTCTTACATTTCTATGCACGGCTGCTGCTAAACTAACAATGAATTGTATGCATTTCATTCTTATTGGATTTCGTCAAGGCACCCGGATGATCCGCACGACCGAACCTGGTCAGGAATGGCCGGTCCTCAGTGGCTCAACCTCAACTCTACGTCGGCCCAGGATAACATCCAGCCAGACCCCAAATTCGACGTGCCCTCAGCCATTCTCCGAACAGCCGTAGTAGCGGCTAGCAGCAACATGTCGCTCACTGTTGTTGTGCCAGAGAATGAAGGGCATCGCAGTACAGACCGGTACATGGTGTTCCTGCACTTCGCTGACTTCCAACAGGGCACCCAGATCCGACAGTTTGATACATTCGTCAATGGCCAGCAGCCATGGCTGAGACCAACAGGGCCGTATACCGTACAATATGACGTAGCATCCTGTGTCTACAGCTCCCAATGGTACAGTTCCTCCGAAGGCAAGCACAACATAACTCTTGTCCCCACTGCCACATCCGAGCTTTCTCCAGTGCTCAATGCAGTTGAGATCTACACTCTGATCGACTTGGATGATGCTTCATTGACATACCCTGCAGACTGTAAGTCCTATATTGCCTTTGCGCCTTCTCCTTCGATCCTGTCTCGCACTTACATCCATTGTAGAAAGAATGTGTGAATGAGATTTTTTTCAATTCTTTATTTTGCGAAACTCATGTTTCTAAGATGAAATAAAAGATGTGGGTCATAACCATTCATTTACATGCATGCAGTTACTTTTCCTGGGACACAAAACCAGCATGAAACAAAAAATACAAAATAATAAATCTATATTGTTGCATTTGGTGATAGAAAAAAGCACTCGTGATCTGATCATCATTTTTTTTCCTACACTAGTTAACGCCATCATGGGTATCAAACGCGATTATGGAGTGAAGAAGAACTGGATGGGAGATCCATGTTTCGATTTATCATTATGGGATGGTGTGAAGTGCAGCAATATAAGTGACTATTTAAGGATAACATCACTGTGAGTAACTGTAAACATTGTTTACACTATCTTGCATCGTGATTCTTTTATTCTTAGACTTGTGGATTCACTGATGTTGACTTGAAAGTTCTCTCCAGAGATCTCTCCAGCAGCAACTTGAGTGGAGAAATATCTCAGAACTTTACATTGCTCGCGGCACTTGAGAATTTGTAAGTGCTAGAAATTAACATTATTGCTCCACTGGCTACTAAAATATCATTTCTATTAGTGAAGTTTTGTGTGTGATTATAATTTAGGAACTTCACATATCTTGTGATTAAGCTCATCAAAATTTAGAAGCAGAAACATATTAGTGACTGTATTAGCTTGTTGGTATAAATTGATTTCTTTGGCTTACAAATACTCGACCTGCGGGGGGGTAAGACAGCCCCCGAGCATTTTGCTAAGAAGAAGACCTTCTCACGCAGGTCGAGAAAACCCCCGAAGAATGACCAACGACCTAAGCTGGGCCTTAGACCTGTGCTTTGGCCATGGGACAGACGAGGGGATTTTTTTAATCCCAGCTTGAAATTCGCTCCCACGGGGAGTCGAACCCAGGACCTGAGGAGTGCTACTAGAGCCACCTAACCAACTCAGCTAGAGGTCCGTTCACGATTTTTTTGGTTTACATCGGGTAATATGTATAATCCCCAGCCCCATTCATTTTGAATAGGCTCAGTTTGAAAACTGAAAACCACTCTTTGATCACAATTACTCCAATAATATATAAAGATGCCTCAAAACTGATATCATTAGTTTCTTATTTAAATAGACTTTGCACGAATATGATTTTCTAACTATTGATAGAATATTATAGAAAATTTTATAATAAACCAATTTTGGAATGTCAAACTATGTCACTCTACTAAAACAAATGTTGGGAGTGAGTCTACTATAATGACTTCTCTAAGTTGTAATCCTCAATGTTGCCAAAGCGCTTAAATGTTCAAGCATGATAGGGCCTATAACAAAATTGACCAAAGGAAGAAAACACGTCCCATAGATTTTCCATAAGCCAAGGAAGCAAACCACCAATAAACACCCATGTTAAAGTATGTGTGGCGGGCCTCGCAACTGGAGCTCTACAACTGAAATTGCTTGGTTCTGACTTGTCAATTGAGTTCCATAGAGATGGTGTTTTGTAAAGTTATGTATTTGTTATGCAGAGGTACGGAGTGCTTCAAGATCTTTGTATCAACTTGATATTTTTTTTTAGATAAAGGATAAACATCCGGCCTCTACGAAACGTATACGGCCCAAAATTATTACAAAGTTTATCAATCCTTTCTAGTGAAAGAGAGAGCGACAAAAGAGAAACATCTAAGCCAGCCTATTATTATTTTTCCATCCAAAGTTGGCCTGTTCTAAGGCGATGATCTCCAAAGTTGAGCTCGCCTTCAAGAACAATTCTTTTGTCACTTCATCCTGCTGGAGCCGCGACCAGAAACGCAGCCAGTAAGTTCCCCTGAAAATGGCCTGCGAAAATGAGGAGTACCTGGATTTGTTAAAGACAATATCATTACGACATCTCCAAATAGCCCAACATATCAATTTTAGTTGAATAAAAACTTCTCTTATCATTTTTTTGCACAATTATGTGCTTAATTTTTCTGACTTATATTAGATCATTATTTCAGGTTGTACTCTCATCCTTTGAAATGCATTCCTCTTTGGAGTTAATCATATCCTATAAATATTTTAATGCCATATTGGGACTAGAAAAACTAGTTAGGGCGCGCCTCTCTTCCAAAGATATTAATATGAAATTATGAAAAATTAGAGATTTATTATTTCACTGCTCTAAAACTATGCTAAAATATAAATATATTTTATACTGTGCATAAACAGAAAAATACCACCATTGATATTTATTTCGAAAATATATCATGGGACCCACATAAATAGTACATGGGACCCACCTTGACATTTTTTCTAAAATATATCGTGGGTCACGCATAAGTAGTACATGGGCCCATGTGGGTCCCACCTGAAACTGTATGCGGGTCCCACACAAAGAATACCATGGGGCCCACACAAACTATATCATGGGCCCCACCTGGATGTACATGGGTCCCATGCGGGTCCCACATGGGACCATGATGCACGAGGAGGTCGAAATCTTGAAGCTTTAGTAGAGCTTATAGATTCATCGATGAACAACACTGCTAGTCATCATTTGTAATTTGTATGCTCCAGCGTAGTCATCTTTGTGACTTTTATCTCCTATTAATAACTTAATTAATATTGGGTTACATGTCATAAATAATATTGTGCATCCTTATGGATTCTGGATTTTACCGTTCTATTATTCATGTGGACATTGAAAAAAGTTATGGATATCATTACTTTTAGAAGATCAAATGCTCATATATATGTTGTGCAAACGATTCAGGGATTTGTCGTACAATAACTTACATGGATTTATACCTGATCCCCTACCAAGTTGGCCTTCACTTCGTGTTCTGTAAGTAAAATATATTGGTTGCAAACTATTTAAATCCAGGGAAATTTAAATTGACTGTTTCCCTTTCTACAGAAATTTGTCCGGCAACAATTTCAGTGGCCCATTTCCAGAATCTTTATGTAAAGATAATAAAGGGCTTGTTTTCAGGTTTTGGTTTTCTTCTTGAAGTTTGTTTTTCCCATTAAGATTATTCTTTGTTTTTATCATACATGTTTCTGTTGTTTTCAAACAGATGATGCATTAAGCCTGATTTGATTGACTTTTGCAATTTTAGCTATGAACCTGGTGGACCTAAGTGCTACAATGGAACAAATCCATCTGGAAAAAAGGCAACTGTCATAGCTGTTTCAGTAGTGGTTCCTGTGCTGGTAGTGGCTGTACTTGTTCTTGGATATTTCATCAGGAGAAAGAAAACAGTCCCTAATGGTGTGCACATGCTCTTTCAATATATAACATATACTAAGTATATTTATATTTATACTTTGTTATGCTTAGTATTCCTTTTATATACTGATCCTAGTCCGACGACCAGTATCTACACATGATCCTGCAAGAGATCCAGAATTTGAGAATGTTCCTAGAAGTGCAAAAAGCCATGGGGACTACCTACAAAATAGTGAGAACCGCCGGTTCACGTATAAAGAGCTGGAGAAGATAACAAATAATTTTGAAAGGTTCTTAGGACATGGAGGTTTTGGCCTTGTGTACTATGGCCGTTTAGAAAATGGCACCGAGGTTGCTGTGAAGATGCGTTCTGAGTCATCATTACATGGGCTCGATGAGTTTGTTGCTGAGGTATTGTATCCAGCATAAAGAAAAAATATACACAAAAAAATAAAAATTCCAACTTTGCTAATTATGATAATTTCTTATGTTTTGTGCCTTTGTTAAATAGGTTCAAAGCTTGACAAAAGTGCATCACAGGAATCTCGTTTCATTGGTTGGTTACTGCTGGGAGGAAAATCGGTTGGCACTGGTTTATGAGTACCTGTCTCAAGGCAGTCTTTTTGATCATCTGAGAGGTTTGTCTATATATTACCTTCTAAGTTAATGATAATTTATTGGAGTTTTGTTTTCTCAAATATAAAAGAGAATAATTCACTGGAGTATATATGTAATAAGTAATAACCAATCATGTTACTATTTGAAATCACAAAAGAAATGTCTATGCACTTGCACCTTCATGGTCACCCCGAGATTAACTGATAGATATTTCAGTATCCATAAAAGAAGCCTTTTCAGGTTATCTCCGCCTCTATCTTTTGATGTCCTTAATCCTAAGTGAAAACATGGATAAGAGTTTTGTGTTTACTGTAGCCAGATCTCCCTTTATTCTCACTGATGACCATTTAAAGAGTGGGATGAGGGATGAATGGATATGGATCATGCTTTTTAATTTTCCTGATACTTTATGACTTCTTCTTATTTGTGTATTCAAATTATCACATAATTGGTCTTATTTTGTGGGTAAGCAGTCCACTTTTTAGAGAAGTAATTAACAAATTGGAAACAGAAGCATTATTTCATAAATTCCCTTATATTTACGGGTGAAGTTGTTAACAAAGTTCTTCTGTTGACACAATGAAGGTAAGAATGGTGTTGCTGAAATCTTGAATTGGGAAACACGTGTACGAGTAGTGCTTGAAGCTGCACAAGGTATGCTATCTACATTGTAAAAAAAGGAAACTAGATTATTTTTTCCTTAGGCAAATCCTCCATACGCTATTCTTTCTTAATTTCATTTTCTAGCACTTCCTGTGATATACATAGGCCTGGATTATCTGCACAAAGGTTGCAACCTTCCAATAATTCACCGGGATGTGAAGACAGGCAACATTCTCTTGGGTCGAAATCTTGAAGCCAAACTTGCAGATTTTGGACTCTGCAAAACATATCTTAGCGACAGTCAGACTCACATATCAGTCACTGCAGCTGGCTCAGCCGGTTACATTGACCCAGAGTATGTCTTTTTTTGTGTGTGTCTATGCTGATATTCAGACCATGACGTGCATCATAACTTGTGGAACTTTTCCTGAACATTCTCGATGGCCTACTGTTTCTTCAGGTACTATCACACTGGTAGGCTCACTGAGAGCAGTGATGTCTATAGCTTTGGAGTTGTTTTACTGGAGATAGCCACCGGCAAGCCTCCTATACTGCCAGGCTATGGCCACATCGTTCAGCGTGTGAATCAGATGATCACTGCAGGTGATGACATTAGTTCCATTGCCGATGTGCGGCTCGAAGGTGCCTATGATGTCAATTCCATGTGGAAGGTCGTCGACACTGCGATTAAGTGCACGTCAGATGCTGCTGCTCAAAGGCCAACGATGGCGGCCGTGGTGGCGCAGCTGAAGGAGAGCTTGGCATTGGAGGAGGCTCGTGAGACGGATAGTAGCGTCAGGGCAACTCTAGGGGGCGATGTCTCAGCTTTGCTCTCCACTGTTGGTCCATCTGCAAGATGAAGATGTACCACACTATGTTTGCCCTGTTTTTTTTTTCTTATGAATTATATTTGCCATGTTAAGTTAAAAGTACAACTAGTATATATATGTTTCTAGAGTTGTTTTTTGAACCAACGGGAGGACCATATGTTTGAATTAAACCCGCAGCTTGTGCAGTTGCAAGCTACATCTCATACTATGTATTTTTTTCAAAAGGAAAATTAGATCCATAGCATCCAAAGAATCAACGTTTAGGTATATACCATAAAAAGGTTCAAGTTCAGATATTTACCATCAAAA
Source organism: Alloteropsis semialata (assembly GCA_004135705.1). NCBI lineage: Eukaryota > Viridiplantae > Streptophyta > Magnoliopsida > Poales > Poaceae > Alloteropsis > Alloteropsis semialata. The sequence continues at coordinate 34,439,016 of CM014271.1, forward strand.
AATACCACGTTATAGCTATCTATCATTCTGTTGGTCTCGCGTTAGCTTTGTCGCCGTTGCCGTCAGCCTTTCCGTCGTCGTCTCCCCCGCCGCTGCACACAGGCCGTCACTGTCGCGCCCTCGCATACCCCTCCATCCGGCCGCGCCGATCCAGCCCGGCGCTCGGCCCGCGGCGCGCGCAATGGCCCTCGACGCCGACGCCGCGGTTGATGCGCTGCCATCGGGAACTGACGCCAGCGCCGACGCCCCGGACTAGGCGGAGGAGCCGGACGCCAGGTACGCGCCCTACGCGCGCCGGGACGCGTACGGGACCATGGGCCGCGGCCCGCTGCCGCCGGCGGAGGCGGTGCGCCTCGCGCTGACGGCAGCCGTGCTGGTCCCGCTCCGCTTCGTAGAAAGGGAAAATACTTCTCCAGCTGATTCGATTCTTTGCCGCCGGGATTTCTCTCTTCTTTGCCAGAGACTGGGGCATACATCAATTTTCTTCCAGTCAAGCGTTCGACCTCTACTCCTTGCTTCTGCAATTTTTTTTTGCCGAATCTTCAGAGGCGTTGGTAGAGATTGGGGTGCGGGGCGGCTTTGTGTGGGCGGGGAAAGCGGAGGGCGCATGGCAGATGGAGGTATGCGAGGGCGCGACAGTGTCGGCCTGTGTGCAGCGGCGGGGGAGACGACGACGGAAAGGTGACGGCAACGGCGACAAAGCTAACGCGAGACCAACAGAATGATAGATAGCTATAACGTGGTATTTTTTTATGGTAAATATCTGAATCTCCACCTTTTCATGGTATATACCTAAATGTTGGTTCTTTGGATGCTATAGATCTAATTTTCCCTTTTTTTTAAAAAAAATATTTTCCAGCATGTTCATGTGTAACGGTGCAAAATTTGAAAAGCCTAAAGTTCGGACTGAATTCTAAAGCACATATATCTTGAATGAGCTGCTGTGTGTGCCACTGAGTACCTCCTAGGAGGGTAAGAGGTCAAATAGATCTAAGCTATTAAATTTTAAAATAATAGAATAGTTAATAAAATTATTACGACAGTCCAACACATGACTCTGTAGCCATGACTACCAATTAGGCATCTTGGAAAACCAGGCTTGTCATGGGTTCGGGTCCGAAGGACTGGAAGAACCTGCAGAAATTTACATTAGTTGAAGTATTCGAAACAAAACAGATCATTACAAACATTGAATATAAACATTTACTTACTTGGTTCTGCTCGATCCTGGGTCCGGTGCAGCCTCTCGTAGTGAGGGTCCAGCAGCCTGAGCCATCCTACATTCTGTAAAGTACACAAGTTACAGTTAGTAACAAAAATAATGCTCTTCAATTCAATGAATTTGCATTAAATAAAGTAACATAAGTAATTATTATTTAAGAAAAAAATAATGCAATCATTTCTATAAATCAATTACAACATACGAAGAACTCACCTGCATACGCCTACCACACGTTCTAAAGTTGTGGCCCAAATGGCCACAGGCACCACACTGAGTCTGCTCTGGGTCAGCTACAAAAGGATTGGCTTTGGACCTTCGGCTTGTCCCGGGAATGCGATCCATATCCATCTTATATCTTTACCTCTTTCTACTACCCTTTTTCTTCCACTTTGTGGTTTCATCCACCACATATTTTGGACCATTGTAAGGTGGCCACTCGAAATCAACACAGAAAGGCTCGAAGCGAAGGCAACCAAGTCTGCATAAGCGCCTGAACAGTAAATTCTTGTGGATCTTTGACTCCATAGCAACATGGCATGCCCTACAAGCAGTGACCATGTGCGAGTAAGGGAAAGGGAACTAGTCGGGTGTCCTGCACGTACACTTGTTACTAGTGATAACAACCTTGTGCTTGCAACCCTTTGTAAGCTGACCTGCGGTCAAAACAATGGAACTCTTGTTCGTTTGCCTTAAACAATGGAACTCTTGTTCGTTTGCCTTCAGCTTGGCTGTATCTGTCTAAGTAATTTTGGTGGCCAAAGTTCATGCTTTTCCCGCAAATTATTTGCCTCACTATGCCCTTTGACAAACCATTCTACACACTTGTAAAATGTATAGGATGCAATGGCAGTGACCGGCAAACATCTAGCACCTTTCAACAAACCATTGAAACACTGAGCCATGTTGCTAGTTTGGAATGAGTAGCACCATCCCCCAACATCATGAGCCCTACTCCATAAATGGACATCGCTCATCAAACCTCTAATCCAATCCCGCGTCTTCTCCGGTTGTCTTGCCTTTGAGCTCCTCTAACTTCTCCTCAAACAACTTCACCTCTAGCTGACGACAAACATCCTCAAAAGTGCAAAGTTATCATTGACATGGCCTTTCTTGAACAAATTCTCCACTAGATGATGAGTGCACCAACGATGATGAACCGTCCCATGACCTGGAATAGCCTCCTTAACATTGCTCAGTATGCCTGCATGGTGATCATCCAAGACACAAGTGCCCGCATGATGATGAACCGGTGTACCAAGATTCAGTACATGCATCCGCACAAGTCTGAGAAACAAAGCCTAGCTGCCCTTGTTCTCCCTCTCTACCAAACTGAAGGCCAATGGCACAAGATCATTGTCAGCATCAATCCCTATAGAAACGAGCATTGTGCCCTAATACTTCCCCATCATAAATGTGCCATCAATAGAAAAAATGGCCTACAATGCTGAAATGCCTCCACACAATGTCCGAAGCACCATAAAGCCCTAAAAACAACTATTGTCCCCCGGTAAAGACTTCTCAGTATGAGGGACAATCACATAATGCATTCTTGGATTTGCCACTTTCATTGCATTTAGCATTTCTAGCAAACAATGACATGCTTCCTCCTAGTCTCCATATATCAATTTTAGTGCCCTCTATTGCACCCTCCAAGCTTTTCCATACTTGACCGTGTAGTTGCATTTCAACTTCATGGCCTAGATAACAGCACCCACATGCAAAGTCGGGTGCTACTTGATCATAGGAAACAGGCGGGTGGCAATGAACTTAAAGGTCAACTGCCGATGCTTCTGATTAGGCTATGAAGGTCCACACATGAGTGGACCAACAACACTGATTATCTTAAACCTCTCGGTGCCCCTCATCTTGCGTGCACACACTTTCCATGAATAACCCAGTTTGTCACCCTTTATTGTATAATGTTGTTCCATGTACGAGTTCTTCACATGGAATGGACGATTGTGCACTACAACATACTCCTTCAACCACATCTTAAGGGCCATCATGTTTAGAAATACATGTCCCTTCTCAGTTATGCAGCTAGCACCTAGCTTCAGAACCACGCCCTCTGCAACACCACCATTGCAAAATCCTTATGTGAATTGCTAAGGTCACGAAAATCTGAAACAAGTGGGTCACGGCTTGGAAACAACCTCCTTAAAATCTGTATAGAACTAGGAGACAACGGAGGAACCTCTCGGTCATTATCAGAATAAAGAGCCCTAGTACGCTCGCAGTGCTCATCATCATCGTTGACACGAACATCCACACGGTTGGAGACCCGATAGAACAAGCTAGGATCCTCAACAGCTACTATAGGGGCTGATGGCACTGACTCAGTAGCATCGAAACCAATATCATCAAACCAAAAAGCACATCTATCGTCATCGTCTCCCTGAACTTCCTCTAATTGACTACATTGAACCTCAATTGTGGCTGGGGGCACGACATGTACATCAACCTCTTATTGTTGAGGTGAAGCAAGTACCGGCGAGTTGTTCAAGTCAAAGGAATTCAAAGCAACCGAGGCCTCAATCAACACCTTATGCTTGACAATGTAACTGACACATAATTACCCCATTCACCTTGACCACTAATTGACACCAATCTCTTTACTCATGGGCCATTGGATGAACCCATATCAATAACACCTTCCAATATGACATTGGTACCTTCATCCATCCAACTAAGCCTCTCTTTAGTCCAACTAACAAGGCAAGCAAATGATGGCTGAGCACTAAATAGAAAAAGAACCTTTTGCATTCCTTCAAATTGAACATCCCCAATCTCATTCCTGTTTACAATTCCATCATGGTGCAATGTCACTAATTTATCCGTATATTCAAAGAAACCCATCCTTCAACATATGCACCATGTGACAAAATTGAAATTTTGCATCAAGTAAAGAAATACTAATGTTGAGGCCATAATACCAGGGTACCCGATCACCAGGATTACCGACTACCGACTCCGAACAAGAAGGACTCCGAACAAGACACGATGGCCGGATCGCAGAAGGAAAGCCCAATGATAATTAGAGTCCTACTAGGTTTAGGTCTGTTTTGTCTTGTAAAGCACGTCTCCTTGGATATAAATAGCGGGGGTCCTGTACGTAGAGGGTATTCCCAATCTTAGCCAATCCACCCGAGGGTACTTGTTACACCATTGTAATCTGTACTCGACGAAATAATACAAGCAGCAACTGGACGTAGGGTTATTACTCGATCTCGAGGGCCCAAATCAGTATAAAAATCCCGTGTCTCTCTGTTCATCACCGTGATCAATCTTCGCACAAAGCGGGGTGCTTGCCGGACAAATATCTGCCGAGTACAACCTCGACAGAGGCGCGCCAGGTAGGGGCCCTTGCGTGAAGAAAGATCATGCCAATCATCAACGGAGTCTGGATCGCCGACGCGTCGAGTTCATCGATGCCCTACATGCCCAGTTCCGTCAAGTCGGAAGCCATCGGGAGTTCTGCATCCGCTTCCGATCTCTACGCTCACAGCCATCTAGTGCCTGCACAGGAGATCCGCTTCGAGAATCTCGTGTTCGAGCACCAAGGCGATTACGAGCTCAAGATGATAGGGATCCATGATCCCGATCTCACGTGCACCGGTCGGGAAGTTTTCGCCACTTTCACGGAGCCAACTCCCGAAGACATCGCTGATCGCACTGCACAGTTGGATCTCGACTACAGTGGATCTAGCAATGGGTCGGAACACCCCGAAGACCGCCGCGTCCATGTGCTAACTGCAAACGGGACCGAGGCCGCTGCCGAGTCATCTAGCTCGCGCAGACCCATGCCTCCTCCACGTTTCAGCAACGCACCAACGCTCCAGACGGCTAAAACCCGTACACAACAGGTTGCGTCCTCATTGGCTCCCCGAAATCTCAATAACGATTTCTGGGCAGTCGAGCAGGACAATCTACAGATCCAAACCCTCTTGGAAGCTATGGAAGCGATGGCCGAGGGAACCCCGATGGCCACCATAGCCAAGCAGGCTCGGGAAGCAGCAAACAAGGCCAAGGAGCGCATCGAGGCCGCCGCTGCTGCGTCGCCAGCACCGTCAAACAGACCACATGAACCACATCCGGTCCGTTCCCGATCTGTTAACGGACAGCCCCGATATCGCCCACATGAAGGGCGTGACATGAGGCCGCAGCTCGAACGCAATCGCCGCACTCGCGACGCTCGGGAAACTCTCAACTACAATCGGGATTACCGAGCGCGTGAGGGCTACTACCGGTCCCATCCAGATTCGCCGCCACGTGACTCCCGACCAGGCACAGGAGGATGTCTCGCATACTCCCCAGGCTTGCGCAAGGTCAGGTGGCCCGAAAAGTTTCGTCCTACTAACATTGAGAAGTATGACGGAACAACCAACCCCCGCGAGCGGATTCAGATCTATTCAACAATCATCGATGCCACCGGGGGTGATGATTATGTCAAGGCCAACTACTTGCCGACTGCCCTGCAGGGATCTGCCCGAACGTGGCTCATGAACCTGCCCGAGGCAAGCATCAAGTCATGGGGCCATCTCCGGGAGACGTTTGAAGCCAACTTCCAAGGCACCTACAAACGCCCCGGACATGAAGGAGATCTGCTCAACTGTGTGCAGAAGCCTGGAGAATCCCTCCGGGACTACATCCGCCGTTCAGCGACACCCGTAATACCATCCCCGACATGGTGGATGATCGGGTGATTGTGGCCTTTAATCAGGGCTGCAAGGATGAGCGCACGGCGGAGGAGCTTGCCAAGAAGAACCCGTAGACGGTGGCTGAGCTCTACGGGATCCTGGAGGAGACTGCCAAGATGGCGGACGCCCGAGCACGGGTCCATGGAAAGCCCGAACAAAGCCAGTCAGCCGGGGAAGGCAAGAAGAAAAACAAGCATAAGAACAAGAAGTGCAGCACCGAGGGCGACGAAGTCATGGCCGTGGACAACAAACCCCCGTACAGGCGCCAAGGCAAATCTACCGATCTCCCGATGTACTGCCCGATTCACCGGTCTACAAAGCATCACTTTGTGGACTGCACGGTGTACAAGAAGCAGAAACAGGAGGAGGAGAGCTAGCAGCAGGGGGCTCCACGTGACCCGGCAGCTCAAAACCCTCGGACGGCGAACTATATGGATTGTGACAACGAGCCAGATATTCCCGAAGATCTGGAGATCGCCACAATTTTCGGTGGCTGTTCTACCCGAACCTCCAAATCCCAGCTAAAACTGGTCGAGAGGCAAATAGCAAGCACCGAACCCTGCAAGCATGTTGAGGTGGTCCGAAGTCCCGATCACGTTTGATCAGAGGGATCACCCCGAAACGCTGTACGACGGGCCGTTGCTCCCACTGTGCATCAAACCCTGGATCGGGCCCCGCAAGATCGGGCGAACCTTGATTGACAGTGGCAGCGCCCTCAACCTACTGTTCGTCAACGCCTTTGACGAGCTCGGGATCCCGAGGAGGTCTTTGTCCCCGGTGGAGAAGCCCTTCTACGGGGTCATACCGGGCATCCAGGCCTTTCCCTTGGGGAGGATCGATCTGGAGGTAACCCTCACGGAAGGCAAAAACATCCGAACAGAGTTCCTCAACTTTGAGGTGGCTGATATCACATCGGCCTATAACTGCATCTTGGGTCGGCCGTTTCTGAAGAAGTTCATGGCGGTCGCTTACTTTGCCTACTCCATGATCAAGGTCCCGGGACCACTGGGCCCGATCACTGTTTGCGGCGATCGCAAGGACGCGGTCCAGTGTGACATGAAGACCCTGGACATGATCAAGGGGGACGAGCAGGAACCAGCCAAGGCTGCCGAACCTGCCAAAAAGAAGCCCAAGAGCCAGCCAAAGACTGCTGCGAAAACAGCAATGGCTGAAACCTCCCGAGCGGCGGAGACCCGATCAAGGGCCAAGGGGAAAGAAGTTCCTGAACAGGTGCCCGCGGGAGAGCAGAAGACCAATGACGGCGCTGCTGATAAACAAACTGTGGTGGACCAGACCCCACTCAAGGGGACGCCATCACCAGCTGTAGGACAGTCACCAACCGACGCCTCACCAATCGTGCCACCAGCCAGGCGCACCGAGCCCGGCACAAAGTCTGTGGCCCTTGACGAGGTGGACCCGACCAAGACCACCCAGGTGGGCTCTGGTCTGGGTGATAAATAGGAACTCGAGCTCATTGCTTTCCTCCGGGCAAACGCAGATGTGTTCGCTTGGGAGCCATCTGACATGCCCGGGATCCCCAGGGAGGTGATCGAGCACAAGCTTGGCATACGAACTGGCATCCGACCAGTCAAGCAAAAGCAAAGAAGATATACCTCAGAGAAGCGAGACGCCATTAACGAAGAAATCAACCGACTACTCAAAGCCGGCTTCGTTCGAGAGGTCCCTTTCCCGGAGTGGCTGGCAAACCCAGTCATGGTGAAGAAGCCCAACGGAACGTGGAGGATGTGCGTGGACTACACCGATCTAAATAAAGCTTGCACGAAGGATGAGTATCCACTACCTAGGATAGATCAAATTGTAGATTCAACCTCTGGATGCGAATTGCTGTGTTTTCTAGATGCCTATTCGGGGTATCACCAAATCAGCATGTGCATTGACGATGAGGAGAAAACTGCATTTGTAACTCCCTTCGGTGTTTATTGTTATATAAAGATGCCTTTTGGTCTGAAAAACGCAGGTTGCACTTATCAAAAATGTGTTCACATTGTCCTCGAGGGCCAGATCGGCCGTAATGTGGAAGCATATATAGATGACATCGTTGTAAAAAGTACGTTAAAGGGCGACTTGATCGCTGATTTAACCGAAACATTCAACAACTTGCGTGCAAACAGGATGATGCTCAACCCCGCTAAGTGCACCTTTGGTGTATCATCGGGTAAGCTCATCGGTTACCTTGTTTCCCAACGAGGTATAGAGGCAAATCCACACAAGATCAAGGCACTCGACGACATGAAGTCTCCACGCAGCCGCCACGAGGTCCAGAAGTTGGCAGGAATGATGGCGTCCCTGAGTCGATTTGTGTCCAAGTCAGGCGAACGAGGTATGCCATTCTATAAATTGCTACGTAAAACTGATCATTTTGAGTGGTCGGCAGAAACAGAAGAGGCGTTCCAGGCGTTCAAGCAATACCTACGAAAAATGCCCATACTGGTCCCGCCGCATCCGCAAGAGGAGATGCTGTTATACGTAGCAGCAACACCAACTGTTGTTAGTACTGTTCTAGTGGTCGAGAGACCAACAAAGAAGTCAACAACACAACACCCCGTTTACTTCGTGAGCGAGGTGCTGCATGATGCTAAAACAAGGTACCCTCAGATTCAGAAATTGTTATATGCTGTACTAATGACTTCCAGGAAGCTCAAGCATTATTTTCTGAGCCACAAGATCAAGGTTGTGTCAACTTACCCTCTAGGCAACATTTTACATAATCGAGATGCCGTGGGTAGGATCGCACAATGGTCTGTGGAGCTGGGGGCTTACGACGTTGAATTCATACCCAGAACTGCCATCAAGTCGCAGGCTCTGGCAGATTTCATCGCAGAATGGACAAATCCCGAACCCGAAGAAACTGCCCAAAATCCCGAACACTGGACCATGTTCTATGATGGAGCATTTTGCAGAGCAGGCGCGGGGGCTGGGGTGGTCCTGATCTCACCATACAATGATGTCATCAGGTACGCATTACAAATCAATTTTGTCGATCCAACCCCTACTAACAATGTTGCCGAGTATGAAGGACTTTTGACAGGGCTCCGTATAGCTGCATCTCTTGGCGTCAGGAGGCTGCTCGTGAAAGGTGATTCTGAGTTAGCTGCAAAGCAAGTCATGAAAGAGTACAGTGCGCGGAGCGAGGTCATGGCCAAATACTTGGAAGCATATAGGCGGATGGAGAGCAAATTTGATGGGCTTGAAGTGCGACACGTAAAAAGGGAACTCAATGGCGACACAGACAAGCTGGCAAAGGCGGCTGCAGAGCGCACACGGCTCCCAGGTAACGTGCTCCTTGAAGTCCTTACTAAACCCTCTGTGTCGGTTTCACTACCGAACCTAAAAACTGCGCCTGCCAAGGGCACAGTTTCTACAACCAACGAATCCGTCAAGGAGTCTATGTTGGTCGGTACGGCCCGAGCCGCCGCTCTAGTTGGAAACGAGGAGAACTGGATGGATCCAATCCGGGCATACCTCACAAACCAAGCTATTCCGGACGATGATGCTACATTGGAGAAAATCCATCGTAAAGCCAAAAACTATCAATTGGTTGACGGGGGGTTATACAAGCTAACCCGCAATGGAATGCTCCTCAAATGCATCACACGGACCGAGGGCATTAGTTTGCTCCATGATATTCACGGAGGAATCTGTGGATCACATGCTTCTCCCCGATATCTAGCAGGGAAAGCATTCCGACAGAGCTTCTACTGGCCTACAGCTCTTCAAGACGTAAGCGAGTTAGTAAAGAAGTGCGAGGCATGCCAATTCTTCGCACGAAAACAAACTAAACCTGCGCAAACTTTAAACACTATTCCTTTGTCGTGGCCCTTTGCCACATGAGGAATAGATATCCTCGGGCCCTTCCCAAGGGCTGTCGGGGGGTACAGATTTCTATTCGTCGGCATTGACACATTCACAAAATGGGTCGAGGCTGAGCCAGTTCAGAAAATCACAAAAGAGGCAGCTGTCAAATTCCTACAGAGTATTGTCGTACGATTCGGTGTCCCGAACAGGATAATCTCTGATAATGGAACGCAGTTTAAAAGCAAAAAGTTTTCTGATTTCTGCTACGACCACGGGATCAGGCATGATCGGTCATCGGTAAATCACCCGAAGACGAACGGGCAAGTAGAGCGTGCCAATGGCATCGTGCTCCAAGGCATCAAGAAGAGGATCTTTAACAGATTGCAAGCTTATGACAAGCGCTGGATTCATGAGGTCCCCACAGTACTTTGGTCAATGAGGACCACCATGAACCGAGCGACAGGCGAAACACCTTTCTTCTTGGTGTATGGCGCAGAGGTGATTCTACCATCCGACATCCGACTACAAGCCCCACGCGTGGCAATGTTTTCAGAAACTGAAGAGCCTGACAGACGCGCTGATGAGCTAATCCTCCTGGAAGAGGCTCGGGACGCAGCCACTTTTAGAGTGGCCCAGTATCAGCAGAAACTGCGACAATACTATGATGCTAATATTCACGAAAGAAGCCTATGCATTGGTGACATGGTGCTCAAACTAGATCAATGCACCAAGGACAAAACCAAATTGTCCTCGCCATGGCAAGGGCCATACATTGTAGTAGACATCGCCCGACCCGGAGCCTACAGGATCGCAGAGATAGACGGAGATATATTGCCAAACACGTGGAACATGGATCAACTGCGCAGATTCTACGCCTAAATAATAGTGATTATGCAAGGTAAGGCCCAACCATCAAGTTTGGCAGATAAAAGCCGTCATCTGCGTCGCCTACAACTCTAACAAAATAAAAAGATAAGTTCTACACACTCTACTCACCCTCGCTTAAACGCTCGGGGGCTGGGTTCTATTTTTCAATTCTGTTTCTACTCTTTGTTACCATACTGCATATACTAACAAAGAGTCGGGGACTACTACGCTGAAAGTTTTTTCAGACCTGATTCTATGCATCCCGAGCGCTACGCTCGGGGGCTCCCCATATGATCGGGAAGTTCTTGCGGTCGGTACTTCTAGACTCTTTTTCAGTATGCCCGCATACCTGTAAAAGAGCCCGGGGGCTACTATGGTACTACTACCGCGCAAGAATCGGGCTTTTTAAGTCAAGAAAGCTAGGCTATGCTAAGTTACTGAACACCATGACTACAAGGAATTACACAGTTCAGAAGGCCGCCCGTGTCTCAGCGACTAAACAATTCCGAAATAGCTCGTGGTAACGGGATCTTTGGCTATGACAAAGCTATCAGTTAAAAAGTTCCAGAAAAACACCGATCAGCTCTAAGACTTAAGCAAAAACATGCAAGCATATGTTTCGCAAAATAAAGTCGCATTCTAAACATTTAAGTTTTGCCCTATTACAGGAGTCATGCACAGAGTTCAAGTTGATTCCTCCGAATCACTCAGATGAAGATCAAGTTTCTTGACAAATGGTTCCACCATTGGGGCGAGGCTATCAAACATTACCTCAGCATCTGTCACCGAACACTTGAAGCCTTTGGAGAGCAGGGAAACGTCCAGATCGGGAATGTGGCTCTTCAAGGCCCCGATGGAGTGGGTTGCAGCGACGCATGCACCTTCCATCAGCCTGGACTCCAAGGACGAGCTGCGTTTCTCTGATGCTTCAAGTCGGGCGGTAAGATCAGCTACGTCCTTATCCCGAACTGCTAGCCTCCCTTCCAGATCCGAGTTTTTCTTCTCGAGCACCTCAATGCTCTTGGAATTAGCTACAGGATCAAAGGAAGCGTCTAAGCAAACAGTTTGCAGATGAGGACTCCACAAGCAAGCATGATAACATAAGGCATGTACATTCATTCTCAGACTGGAGAGTGGTCACCTGGGCCTCCAGTCTGATCACAGACGCTTCCGCAGCAGAGGCACGAGCGCCTAACGAACGCCATTGCTCCTCGGCTGCAGAAAGCGCACTAATGATCGTGCCCAGGGGCATCGGGGCAGGTCCTGCGACCTCTGTAGTCTTCTTCGTACCATCAGGCTGTGCTGCTGAGTCGGGCTCGGGAGTTTTCTCCTTTTCAGATAACTTGATGGGGGGAGAAGCTGTAGGTTCGGAAAGCCTGCATTCCCGAACAAACAGAAACAGTTAGATAAAGATCTACTCTGAGAAAAGTACTAAAGCATAGTCAAGCTTGTCAGAGCTCTTACTTGGCTGTCGGGATCCTAACTTTGAATCTCTTAGCACCAGGTGCGGGCTTTGATGACAGCACGATCGGTTGAGTTTCCTGACAAGAAATCTCCCGAATACGTTTAGCTTGGGTTATGCGATCAAAGGCTGCGAATAAACGCCCGAATACGATTATACTTGGTACCTGGGCATCAGGACGAGGCGGACCGTGACTGGCTGGTCGTCCACTAGGTCCAGGCAAACCAAGAGTCCCCGGACTTGGAGCCGCCCTCTCCACACTCACACTACGAGAGCGCTTGCGAGTTTGGGAGACTGTCGCTTTGGAGCTGCTCGGGACCTCTTTCTCCCCACCAGGTGACGGTTCAGGCTGTTCGATGGTCGGGACCCTGACGTCTTGATCAACGAGCTGCTCTCCTTCTTCCTCAAGGTTGATGGCTCCGCTCTGAGCGGGGGCATCAATGACAGGTAGGGCCTGTTCGGGAAAAGAGTCATGTTACATTAAGATTAAGCGAAAAAGGAATATTTTCTGAGAGACAGTTTACCTCTGGAGGAGGGTTGTCAGCGCTGTAGGGTGCAGGAACGTTCTCCCAGTTCGGGAGATCGGCTCCAAACATTTTCTTTAAGCGAGCAGCCACCTCTGCGTCTGGGACAACTGGTAGTTAAGAGTCATGATCTCAAATGACCGAACAAACTCAGAAGAATAACCGAAAAGGAAAAAAAAAGAGACAAAAGGCTCACCATCGGGTTTCATCCTGTTCGGGTCATTATCACCCCTGAACGTCCAGGCATAGCGGTCATGGGTCATGAGCGGAATAAATCTCCATCTGATGAAGATATCAGCCACATGAACCGCTGTTAGGTCGGCATCACAGAGTTCCAGGATCCGATCAAGTTGCCTCTGCATCTCCGGGGTAACTCGCGGCAGGGTTTTGGTTTCTTCCTTGAGATAGGGCATCAAATATTTCCCTTTGGCTACTGAGGCTTGGGGAAGGGTGATGTAAAACCAGTGACGCTCATACCCTTTCCAGCAATCCTTTACTGGGAAGGGGATATAGATCTCCCGATCTCTCAAGGAAAACCCAATGGACCCGATCATGAGTTGGTTCTTGTAAAATGCAGGGGAATAAAATATCTCCACAGCAGCAATGAAGGCTTAATCCCTAACCAGGCTTCGCACAAAAAGGCAAAGACGCTAAGCATAGTCAAGGCGCCGGGCTTAAGGTGCACGAGCTCTATCTGATAATGTTCACAGATGCTGTGAAAGAAATCAGAAGGATAGACCTCGAATCCACAGTGGAAAAACTCCAAGAACGCCACTAGCTCAAGGGTGTTGGGGGTCGGATACGCCTGACCTTTGGCACGCCGACGAGGAAAGAGGCTGGTGTCAGGGAGTAGTCCAAGGTCCTCCAGTTGCTTCAGTTGCTTGGCCGTGGTGGTGGACTTGTCCCAGTACTTGTCCGTGGTGCAGACAGAGGCTCCGCTGCGGAGTTCCCGTTCGGCGGCAGCGCTGCTCTGGTCTCCTGAGGACTCATCACCGGATGAGGATTGGTGCAAGGACGCCATGGCGATTGGAGGCTGGCCTGAGGGGCTGGAGGAGCAGGTGGATGAAGGGAAGAAAGTAGATGGAGAATGGCGAGTGTTCTGCAGATGCAAATGAAGAAGACGAAGGCCCAAATGGAGTCCAAGCGGTTGCGCTTGAGGCTTTATGGTTCTGTGAGGGAGCACAAACCCCAAGAAACCTGCCCTTGAGCCGCGCAATCCGCAGTGACTGTTGGGTCAAAAAGATTCTTTCCTTTTTCTGCGGCTCGCGTCGTTTTGGAAAGTGTGCAGGTCAAATTCAATGCATTTAGGATGGTTAGCTTATTTGGGAAGCTATCAGTTTTAAATGACCGAACGTTTGGTGTGACCCGAGGAAATGCCCCGATCACATTTGATCAGGGTCAAACTTCCCGAACACACTAAAAACTAGTTAGTCTGATCGGAAGAAACTTTTGTTCGGGGATTTTTATTTCTGAGCAAGCAGTTTCATGAACAGATTAATGCAGAAAAGTTTCCGAACATAGGAAAAAGATAATGGTTACATCCATCAAAGTGAAATTTCTTCATTAATCCAAAAGGAGTACATTTCACAGGGGATCGATAACTATTCTGAAATTAAAAAACAAAAGCACCCTAATCTTGGGTTGATGATTGTCAACCAATCTGATCAGGGCGATGGCGTGCTCGACGGTGGCTCATCTACCGCGTTCTCTTCTTCAGAGTCACTGACGAGGTCCACGAGCGCTCCGTCTCCAGGGATCCCGATCAGGTCGCGGTTCAGGGAGACGAAGAGGCGTCTAGCGAATTCTTCGTCGCCGCTGGTGTCCATCGGAGCCAAAGACGAAGATGCGCCTGCGTGTGCCGCCTCCGGCTGCAGACAGACTCTGCTCCCTCCTTGAGTTGGCTCATCGTCAGAGGAGAGGGAGATGGGAGACGCCGGGGCTGGGGAGGAAAACGCAGGACGTTTCCCGGCGGCAATGCTCGACAGAGCGGCCTCGGGAATCGGCGACGCCGTTGCCGGCGCCTCCTCTGGTGGCTCGACCTCGACTCCTTCATCCCCGTACTAGGGAAGGGCCAGGAGCGGAGCTTGAGGAGGAGGAGAAGACAGGGTCGCCGCCGGCGGATCCTCCGGCCTGTCGACCGGTGGTTCGCTGGAGCAGCGCGGAGAGTCTCCGAAGAGGAGGCGAGGGAGCTTGAATTTGCGGCTAAGCTTTTTCTTTCCCATGGTGGCGGGGGAGAGAAAGGCTTAGGATGGAAGGTTCAAGTGCAAATCAGTCCAAAGGATTCGGTATTTAAAGACTCAGGGGCGACGCTTCGCACGAGAATCGAGGAGCCGAGGAGGAGCCGTGAATGCCGCGTGCGCTGCTAAAGCTTCGGGAGACGTGCGGAGTGGGTTTTAAATGCACTGAGCAGCCGTTACATCAATCCTTGGGTGTTTCAGTTTCCAAGATGGAATAATTCTTGTTTACTATTATTATGGCTGATATTTTTCTCTGACCTTATCATTCAGATGCAGGTTTCAACACTCTTGAGTTCGGGAACTTTTTTGGCTCTCATCTACAAGTGATTGTCGAGGTATTAACATATCCAAAAATCACCTGAAGAGCAAAAAGACCCGAAGACAGCTTCAAGATCAACCTTTTCTAAACAAGATAAGCTCGGGGGCTACTGTTGAGGCCATAATACCAGGGTACCCGATCACCAAGATTACCGACTACCGACTCCGAACAAGGACTCCGAACAAGACACGATGGCCGGATCGCAGAAGGAAAGCCCAATGATAATTAGAGTCCTACTAGGTTTAGGTCTGTTTTGTCTTGTAAGGCACGTCTCCTTGGATATAAATAGCGGGGGTCCTGTACGTAGAGGGTATTCCCAATCTTAGCCAATCCACCCGAGGGTACTTGTTACACCATTGTAATCTGTACTCGATGAAATAATACAAGCAGCAACTGGACGTAGGGTTATTACTCGATCTCGAGGGTCCGAACCAGTATAAAAATCCCGTGTCTCTCTGTTCATCACCGTGATCAATCTTCGCACAAAGCGGGGTGCTTGCTTGACAAATATCTACCGAGTACAACCTCGACAACTAATTTCAAATGCACGACAATGAAATAGCTGAATACATATTAACACTATAAATAAATCAAATTTTGTAGACTATGTTGCTATAATTTTCTCTATTTTTGGCGAAAATAAGTTAAGGGTCTCATATGGAATTCACCAATAATCCATCAACCCCATACAAAACATGAAGGTGAACATCTATGTACACCTAATCTACCTACAAACACCAAAAATTTTGCCAAAATCCAATCCAAAATCAGATTTCTATCCCTAGGCATGAACTTAGGATTTCTACCAATGTGGACCCAAGCAAGCAATTTCAATGGGTAAAAAAGAGGGAGGGGAAGGAGATCACCTTGCTTAGCCGAATTCAAGTGCTTGAAGGCCTCGAATTTGAAGGAAATGAGTGGATCTAGGGGGAGGTTGGAGAGGAGAGGGAGGATCCACTGGCCTCCTCCTCTATTCCAAGAACAGAACAAACTGGAGGGCGAAGGCATGACTCGGGCGCGGGCTCCTAAGTCAGGTCCCGGTGCCAGTTTTTTTTGCTAATTGTAGGCATAGCACCGTGAAAGTTAGTGTCATGGAACTGAGCCACAACGTTGTGGCCTTTGGAAACGTACATTAGCAACCCTTTCGTTCCATGCCACGCTGGCGCCACATGGAAAGGCTCGGTGCCAAATGTTAAGGTGCCATGCCATTGACCTAGGCACCACCGCTCGTGACGCCGTGCCAAGGGTCTATTTTTAGGATTCTTTCCGCCAGGCATCCAAATATAAAATTATTTTTGAAAAAAAATACTCACAACCACTCCTCCCATTCATTGTAGTTGGAGAGGGAGGGCTGATGCTGTATATAGCTTACATTTTTGTCTATCAAGCAATCAAGTGTCCTTACTCGGTCTGTAGATTGTGTCATCAATCACATCATGCTCGTCCGTGCTTATATCAGCTTCGGCCCGCCCCATCTATTGCTCAAGTGAACAACAGGGCTCTAGCTTCTCTCTCTCTCTCTCTCTCTCTCTCTCTCTCTTTGAAAAATCTTGTGTTGCTATTGTCCATCTAGTTCGAACATAAGGTCATCAGTCAGATTGTTCTTTGTCAGCAACACGAAAACTTGGAATTTCTAGTTTTTTAATGCTTTGTAGAGTACTCCATCCATTAAAAAATGCAAGATGTTTTAGTTTTTTTGTAAGTCAAATTTCTCTAACTTTGACTAAATTTATAGAAAAAAATCACCAACATTCAAATGTCAACTTAATAGCACTGAATCCAAGTAATATGTATCTTAAGAATGCCTTTTTTGACATAATAAATGATGATATATTTTTTCTATAAAATTGATCAACGCTAGAGAAGATGTTTGAATTAGGAAAAACATTTTGTATTCTAGAAAAGAAGGTATTCTGTAATAACTTTAATATGGCACAAGCATCAAGTCACGTCAAGCTATAGCATTATATGCATGCCATAGAGAAGGGCAAGGTACACAAAAAATCCATTTATTATTACAAATTTCGCCCGAAGGTCAGTTGATCATGATATAACAATATTTAGGTTTTTCCTCACATTATTTCAAGAAGGTAGAAGAATTGCAATTCAAACTAAGGAGATAAAGACTTAATGTACATGAACTCTCAGCATGGGGGAAATGAAAACACACAAAAAGAATATACCCAGCAACAAGTAGCATATGGGACTGAGATTCGACAACAGCAAAGAAGAGCGGGCCTCAAGGAGCAAGCGTCCCTTGCTGCAGCAGATGCTATATGTGACTTCAAATCGAGCACGACATGATCAAGCAAAGCAGAGCTTAATGCCTAGCGTGTCAACAATCGCGCCATCCTTCAGGCTCCAGCCATCTCTGTTGTCAACATAATACTCCTGTTCGCAGTTCCCCTTGCTCTGAGTCTCCATACCAACAGCTACGGGGAGTGGTTGTGCCTGTCCAGCAGTCAGATATACTCAGGTTCTTCAAGATATTGTCATGTCAATGATAAATATTATTTTTCTTGGAAGCAAAATGACAGATTATTGGGTGTGATTGGATTGCAAGGTTTTTTTACTTGGATTATTAATCTTCAGTGGGCAATGATACAAAGAAGTCTCTACTCTCTAATATACACTACTGGAAACCACTTTTTCATGTGTTACGGAGCAACACACAGAAGATAACAATTACTCTATCGGTTTGCTTAACTCACCGAAAAATACATATTACTCTGTTGGTTCGATGAGACCACTGTAGGTTTGGATCGAACTCACAGGGAATTAAGCACACATGGTTATTGTTTTACTAGTTTCGGCCTGCCCACGCTATTTGCTGCACATAGGTGTGGTAAAGAGCATAAAAATTTAGCCTACTAGTTTTAAGGACAGGGCTGGATAAGAGCTGGACTAAAATACTATATATTTTTGAACTAAAATTAATTAGGGCCAAGTTAGATTGTAAAGGAGACATAAGGGTCATGATGAATTACCACCCCTAGCTGCACACCATTTTTGGCAGTGAGCTGTCCATCGATTCCTGCCGGCTGAAACCAAAACACTAGCTCAGCCGCGCCGCACATATGTGGAGCGAGGAAAAAAATCACCTCCTAGCTGGCCCACGCATCTACCCCGAGAGCGACTCGCTTCCACGTAGGCGACCATTACCCATCGACGCCCACCGGCCCAACTAGCGCCTCCTTCCCCACTCCACTTTGGCCAGCGGTGAGCGCTGCCTCGCCGCTCCACCTGCTCCCCACAGCCACCGATTCGTCCATGTCCCTCTCCACACCCCCCAACCGGCGAGCGCTCACCTCCCATTGCTGCCGCGCCACCCTGCCCTCCTCCTTCCTCTTCTCTCCTCTTCCTTCCATCCAAAGCTGGATAGCGATGCCTCCCCACAGCCACTGCCGGCAGCCTCGGTTGCTCGCCCCATCTGGCGGTGAACTCGCCGCCTCTTCGGCCGCCCACCACCCGCCACCGCCCTGCCCTCCACTAACAAGGTTGCATGTGACTTCCCCGCTCTGACCTGGCCCAGTTCACCACAACTGCAACCAGCTGCAAGCGAGGCTCCATCGCTTTGCCTCCCCACCCACCCACCACCGGCCGCCCCTGGGCCGGCCTTCCCCCAGTGCTCCATCTAGGGTCTAGCGGTGAAGGTTTTTCTGTCCACCCCTCCCCTTCCCCCTAGCCCTAGAAACCCAGATCCTAAGGCGCTTCCGTGCCGACCATGGGATGTAGCAGCAGTGTAGCAGCAACAAAAGCACGGGGAGGAGAAGGAAGATGAAGGGTGCTGGGTCGTGTGCTGGCAAAAGCAACATGGGCACGTGTGGATATGGAGAGAGGACAGGGGTGGGCGGTGGTGGGTGATTACTGCCTAGACGATATATAACATTGGTGCATCTACCCCCCCTCCCCCCTCGGACGCTACCCGACAACCTACACCCGTCCCTCTCCATCATCAATAATCTTGCGAGTGAAGCCACGATGTCATCCGCCTGCGCAGCCCCCACCCCCGCCTTCCTGCCCCTGCCTCCTTGTGGTCACCGTCGCCGGACGCAACCTCCATGCGGGTCAGCAACCGGACGCTACTGCTGCTCCAACCTTCCCGCGGGCTCACGATGGCCTTCCCTTGACTTCTCGCGTGTCACACCCGATTTTAAGGACAAAATCGAATGCATCGCATATGTGTGCTAGGATCCGTTCATCACACATATGTTGATGTCATCAGTGAATATATCAAAAGACAATGTTCAAAAGCGTACAAAAGAGAGTACATAACTTATTACACTCATCGATAAACAGACACGAAGGTCTTAAACGTTCATCGACAACCTAAAACGATAAAACAGCTCCTTGATTTCATCCACAGGCACTTGACTGGTTGACGCGCCTAGAACTCATCAAAGTCGCTGAAGTACTCCACTTCATTGTCATTTTCTGAACAACAGTTGTTTAGCAAGGGTGAGTACACTTATCGTTGGTACTCAACAAGTGGGGGAATATGCAAGGCCATCAAAGGGGTTCAGGCTCATGCGGTTAGCACTTTTAGTTGGTCAAGTTTTATTAGCAAGCACCTATTTACTAGATGTAAGTTTATACTAACCCAAAAATTAAACAGGATAACCTAAAATTATTCCACCAAGACCAAGAACCACAAGTTAAGTTCAATTATCATGTGAGGGTCCAAGACGCCCTTAACCGTGGGCACGGCTGATATATCAGTTTTACACTCTACAGAGATTGTACACTTTACCCACAGCTCGTGTTCCCTTTGTCGCTCGGGTTTGCAAAGCCCTTAAACATTTCCTTTGGTGAGTGGCGAGGGTTCACTACAAAGCCTTTACAAAGACCCAAAGTTAGCTAGCAGCCCGCTAGAGTTTCAGCCGCGGTGAGGTACACAGCCCTCTCTGGAGAGGACGTACCTTAGCAAAGAATACTCCTACAAGAGGACCGGACTATGACCCCTCACCGTCCCCCTCCTTGCCCTTTCGGTAAGGCCACTAACTAACCCCAAGTCTAATTAATTAGCTAAGCCATAGCCATGTGATACTGTGGTTGTACTGTTTTCTTGGGTGGTTCTCCATGTTCCAATTAATCATGGTGATCTTGTAATTAAGCAAGAATATAACAACATAATTAAATCATGATTAACATTTGCATAAAAGGTAACAGAACCATTCCAAGTTTAAGCAAGCTAAGCATTTCAACCCATAATATTACCAGGTGATTCAAGGTTCAATGCAAAAAAATCTAGTCATGTCTTAATAGGTAACCCGTCAAAATTAATGCATAAACAGTAAAGTAAAAGTGAATTTCATGAATGTAAATGGGACAAAAAGAATGTTCATGAAGAGGGAGGCCACTTGCCTTCCTCAACAAACTGTTGTTGGTCCTCTTCAAACAGCTGCTGCTCCTGATCTTCCTCGAACGGCACGTTCTCTACACGTTCACACAAGACATACAACAAAAATAAATAAAAACAGTACATCAAACAGTACTAAAAACGTAGAACAAACACCCTATACTTAAAAGCATGCAAAGACGATCGCGTGGCCATGAGAATCGCCCAAAACGGATTTAAAACGACTAAGATACACTAGGTACAAGGTTGTAGGGACCTATATACAATAAAAACTAAGTATGCAAACTGTTTTGATTAAAAACCGAGGGCACAAACATAAATAAACATAGATATCAGGGGCTAGCAAGTGATATAACCAGGATATGGACGGCGGGTTCAAAAATATGAAAGAACAGGGGCCTAAACAGAAAGTATAAGGGCATATATATGATTATTTTCTACTGCGAATGGACTGCGGGTTAAATAACAGAAAGTGCAGGGGTTCCTTAACAAAAGTGCCAGGGGGACGGCGGGTTTGACCCCCTTTGGGACCATCGGTTTGTGATCGGGCGGCGGAGAGTAAAAGGGGCGCCGGCGACCACAGGGCACGGTGGCGCCATCGCGTCCGCGGCGAAATCTCGCCGGATTCGAGGCTAGAGCGTGCTACGGTGCACGGGAAGCTAAACAAATGGCACGAATGTGAAGAGGGAGGCATGGGAAGATCACCTAGGGGGTTGTGGATGTTGGAAGAAGACCGGAGGTGAGTCGGCGACGAGGAACCGCGGGCGCGAGCTCGGTCGGACGGCAAGGACGGAGCTCCGATGCCAGTCTCGTCGTCCAAGCGCCGGGGTATTGCTCCTGGGGAACCTGTGCGTGATCCAAAGACACAGGGCGAACCAGAGGGAGCTCGGATGAGATGATGCAGGGACGGCGGCGATGCAACCTTGACGGCGGCGATGAAGGTCTCCGACGAGCGATTCGGCACACAGGAGAGGTGGGTTTGGGGTGTGGAGTGTGTGTGCGCGAGGAGAGGTGCTCGGGGGGGTTTTATAGGTGAGCGGAGGGAGCAGAGAGGGCTCGGGGTAGGGAGGATCTGAGAGCGAGCGACGATTACGGCCATTGAAGGCTCCCGGCCATTGCAGAGGGAGGAAAGGGGAGAGTGAAGGCGTCCGGGGTGGCTCGGGTTGAAGGCGCAGTTGATTGAAGAGTGAAGAGAGGGAGAGAGACGCGGACGCGACGAGGACGTGGGCACGGTGGACACAGGAGGCGGCGGCTCGGGCGGGAGTCGTGGCGGAAGGAGGGAGATGGGGCTAACGGGCGGGCCCGGGCTGTCAGCGAGAAAGGGAGAGAAGAGAATGTTGGAGAGAGAAGGCCGAGTGGGCTGTCGGCTGGGCCACGAGCTGGGTCAAGCGGGGAAGCAAGAAAAAGAAAAGGAAGAGAGGGAAAGTTGGGCCGGGCCAAAAGAGAGAGAGAAGGGATGGAAAAAGAATAGAGTTTGATCTTTGTTTGAATTTGGTTTGGAGAGTTTGAGAGATATTTGAGTGAGATTTGAGTTTGGAGAGAGATTTGGGAATCCACAAGCAAACAAAACAAATGCAAAGGCATGAGATGCAACAAACACTTATTGTACTAAAATTAATTAATTAATGTTTAAGTAATTAAGGCCACAAATTAAATAAAGGAAAAGAAATTCTTTTAACCTTAGATAGACCTATACAAAAACAAAGTTGCTATAATTTATTACATGATGGAATTTGGGTGTTACAAATCCTACCCCCTTAAAGAGAATCTCGTCCTCGAGATTCGGATAGATTTGGATACAACTGCAGGAAGTCTGCAATGAGCTCATCTTCTCGTTCCCAAGTAGCTTCATCTTCTGAATGATGACTCCACTGTACTTTGCACATTTTTATCACTTTGTTCCTCGTGACTCTTTCAGATATTTCCAATATCTTGACCGGGTGCTCTGAATAAGTCAAATCATCTTGCACATTGAGTTCTTCCTATGGTAGTTGCTCTTCGGGTACCCTCAAACACTTTTTCAACTGAGAAATATGGAACACATCATGAACATCCGACAATCGCTCGGGTAACTCCAACTGATATGCCACTTCACCTTTCCTTTTCAAGATCTGAAAAGGACCGATATAGCGAGGTGACAACTTTTCTTTGACCTTGAATCTGCGGAGACCTCTGATAGGTGACACCTTGAGATACACATAATCTCCTACTTCAAATGTCAATTCTCTTCTCCGGGTATCGGCGTAACTTTTTTGTCGTGACTGAGCAGTTCTGAGATTATCCCGGATTATCTGGACTTGTCTTTCAGCTTCTTGTAGAATTTCTGGTCCGAAAACCTGACTTTCACCTGTCTGACTCCAGTACAGTGGTGTCCTACACCTTCTTTCGTACAGAGCTTCAAATGGGGCCATCTTAAGACTGGCTTGATAGCTGTTGTTATAAGAGAATTCTGTGTACGACAAACTCCTATCCCAACTGCCTCCATGCTTTAAAGCACAAGCTCGTAGCATATCCTCTAAGATTTGATTTGTCCTCTCAGTTTGTCCATCTGTTTGCGGATGATATGCTGAACTGAAATTAAGCTTGGTGTCCATTGACTCATGCAGTTTCTGCCAAAAACGAGACGTGAACTGGGTACATCGGTCAGACACTATCTTCTTTGGCACTCCGTGTAGACATACAATTCTAGACATATACAGCTCTGCTAACTTGGCTCCTGAATATGTGGTTTTAACTGGAATGAAGTGAGCAACTTTGGTCAATCTGTCCACAATGACCCATATAGAATCATAGCCATCCCGAGTGCGAGGCAATCCTACAATAAAGTCCATACCAATTTCTTCCCATTTCCACTCGGGTACTTTCAACGGCTGAAGCAAATCTGCTGGCCTTTGATGTTCTGCTTTCACTCTTTGACATACATCACACAAAGCTATGGGGGTTGCCACGTCTCTCTTAAGACCATACCACCAATATTTCTCCTTCAAATCTTGGTACATCTTGGTACTGCCGGGGTGAATGGAATAGACGGAATCATGTGCTTCCTTCAATATAAGTTCACGAAGACGATCGATATCAGGTACACAGATCCTTTTCCTGAACCAAACAGTGCCTTGTTCATCTTCAATGAGATCCGTTGTTTTTCCTAAACCAATCAGAGTCTTGATTTCTTTGATCTTAGCATCTGTCAACTGACCTTGTCTGATTTCCTGCTCAAAAGTAGGTTCAATCTCCATTGTCATAGCTTCTGAGTTATAAAGCTTCTAAGTTATAAAGAATCCCGAGATTGAGTCGTTCCATTTCCCAACACAATTCTTGAGGCATTAGTCGAGCTATAGTCACATTAGCTTGACTCTTCCGACTCAAAGCATCCGCCACATTGGCCTTGCCAGGATAATACTGAATATCCAAGTCATAATCCTTTATCAATTCCAACCATTTGCGTTGTCTGAGATTGAGATCCCTCTGAGTGAAGATATGTTTCAAGCTTTTATGATCCGTAAAAATTTGGCACTTGTTTCCAATCATATAATGTCTCCAAATCTTCAGTGCATGCACGACAGCGGCTAGCTCTAAATCATGAGTTGGATAGTTTTGCACATGCTTCCTCAACTGCCGAGATGCATAAGCTACCACTCTGCCTTCTTGCATCAACACACAACCAAGACTGAGACATGAAGTGTCACAATAGACATCAAACCCTTTGTGTATATCTAGCATTATCAACATTGGGGCCGTTGTTAACCTCTTCTTCAGCTCTTCAAAACAATTCTGACAAGCTTCATCCCATTTGAACTCTCGTTCCTTTTCTAACAACGAGGTAAGCGGTTTCACAATCTTGGAGAATCCTTCAATGAATCTGCGATAATATCCTGCCAAAACAAGGAAACTCCTGATCTTGGACACATTTGTGGGCGGTTTCCAATTCAACACATCCTGAACCTTGCTGGGATCAACTGCTATTCCTCTGTCGGTGATGACATGGCCAAGGAAAGAGACTTCTCTCAACCAGAAATCACACTTACTGAGCTTGGCATACAGTTGATTCTCTCGTAGTTTCTGTAACACCAATCTTAAATGTTCTTCATATTCTTCTTCATTCTGAGAAAATACCAAGATATCATCGATGAACACCACCATGAACTTGTCGAGATATTCCATGAACACCTTGTTCATCAGGTACATGAAGTACGCTGGGGCATTGGTTAACCCAAAAGACATCACTGTAAACTCAAACAACCCATATCTGGAGGTGAATGCTGTTTTGGGGATATCTTCTGGTCGGATTCTCAACTGATGATATCCTCATCGCAAATCGATCTTAGAGAATACTTTAGCACCTCTCATTTGGTCAAACAGATCTTCTATTCTAGGTAGTGGGTATTTGTTCTTGATGGTTGCATCATTGAGAGACCTATAGTCAACACACATCCTTCTAGTGCCATCTTTTTATCAACAAAGATGACAGGGGCTCCCCAAGGTGATGAGCAAGGATGGATAAATCCTTTTCTTAATAGCTCTTCTATTTGTTTCTTTAATTCACTCAAATCCTTAACATCCAGTCTATAAGGTCTTTTGAATATAGGTGCAGTGCCAGGTAAAAGATCAATACTGAACTCGATGTCACGGTCTGGTGGCATACCTGGTAAATCTTCTGGAAAGACATCTGGGTACTCACTCACGACCTTGATCTCCTCCAAAGGTGTTCCCTTGATCTGATTCACCGTTGCTTCATATGTGGATGGCATGCTAGCAACGAACTCAATCTGATCTCCTTGAGGACTGGTCAAGAGCACTGACTTCTTGGCACATTGAATTACTCCGTCACACTTTGTCAACCAATCCATTCCAAGAATCACATCAATCCCACTAGACTTGAGGACTATAAGGTTTGCTAGAAAGTCTACCCCCATGATTTTCAGATTCACCCGTGGGCATAAGTGAGTAGCCTTCATCTCATTGCCCGGGAACTAACTAGCAGTGTTTTCTTCATAAGGCTCATAGGCATATTATATTTTTCCATGAATTGCTCAGTAATGAAAGAATGCGATGCTCCAGAATCAAACAAAACTGATGCAGGTTCAGAATTGACAAGGAACGTACCGAGCACAATGTCCTGAGCATCTTGAGCTGATTCAGCTGACACGTGGTTCACCCGTCCACGCATGTAGTTCTGCTGGCCCTTGCTGCCCTGGGAATTCTGATTCCCGTTGCGCATCTGTGAAGTCTGTGATCCAGGCCTCTGACCATTAGTCTTCTGGCCCTGAGGTGTCTGCATGTTACGCTTGGGGCAGTTGTTAGCATAGTGCCCCACTTGTCCACATTTGAAGCAGCCATTTGGAGGAACCGGTGCGACTGAGCTGTGTTGTTGTTGTTGCTGCTGCTGTTGTTGCCATTGCGCACTGAAGCACCTGATGAACTGCCAGACCTGTTCTGCTGGAAGTTGGGACTGCGCTGGACCTGCTGGTTGAAGCGCTGGGGCTGCTGCTGGCTGCGGTACTGCTGGTTCTGCTGATAATTTTCGCCTTGCCCTCCAGAGCGGAACTGTGACCCTTACTGAGAGTTGAAGCGCGGGCGGCTGCTGCTTGACTGTCCCTGTGACTGGGACTTCCTCTTGAGCTCTCCGAGCTCCTTGCGAGTGTTCTCCAGGCCAATAGCTTTGTCCAGGAGTCTCTGAAAAGTCGGGAAAGTGTGACTCTGCAGCTGATACTTGAGTGGCCCGATCAGACCATCCAAGAAGCGATCCCGCTTCTTCTCATCATCATCGACCTCATTGGGCGCGTAGCGGGACAGCTGGATGAATTTATCCCGGTACTCGCTCACTGACATATGGCCCTGCTTCAGAGCCAAGAACTCGTTCTTCTTCAGCTTCATCACACCAGCTGGGATGTGATGCAGGCAGAAACTGTCTCTGAACTCTGCCCAGGTAATAGTGTCGGCGTTGGCGTGAGCAGCTGTGTATGCATTCCACCAGTCGGATGCAGCTCCCTCCAAGTGTCCAGCAGCATACAAGACTCTCTCGCGGTCAGTACACTGTGTAATGTCCAGCTTCTTGCTAATGACTTTCAGCCAGTCATCAGCATCCAGAGGGTCCGCCAAGCGAGAGTAGGTTGGCGGGTGGTGACTCATGAAATCCCGGTGCCTGTCCCGGGCTTGTGGAGCCATCTGTGGTGGTTGCTGGTTCTGCTGTGCTTGAATGTTGTGCACAGTGTTAGTAAGATCCTGCAGCAACTGCATCTGAGCTTGTAGAAACGGCTCCATTGCTGGGTTTGGGGATGGAGGCGGTGCTTGATTCTGATGGTTGATTACGTGAGCACGTCTGACACTAGGAATATCACGTCCTCCACCTCTCTAGGTATTTACCATCTGACTGTTAGAAGAGTGCTTTAGATAAGATAGATAAACTGATAAAGATAGAAAGAACAGAGCCAAGATTGAAACTTAAAACTGACTTTAACTTTAATTATTTAATAATGCATTTGTGGCCATCACTCCACAAAAACATGACAGTCATTACAAAGAAACTCCAACTCAAATATGAAACAAACAAGCAAACATAAACATCGCACATCCTCGCAAGAACGGTTCTATCGCGATGACTTATTATGGTAGACTCCCTAAACCTGGCCTAGGAGACCGGTGATAGAGCCTGGCTCTCCAGTACGAAGCCTCTTGCGCGGGGGTGAAGCTGTGGGGCAGTCGGCTCTCTCTGCCTCAACTGGGGGCAGATGACCTGCCATCTGTGCCTCCAGTTGCCTGATCCTGGCCTGAGCACTGGCCAATCTCTGAGTAGTCTCCATGAGGTCAGAAGCCGTGCCCTCCACGTCCGTGTTGAGACCAGCGGCGACACGAGCGAGGATGTCGATGCGGGGCTCGTGAGGTCCTCCCAGTGGCACGTGGGTCACCTCTGTGCCACTAGCCCGTCGTGGAAGGTGGCGGTACTCCGTGATGCTCAGCTCACCAAGGCGAGCGTGGCAGAGAGACCACAGAGCTCTCCTGGCGGCACTGCTGATGGAGGCGGTGACGGTGGAGTAGGGGATGTCGGAGTCATGCATCGAACAGGTCATGTATCCACCAGTGACCGAAGCCTCCCGGATGTGGACCCGGGTGATGAAGAAGTCCGGCATCCCCGGATTGGAGACACGCTGTGACATGTAGAGGGGCCTAACGTTATTCTCCAGCTCCTGTAGCACGTCCATGAGCATCTTGGGGAAGGTGCCAGTCTCATTGACTGAGGTCTCTGACTCGTAGGTTGCTTTCACAACCTCAGCCACTCCAACTGGCACGTCGTTCTGGCCCACGCCAGAACCGTCGTCCTGCACCTCGCCCTGGTCATCGTCGTTGTCGTGGCCGTCATCCGGCTGTCCTCCAGTAGCGGGTACTAGAGCCTCCAGAGCAGGAGCGGCAGGTGGTGCTGGTGGAGCGTCAGCTGCTGGGTCCACCGGAACGATGTGTCCGTCTGCCATCTCCTGAAAGTAGTGGAGCTCCTCGGGCTCTGCCTCCTCCTGTTCCACCACTGGTGGAAGCCGCAGAACTGGCTGTGCAGGAGCGATGCGCCTCCTGCCTCCGGTGCTCTTGCGTGTTGTCTGCCTCTGCCTGACCATCTGTGATAGAGCAAGAACAAAACTAAGTACAAGAACAAAAAGAGATAGAACAGGAACAGAGTAAGTTTTTATGCAAATAAAATTTTTCCTAAGAGCAGAAAGGCTGACTATGAAAGTGAATCCTATGTTTCGACCATTTTCTAACTAGGCTCGCGTCCTACAGTCAACACAGCTCTGATACCACTTCTGTCAGACCCAATTTTAAGGACAAAATCGAATGCATTGCATATGTGTGCCAGGATCCGTTCATCACACATATGTTGACGTCATCAGTGAATATATCAAAAGACAATGTTCAAAAGCGTACAAAAGAGAGTACATAACTTATTACACTCATCGATAAACAAACACGAAGGTCTTAAACGTTCACCGACAACCTAAAACGATAAAACTGCTCCTTGACTTCATCCACAGGCACTTGACTGATTGACGCACCTAGAACTCATCAAAGTCGCTGAAGTACTCCACTTCATTGTTATTTTCTAAACAACAGTTGTTTAGCAAGGGTGAGTACACTTATGGTTGGTACTCAACAAGTGGGGGAATATGCAAGGCCATCAAAGGGGTTCAGGCTCATGCGGTTAGCACTTTTAGTTGGTCAAGTTTTATTAGCAAGCACCTATTTACTAGATGTAAGTTTATACTAACCCAAAAATTAAACAGGATAACCTAAAATTATTCCACCAAGACCAAGAACCACAAGTTAAGTTCAATTATCATGTGAGGGTCCAAGACGCCCTTAACCGTGGGCATGGCTGATATATCAGTTTTACACTCTACAGAGGTTGTACACTTTACCCACAGCTCGTGTTCCCTTTGTCGCTCGGGTTTGCAAAGCCCTTAAACATTTCCTTTGGTGAGTGGCAAGGGTTCACTACGAAGCCTTTACAAAGACCCAAAGTTAGCTAGCAGCCCGCTAGAGTTTCAGCCGCGGTGAGGTCCACAGCCCTCCCTAGAGAGGACGTACCTTAGCAAAGAATACTCCTACAAGAGGACCGGACTATGACCCCTCACCGTCCCCCTCCTTGCCCTTTCGGTAAGGCCACTAACTAACCCCAAGTCTAATTAATTAGCTAAGCCATAGCCATGTGATACTGTGGCTGTACTGTTTTCTTGGATGGTTCTCTATGTTCCAATTAATCATGGTGATTTTGTAATTAAGCAAGAATATAACAATATAATTAAATCATGATTAACATTTGCATAAAAGGTAACAGAACCATCCCAAGTTTAAGCAAGCTAAGCATTTCTACCCATGATATTACCAGGTGAGTCAAGGTTCAAAGCAAAAATATTTAGTCATGTCCTAATAGGTGACCCATCAAAATTAATGCATAAACAGTAAAGTAAAAGTGAATTTCATGAATGTAAATGGGACAAAAAGAATGTTCATGAAGAGGGAGGCCACTTGCCTTCCTCAACAAACTGTTTTTGGTCCTCTTCAAACAGCTGCTGCTCCTGATCTTCCTCGAACGGCATGTTCTCTACACGTTCACCCAAGACATACAACAAAAATAAATAAAAACAGTACAACAAACAGTACTAAAAACACAGAACAAACACCCTATACTAAAGAGCATGCAAAGACGATCGCGTGGCCGCGAGAATCGCCCAAAACGGATTTAAAACGACTAAGATACACTAGATACAAGGTTGCAGGGACCTATATGCAATAAAAACTAAGTCTGCCTACTGTTTTGATTAAAAACCGAGGGCACAAACATAAATAAACATAGATATCAGGGGCTAGAAAGTGATATAACCAGGATATGGATGGTGGGTTCAAAAATATGAAAGAACAGGGGCCTAAACAGAAAGTATAAGGGCATATATATGATTATTTTCTACTGCGAATGGACTGCGGGTTAAATAACAGAAAGTGCAGGGGTTCTTTAACAAAAGTGCCAGGGGGACGGCGGGTTTGACCCCCTTTGACCGGTATGCTGGGATTGATCTGGACCATTGGTTTGTGATCGGGCGGCGGAGAGTAAAAGGGGCGCCGGAGACCACAGGGCACCACGGCGCCACCGCGTCTGCGGCGAAATCTCGCCGGATTCGAGGCTAGAGCGTGCTACGGTGCACGGGAAGCTAAACAAATGGCACGAATGTGAAGAGGAAGGCATGGGAAGATCACTTAGGTGAGTCGGTGACGAGGAACCGCGGGCGTGAGCTCGGTCGGACGGCAAGAATGGAGCTCCGATGCCAGTCTCGTTGTCCAAGCGCCGGGGTATTGCTCCTGGGGAACCTGTGCGCGATCCAAAGACACAGGGCGAATCAGAGGGAGCTCGGATGAGATGATGCAGGGACGGCGGCGATGCAACCTTGACGGCGGCGATGAAGGTCTCCGACGAGCGATTCGGCACACAGGAGAGGTGGGTTTGGGGTGTGGAGTGTGTGTGCGCGAGGAGAGGTGCTCGGGGGGGTTTTATAGGTGAGCGGAGGGAGCAGAGAGGGCTCGGGGTAGGGAGGATCCGAGAGCGAGCGACGATTACGGCCATTGGAGGCTCCCGGCCATTGCAGAGGGAGGAAAGGGGAGAGTGAAGGCATTCGGGGCGGCTCGGGTTGAAGCCACAGTTGATTGAAGAGTGAAGAGAGGGAGGAAGACGCGAACATGACGAGGACGTGGGCACGGTGGACACGGGAGGTGGCGGCTCGGGCGGGAGTCGTGGCGGAAGGAGGGAGACGGGGCTGACGGGCGAGCCCGGGCTGTCAGCGAGAAAGGGATTGAAGAGAATGCGGGAGAGAGAAGGCCGACTGGGCCTCGGCTAGGCCGCGAGCTGGGCCAAGCGGGGAAGCAAGAAAAAGAAAAGGAAGAGAGGGAAAGTTGGGCCGGGCCAAAAGAGAGAGAGAGAATGGATGGAAAAAGAATAGAGTTTGATCTTTGTTTGAATTTGGTTTGGAGAGTTTGAGAGATATTTGAGTGAGATTTGAGTTTGGAGAGAGATTTGGAATCCACAAGCAAACAAAACAAATGCAAAGGCATGAGATGCAACAAACACTTATTGTACTAAAATTAATTAATTAATGTTTAAGTAATTAAGGCCACAAATTAAATAAAGGAAAAGAAATTCATTTAACCTTAGATAAACCTAAACAAAAACAAAGTTGCTATAATTTATTACATGATGGAATTTGGGTGTTACATCGCGTGCCAGCGTCACCCCTACCTATTGTGGTCGCTGCCACCGGACGCCGCTTCCATGCTGGTCGCCGTGTCGGATGCAGCCCCTGCCTCCATGCTACTCTTGTTGACGACGCCCCCAAACTTTGGCACCACCTACCTCGAGGCCGACGCCGACCTTGAGGCATCCTCGAACCCTTCATGTGAATCCCTCTCATTGTGAAGCATGAGATCCATAGGTACTGAGGCTCGATGCATTGATTTCTTCATTTCAATTGATGGTTTCTTTGATGGGTCTTCTTCTGATCTTCTCCTTATCCTGTGATGCTACGGTTTCACCAAACGTCAGTGAAACCACTTGCCCGGAAGCCAACCTGTTGTGCAGCTGGATCTACTGGTTTGGGCTTGTTTTCCTTTTGATGTGTGCAATGTAGACTGCTTTCTTGTGTGACTGCCAATACTAAGTTTGTGGTGAACAATGAGTAAATAGCCATGACCAGACCAAAGGTCTTTGATTTGTACTCCTTTAGGTGATGATAATCCAGTTACATACTCCCTCCGGGTTTTTTTCATATCATATTAGCTTTGTACTAAATCAAAGTTGTTCAAGTTTGACCAAGAGTTTCTAGAAAAATATAACATCTACAACACCAAATTTGATTATGTGAATCCACCATAGAATATATTCAATGGTACATATTATTGGTATGATAAATATTGTTATATTTTTCTATAAATTTGGTCAAAGTTATATAACATTAACTTAGGACAAACTTAATACGACGTCTATTAAAAAGCAGAGGGAGTATGAAAACACATCATCTGTTAGCTCCTTATTGTAACACATTGAATAAAGTTGGTGTTTTTACTGTTATAATATTGATAACTTGCCAAGTGTTAATTTATATATATTTTGATCACCCATTGTTTGAATTAGACTACATACGTACATGGCACCTAGCAAATCTGGTTATAGTTTTGTATAGTTTCCTTTGTTTGGTACAGGTTGAGCATAACTGCAACTGACAACAAATTATTTGTGTTACAGTCGACTAGCTAATTAAGCATCCAAGACACTAGATAGGAGCAGGCTTGAACTGGACTTCTTGTTCAAGGTAAAGTGCTTATTCTTGTTCTATATTTGTGTGCTCTGCCAAATATATGTTTGAGTTGATATACTGTGATTGCTATTCTCATTTGTTTTGTTGTGGTTACTAAATGTACTGTCTTTTAGGGGAAATGTACTGTTCTGGACTGGTAGACCAAGCTTGGCTGTATGTTTGACAACAGTGTCTTCATTTAACTTAATATTGGTGTTTTTAATATTTTAAACTGAAAGTTGAAATGTCATGGAAATGGCGACTAGAAAAGTGATTTCTGTAGTAGTGGACGGTGCCGGTGGGGACGTGAAAAGAATTCAACTAGTGTATATGAAATTTTGAAATGTAATTGATTACTTTTGCAGTTACCCACTAGTTCATCTATGGTTGGTGAGGACACAGATATCGAGGAATTGGATGGCGAAGACATGGACAGGGAGGACTTGGATGGTGAGGATATGGACAGGGAGTACATGGATGGTGTGGACATGGATGGCAAGGACTGGGATGGCGATGACTTGGGTGATAAGGACTCGGATGGCGATGACTTGGATGATGACGTCAAAACATGCATATGGGTAGCAACAATATGGAGTAAACAATAATTAGTTTGATGACTTCTGCAATGAGGTTGGCATATAAGGATGGTTGCAGCTGCAAACATGGTTCAGTAGCAAGCATGGTGCTATCTGACTTTTGTGTTTTAGACGCATAGCTGTTGTCTATTGAGCAGCATATGGCTTTTGGCCAACTTGACTTTTGAGCATATGCTAGCTGACCAATGGTATAGGGCAAAGACATTGTGTCCTTGTATGCCCTATGAGGGCTGATTGTGGACTTGTGTGCTCTGTGAGGGCGAAGACATTCCTGTATGTTGTTTGCATGTGTCTACAAGATGTATCTGGTGGAAATAATCTAGCTTTGTAGTCTGTACTTATATATGCTACTGATTTGAACTATATATTTTTTGTTATCTTTGTGCTTGATTTTCCATTTGCACAAAAGCTATATTATTTTCCGAAATGCTATTATCCTGGGTTCCAACTAAAATAATTCATTTTCCTGTCGATGGACTTGAACTTTTCTGTCAATTTTGTACTATTAGAGATAAAATTTTAACCCTGACAAGTGCTGACAAAGAAACTAATCTTTAGACATGCTTTAACGTTTTTCTAAACCTGTCAAGC
The DNA here is from genome assembly GCA_004135705.1 of Alloteropsis semialata. NCBI lineage: Eukaryota > Viridiplantae > Streptophyta > Magnoliopsida > Poales > Poaceae > Alloteropsis > Alloteropsis semialata. The sequence goes on from CM014271.1 coordinate 34,472,531, forward strand.
CTCATATTCCATGTGAGTTTCCCATCAGGAAAATATACCATCAGAGAAATATTTTTTGTCGGTGGACCGACAGGCAATTTTATTTTTTTTGTGTCATTTTATTCCTGTTGGTATTAGCCTGTTGGTTGGCCGACAGAATTTATGTTTATGATAGTTACATGGTATATTCTCCGGACGGGTTTCGGCTCAGAGGAAAAAAAATGGTGTCCAGTAGTGATAGGACATCATGTCCTTTAAGTAAAGCAACAAAATTTGTATTAATAAAAGTCAATTTGTATGTGGAAAGAAAAGACAAATCTATTTAGGGGTAGGTTTAGATCAATTGAAATAGTTGGGGCAGTACACTATGACGAAATTTTTAGCGGTGGCTGCCATGTTCCAGCTAACTCTGTGAGATTGCCGCCCAATCAAGCTTCTCTGTATAGCAAAATCATTTGGAATCATTAATTGTTGTAGCCCGAACGGTCCGATTTATATAGTGAGCAAATGAGGCAAAATGCTGTATGCTTACACTACATGCATGAACGAAGAAGGAGTGCAAATGATGGAGGAACATAGACCACAAGGATAAGAAGATGCATAGGTGGTGGAGGACTTTCAAAAATGTGTATTAGAAGTTTAAACACCAGCATATCACCCGAAATGATAGAAATTAACAGGAAAATGATGTGCAATATATTAAAAATTCTTATTTTGTCCAGTGGTGGGTGCTCAGTCCGAAACATTTCTGTCAAATTCGTAGTAGTTGTGCCTCGTGACACGGTCATTTAAATTCTTTAACATTTACATGGGCTAGCTGATCGGCCTGAGGCGTAAAAGGGAGCCACTGATTTCTTTTTGAAACGGTCAATATATGATGATGAAGCTTTGTTTTTGGTAGGTCTGCACCAAGAAAGGTTCAGAGTGCACTAATGTCAACTCGATCAGAAATAATAAGTGATCTGCAATCAAGAAACACTTCAGAGCGTACAAGCTTTGTTTGGTTGTCTCCTTGCTAAAGTGATGCAGTCGACATACGTCAGGTCGCTAAGATTAGTGGAACAAGTCAGTCAACGTAACGCCACGCATGGTACTTGCACGTACTTATCGTACAAATGTCAAAGGTACGACAGTCAAAGGTACTACGTCGGGGAATTGATCCATTCAGTTAACGCCGGTACCCAAAAACATCAACTTCTTCTTGTTACATTTTTTGACCAAATGCTCAAGTGACATAGAAATGACATTGGGAATAACTTTTTAGGTAGCTTCGATTTTTCTGTATTTATTCTAGAATTTTGGTGTTATTTTTTTAGTGGTAGGCGACATGCTCGTCGTCAGCGAGACTAAAAGAAATCGATGCTTGTGATAGCCTAAGAGGGGGAGGGGGTGAATTAGGCTTTCTAAAACCATAACTTACCACTTGCCTCTAATTGCACAAGATAAAACTAAGCCATACTATCTAGATGTGCTAGTAAAGTTCTTTCTAGTGTTTGCACTAACCCAAAAGAGTTTTGCAACCTAGAACCATCCTATTCAAGATACTACTCTAGAAAAGGTAAAGGCACACAAGTTGCAAGTATGAAATTTGGAAGCTTAAAGAAGGGTTAGAGAGATGCAAACTTGGTACGAAGATTTATCACGTGGTTCGGCTAATACCTACTCCACGTTGGAGCTCCACAAAAGATGTGCTCCCGGTTGCCAAGTCTTGCTTCCCAGTCAAGGCATTGAGCTTGCCACAAAGGCTCCCAAGAATGATGATGAGCAAGTCACTAAGACATTGCTCTCATCAACCTACTCTCTTGGAGATCTTGATGCCACCTTCACTAAAGAGCTTCTCCACCAAGGAGAAAGTCTCCTCGTCCCCCGCACAATGCCGTTGACACCGCTTCACACCAAGTCAGAGGGTCGAAGACTTGTCGTCGAGTCACCAAGACTCTAAGGGGCCGACACACCGACATTACAAGGGTTGGTTAACTCTAGAAATAAGCACAAGGCTCAACACCTTGCAAACGCTCTCACTAGCCTATCCTAGCTCTCTCACTCAATATGGATAATCAATGTAGCACAAATGATGGATTGGATGTCTTGTGGTTATAGATGAACTTATCTGGACTCCAACAGCTTAAAATGGCCGAATGGGGGTGGTATTTATAGCCCAAAGGGTTGGGCTAACTATTGTACAAAAGCTGCACAAAAACTGTGAATGCCGTATATTCCGCCGTGCGCTTTTCCCCCATCGACGTATAATACATTGTGTGCTTTTTCTAATAGTCAAATCCACTTTTCCAACGGCTAGTGCACATGTTGTATACTTCTAGACTAGTATGCAGTGCATCGGCATATTATACGCCGTATGATTTTGTCCAACTTCTGCTTGACATCGTCTCTGTGTAACTTGTATGCCGATAGTACGTTGTGGGTCACCGTATAATAAGCCATGTAGAACTCTTCAGCGCCTGCCCTGATACATGTCATATATTCCGCCGTGTATACAAACAGTAGCACTGGACTATACGCCTTGTGCTTCTTCAAGACTCCCGGTGTACGCCGCATGCTTTCAACTTGTGCGCCATGCATCGCCATATAAAACGTCGTGTTGTATCTTCACTGTTCTATTTGATCACCCTTACATGTTGTATGCTTCTCAACATATACGCCGATGGTCGGCGTATCATACGCCGTGTTGCTTTTTTGCGGGTTGATCCTATTCAATCAACTCAAACACTTTTATGGTTTCTCATGCCAATACCATGTTTTGGATGCTCTAAAATAAGACTATTTCTGGGTTTTGGCTATGATTTGGAATCATCCTTAGGATGTAATTTTCTATGTATATCGCTTAACAAACATGTTAGTCCCAACGACTATGTTGTAATTCAATCACCAAAATCACAATATAATGGCACATGTGGCCATTTAATTTCCTTACAGAGACACCTATGATGACTTCGTAAATCTCAACATTAGAACAACCGGCCTAGTCTCTCGGAGGTGTTCATAAAGATAGGGTTTGCATACATATATTTGTAGGGGTGAGTGTATGTATGTCTGTGTGAGCGTCTTCTTCTATACTGTATCAGATTCCCGTGGTCCAGCGAGGACGATATACACATTCAGAGTTCACCGTAAGGGAAAAGGTATATATGACGATCGACATGGAAACCGTTCTCTGTCGTGCATATATATATGGACCCATGGCCAGTTCACCTTTAGTCCATTATAAGTGGCCTCTGGTATCTACTCATAACTAGTGGAGGTTCCATCTGCTCCTCGGATCTCAATGGTGTCGACGGTTTTCATATATTTGTTATTGGCCCCACCGTTTGGTGTCGTGGGTCAGCCAGGTTTTTCCTCGGATGGTTTCATCAATTGGTCATGCATCATGTCCACGATCCTTTCGGATCTGACAAGCTCAGTAACTCGGTGATCCGTTCATGCAGGCTTCCTAAGCATCGATTGCGGCCTGGAAGGCAACTACAGCGGGTACACGGCACGCGACACCGGCATCGTCTACATCTCCGACGGCCCGTACATCGACGGTGGCGAGAACCACAAGGTCGCAGCCGAGCTCGAGGGCCAGTGGCCACGCCGCTACCTGACGGTGAGGAGCTTCCCGTCCGGCGAGCGGAACTGCTACTCGCTGCCCACGGAGGCCGGGGCGAAGTACCTGGTCCGGCTGTATGCCACGTACGGCAACTACGACGGCAAGAACGACGGCTCGTCGCTGGTGTTCGACGTGCACCTGGGGGGCCACTTCTGGGACATGATGCGCGCCAGCGACGAAGATGTGTTGGAGGCGGTGTTCGTGGCGTGGGCGAGCTGGGCGCCGGTGTGCCTGGTGAACATCGGTCGCGGCACGCCGTTCGTGTCCGTGCTGGAGCTGAGGCAGCTCCCGGCCGCGCTCTACCCGCCCGTCGCGTCCGCCGAGGCCTTGAACACGTTTAGACGGCCAGACATGGGGCCAGGCGTCTCCAAAGCCCGGTACGTACGTTCTCCTTCTCCTGGAACGAAATTGCTGTGCTTTGGGCGCACGCGCTCGCTACGGTGACTAAAGCGTGTTTGCCATAGGTTCTCTTATTCTGATTCTCCCAAAGAAGTGATTTTGTGGTTCAAAGTGATTTTCTTTGCTCTAGTAAACTTTTAAAATTAAGATGAAGATTCACTTCACAAAATAATGAGAAGCTATTTTGTTTCAACTCCGATCCTCTTAGTTAATTTCAGAGGAATCACTTCATAAAATCAGCTAAAAACTATTTGACAGAGTTCCTGTTGGATTCAATAGACAATCAGCTCTAGAAGCTCTGCGAAACAAAGCCTTATTATTGCAAGCACCTAATATATATATATATATATACATATATATATATATACACATATATATATATACATATACATACATACATACATATATATATATACATATATACATATATATACATATATATATGTATATATAGATATATTATATATATATGTATATATACATGTATATACATATATATATACATGTATATACATATATATACATGTATATACATATATATATATATATATATACAATATATACATATATATATATATATACGTATACATATATATATGTATATATATATGTATATATATGTATCTATATATATATATGTATATATATGTATATATGTATATATATGTATATATGTATATATATATGTATATATGTATATGTATATATGTATATGTATATATATATGTATATATATATGTATATATATATGTATATATATATGTATATATATATATGTATATATGTATATATATATGTATATATATATATATATGTGTATATATATATATATGTTGCATGTTAACGCGATGGACCCTAACCCTTCAATTTGGTGGTTTCACAAAGGTTTCCCAACGACCAATATGACCGTTTCTGGTGGCCAAGAACCGGCCCACAGTGGGCGAACGAGTCCACCACAGAAACCATCCAGCAACATCCCAGCTTCTTGGAGCCCTTGTCTGTGCTCCAGACGGCTGCCACGGCAGTCGGCAATGGCACGACACTGAATTACCCGTGGCAGACAAACAGGGCGACCAACTCCTTCATGGTGTTCCTGCACTTCGCCGACTTCCAGAACACCCAGCTCCGACAGTTTGATATCTACTTCAACGGCAACCGGTTGAACGAGAAGCCGTACAGCCCGCCGTACTTGGCCGCTTCTTGCGTGTCCAGCTCCGGATGGTACAAGGCTACTGACGGCAACTACAATATAACTCTCACCGCCACTGCCACCTCCGTGCTTCCCCCCATGCTCAATGCGCTCGAGGTCTACACTCTCCTTGCTATGGACGGTCCGGCAACGTATCCAAAAGACTGTAAGTTCTGAAGTTCTCATTCTGTCCATTTACTGTTCATGTAGTATACACGTACCCTTTGTTTTTTGAAATATAGATGTTGACACAGAAATCGATCAACACACGAGAGCGCTAGTTCGCGCGGGTCGCAAAGGACCAAATTGCAGCTGCCTCCGCGCTGACCGGTCAGACCGGTTACGGCGGTGAGCTACAGGGTAAAACCCTAAAAACGCCTCCCGGAAGGATCCGTCAGGGAGAACGCCGTCAGGGGTGCCCTAGGGTCGGCAGGCCACCTAGGACGCCTTCAAACGTCGCGGAGACACAGGAAGAACAGCAAGTAGGGTTGGAAAAGCTAGGTTTTGGAGATGCAAAAAGTAAAGGATAAAAGTAGTAAATTTGATAGATTCGATTGTTGTGTGTTCAATCGGCCGAATCCCCTTATATTTATAGGGAGGGTAGGTCTTGTCCCGCAAGGAAACCAAGTTACAACTCGTTACAATCTCGGAATCCAATTTTAGAGTCCTAGTCGGATTACAACTCCAGGGACCGGTCTGACCGGTTCCCCGCACCGGTCAGACCGGTCCGGGCGTGCCAGCACCTCGCGCCGTCTTCTGTTCTGCTTCTTGTCTTGCTTCATGCGCCGTCTTTTGCCTTGCAATCCTCCTGGTCTTTATGCCAATTTTGGTTGTCAACATATGCCCCCCTGTTTTTTTGATAAAGCTTGCGTACCATAAAACGTGCTAGTACCAAAATTGTCATCTAAGGGCGATGTTTTAACATAATTCATCGGCCATTATATTTCCTAAGGGCGATATTCAAATATCGGCCATACGCCACTTCATGCCTCTTGCCAAACACTAGGATAGTACTTCTTCAAGTACCTCCCATTCAACGCCTTGGGCAAACGTCCTCCTTGCAATGTCTCCACCATGTAGGAATTCCCGCCATTGATCTTGAATACTCTATATGGACCTTCCCAACTTGGAGACCACTTGCCGAACTTATTGTCTTTAGTACCAAGTGGCAATATTGTCTTCCATACTAGATCACCAACTTGAAAAGTCTTCTCTTTAACCTTCTTGTTGTATGCTCTAGTAACTCGGATATTGTCTTTCTCAATTTCCTTAAGAGCTTGTAAACGCTTATCGGTCACTTCATCAACGTTGTCCATCATCAAGTCATAATACTCACCAACCGAAAGCTTATTTTGTTTAGCAAGTCTATAAGCGTCCAGATTTACCTCTATGGGCAAAACGGCCTCTTGACCATAAACAAGCTCAAAAGGAGTGACTTTTGTAGCGCCATGTCTCGATATACGATGAGCCCATAAAGCTTCAGACAAGACTTCATGCCATCTTCAGGGATTCTCCTCTATCTTCTTCTTGATCAACTTTATCAAAGTCTTGTTACTAGACTCGGCCTGTCCATTAGCCTGAGCATAGTATGGAGATGAATTGAGCAATTTGATCTTATACATATCGGCAAAAGATCGCACTTCCTTAGACATAAAAGATGTGCCTTGATCCGTAGTCAAAGTTTGTGGAATGCCAAATCTGTGAATAATATGCTCAGTAATAAACTCAATTACCTCCTTGTGGGTCATATTCTTGAGAGGAACAGCTTCGGTCCATTTAGTGAAGTAATCCGTAGCAACCAACACGAAGCGATGTCCCTTTGAAGAAGAAGGATGTATTTATCCAATGAAATCCAATCCCCATCCACAAAAAGGCCATGGTTTAATGATAGGATGAAGTAATGCAGCAGGTACCATCTGAATATTACCAAACTTCTGACATTCCTCACATCCTTTGTAATAACGAAAACAATCGGCCATCATTGTAGGCCAATAGAATGAAGCTCGCCTAAGCAACCACTTCATCTTAGGAGCCGATTGATGCGTTCCACAAATTCCTTCATGAACTTCACCCATGGCCACTCTAGCTTGATCAGCACCCAAGCATTTAAGTAATAAATCATCGGCGGTGTGACGATGCAACTCATCGTCAACTAAAATATATTTGAAAGCCAAACGCCGAGTTTTCCTGTCTGTTCTAGAACTAGGATTTCTTAAATACTTGATAATGGGCGTTCTCCAATCATCCAATTCGGCTTCTGCAATTTGAGGATTTTTGGCAACCGAATTTGGATCAGCAGGCGCCTGACCGGTCTGACCGGTGCCGGGAACGGTCTGACCGGTTGCTGAGGACACGGTACCGGTCTGACCGGTTCGGGCATCGGTCTGACCGGTCGGGCAGTGTTCTGCTGTAAGCGTTAGAGGTTCTCCATTGGCAATTGCAATCAACGGCTTTTTCTTATGAAAATGTCTCTTCTGGACATTATAGCCTGATGCTTGCTGCGCCAAAGTATTAGCTCTAGGATTATCACATCTTGGAACATGATAAATGGTGAATTCATCAAAACATGGTATAATATCAAGGCACTTGTCAAGATACATATTCAATGAACCTTCTAAACATTGACAAATCTTAGATACTTGCTGCACAACCAGTAATGAATCACCAAAGGCTTCAACATGCTTTACTCCCATGTCATACAAAATTTCTAATCCGAATAATAGAGCTTCATATTCGGCTTGATTATTTGTGCATTCAATTTCTAATCGGCTAAGAGCTTCAAAAACAGCTCCATTAGGAGAAACAAGAACGATTCCAATTCCACATCCGTTCTTGCAAACCGATCCATCAAAATGCAATTTCCATGGAGTAAAAGTCATGTGATCAATTTCTAAATCATGCTCATCCTTAATCCGATGTTCAACAATAAAATCAGCTATAATTTGGCCTTTCATAGATTTCAAAGGTTCACAAGCCAAATCATACTCAATAAGCGCATATGCCCACTTTCCGATTCTTCCACTCAAAATCGGCCTATGCAACATATACTTTATAACATCGGCTTGACACGCAACTATGCAAGTACTAGATAACAAATAATGTCTCAACTTTGTACAAGTATAATATAAAGATAAGCATAATTTTTCAATAGGTTTGTACCTTGTTTCTGCATCCAAAAGTTGTCGACTCAAATAAGTGATGATGTGCTCCTTGCCATTCGTTTCTTGAGTCAAAACAGCTCCAATAACATTATCTTCGACCGAAAGATAAAGCCTAAATAGCACCCCATTCTTAGGCGCTTTGAGAACAAGCGGCGAAGATAAATATTTCTTGATTTCATCAAAGGCCTCTTGCTGCTTTGCCCCCCAAGTAAAATCGGCTTCATTCTTTAACCGAAGTATAGGAGTAAAAGCACTAACTTTCCCGGACAGGTTAGAAATAAACCTCTTCAAATAATTAACCTTGCCCAAGAATTTCTGTAAATCATGCTTGCAAGTAGGCGCTTTGATTTTCTCAATAACACCAATTTTCTTAGGATCTATCTCTATGCCCCTTTCATGTACCATGAAGCCTAAGAATTTTCCAGCCGATACACCAAATGCACATTTTAATGGGTTCATCTTCAGACCATACCGACGCATTCTTTCAAAGGCAAGACGCAAATTAGCCAAGTGAGAGTTTAATCCAGCCGATTTGACAACAATATCATCAATATAGACTTCTAGGATAACACCAAGTAAGTCATGAAATATTAAATTCATTGCTCTTTGATAAGTAGCGCCGGCATTCTTTAAACCAAAAGTCATCACAACCCATTCAAATAGACCAACAAAGCCGGGACATTTAAAGGCCGTTTTGTATACATCTTCCTCGGCCATAAAGATTTGATTATATCCCGCATTGCCGTCAAGAAAGCTAATAACCTTATGTCCAGAAGCATCATCAATAAGCATATCGGCTATAGGCATAGGATATTCATCTTTGGGAGTCGCTCTATTAAGATCTCTAAAATCAATGCACACTCTAATTTTATTAGAACCTTTCTTCTCAACAGGCACAATATTAGAGATCCATTCAGCATAGCGACATGGCCGAATAAACTTAGCTTCAAGCAAACGATTAACCTCTTCTTTTATGCGATCATAAAACAAAGGGTTGAATCGTCTATTGCCTTGTTTATGTGGCCTAAAACCAGGTTTAATCGGTAAGCGATGTTCAACTAAATCACGACTTAAACCCGGCATCTCATGATATTCCCAAGCAAAGCAATCAGAATATTCTTTCAATAACTCGATTAATTCAAGCTTATAATCGGCTTTCAAATTTTGATTTACAAAAGTCGGCCTTGGAATAGAACCATCACCTATGTCTATCTTTTCTAAAGGATCAGCCGACGTAAATCCTTGTCCTAACTTCTCTACTTCCTCAAAGTCATTAATGGCTTCACATGCATCGTTCATATTAGACCGATAATGCTCCACCCTTTCCTTCAACCACTTCTCGCTTGTATCCATCTACTCTTCATTATCTGAATCAACCGATCTTTCAACCGGCCTTAGAGCAGCAGACACGAAGCCATCCTTGGTACAAGCAAGGAACTCAAAGTCCGAAATATCAATCCCGGTTAAGCACTTGACATTATCATGAGTTTCCAAGATAGATGCATCGGCCATAGCAACACATGCCGAAGTATCCGCATGAACAACCTCAACTTCGTCACCAACCCATTGAATCAAGCATTGATGCAAGGTAGAAGGCACACATTGATTCGCATGGATCCAATCGCGCCCCAAAATAACACTGAAGTTACCTTGCACCTCCGTGACGAAGAAAGCAGTTGCCAGCGTCTTGCTCCCAATGGTAAGCTCCAAGGATGCAACTCCCTTGGCACTCATCGGTTCTCCTCCTCCAACGCCGCTGATCGTCATGCTTGTCTTGATGAGCTCGCTGTCCAAACCTCCCAACCTTTTGTATAAAGTGTATGGCATGAGGTTCACAATAGCACCACCATCAACAAGCATCCTAGAAATCGGCTTTCCTTTAATGTGACCCTTCACATAAAGAGCTTTCAGATGATTATCCGATTCCAAGGGCCTCTGAAACACGGCATTCTTGGGAGCAAAATCAACTTGAGCCATTTGTTCATCATCTCCGACAAAGCAATAGTCGGCGTTCAAGTAGATGACATTAATGTCCATATCCGTCCTGCTGAGTAAAGGCTCAAAATCAACAGCTTCGTCCTCATTGCCCATCTGAGTATCTGTAATTGCAGTGGGCGGAATCGAAATTTTATCCGAAGACGAAAACGCATCAGCTACCGACTCCCTGGGCGACACCGGTCTGACCGGTTCCCCCTGACCGGTCTGACCGGTTCCGGCTGCCGGAACTGGAACAGTGGGCGGTGACCGGTCTGACCGGTCAGGGACACCGGTCTGACCGGTCTCGGCTACGCCAACCGAAACTGCTGCAGATGGCTCGGCCTTTTCTGGTGTCTTGACCTGAACATCTTGATCATCAGAACCCTACTTGGAATTTTGACCAGCTGCTGGAATCATCGGCTTCACCTCATTGAACCACTCCTCCCGCTTCTTAGCCGATTCTTCTTCCCTTTGCTTCTGAGTGCGCAACCGCTGCAATCTCCTCTTTTGAGAATGAGTCAAACCAGGAGGACACCACTTTGGCTGCGTATACTGAGGCAAAGGCACTTTCTTCACTCTTTTCACGGCCGATGTGCCAATAACATTGGGCCCATCTGCCATTGATGCATCAACTGCCATGGAGCCAATTTGAATCATATTCTTCACAATTGGCTTTGGAATCACAGGAGCAGGCTCTTCTTTCTTCTGCACGGGGCGATACTCCTGCCTGGCCGGCTCTTTGCCTGGCCTCCTTTGGTGACCGGTCTGACCGGTGGGCACGACCGGTCTGACTGGTTGCTGCGGCTGCGGCGCAACTGGCGGTCTCTGTGGGACACCGGTCTGACCAGTTGGGGGCACCAGTCTGACCGGTCCGTGCTGCTGAGGCACGAACATCTGCCTTGGTTGAAATCCTGCAGGCCTAGGCTGTTGTTGATTCACCCTTGAATGTATAGGAGCTCCAGGCCGTGTTTGGTTAGGTGCAGGATAGTAAGGCACGTACATAATTCCATCCCTCCAAATAGGTTGAGGAGGGGGAGGTGGAAACGGCCTCCAAGGCCTAGAAGGACCAGTACCATGGGATGAGCTTGGACCCTGATTCCACTGTCCTCTTGGTGCCTTTATTACACCAGAATTCCTTGGTGGTGAACTTGGTCTCTTTTTTGGTGGCTGATCCTGTTGAACGGCCGCATTATGCATATGCTTCGCCATGACTTGATCAAAGGTTGCTTTTGGCTTGAATGTCTTCCCCTGATCTTTGTCCTGGTTCGTCTTCCAAGTTCCCACTTCAGGACGTTTAGGAACAAACGTTCGGACCGGCCTCTGGGCCGGACCGGTCTGACCGGTCGCTCCAACCGGTCTGACCGGTGCCCCCTGGGCAGCAGGAGCAACCGGCCTTTGATCCCGCGCTTGAGAGCTTGATTCTCCCCTAATTTCAGAATTCTTCACTGTAATAGTCAAGATCTTCTTTCCATCAGGAGCTTGCTTCATCACAACCTCTCTCCCAAGCACTTTGTCAGTTTCCATCACCTTCCTTGGTTCACCAATCACAACATTCTTGCCTCCTGTTGTATCGGCATTGTCGGGCCGAACCAACATCTTGGTATCCTGAAGATCCATAGTATTGACCATCATGTTGTTGACTGGAAATGGGCGCTTGTCAACTTGCATCTCACTCAAACTCAATTGTCCATCATTTAAAGCCGATTGAATCTGTCGACGAAAGAAATTGCAATCATTAGTCGCATGAGAAAATGAATTATGAAACTTACAATAAGCACGCCGTTTTAACTCCTCAAGTGATGGAATATTAAAAGAACATTTGATATATCCATTCTTATGTAATTCATCAAAAATCTTATCACACTTGGATACATCAAAAGTAAATTTCATCTCCTCTTGCCGATTCCTATGAGTCAGCTTTAGAGATGTGCAAGTAAAAGCTTTATTAGATGATGGCCATACAAATTCAGCAGCCAACACCTCATGAGATTCATCATCGGAGCTACAAGAATCACATTCTACATTATGCACACTAGCCCGATGAGTCCTATGACTTTCTTTTAGATCTTTGCTTCGGCTTTCAGCAGCCAAAGCTCTTTGATGCAATTGATTTACGCTATAGAATTCAGAATTCTCTAGTTTATCTTTAATGTGAGAGCGCAAACCATTGAAAGCCAAATCAGCAAGATCCTTTTCGGCAATAGTAACACCGAAACAACAGTTTTTAGTATCACGGAAACGTTTAATATAATCATTAACAGTTTCATCCCGCGATTGCCTAACCGATGTGAGATGTGACAATTTAAGCTCATTACTGCCAGAAAAGAAGTGATCATGAAATTTCTGCTCTAACTGTTCCCATGAAGTAATAGAATACGGAGCTAAAGATGCAAACCATGAGAAAGCTGTACCAGTTAGAGACAAAGAAAATAAACGCACTTTTAAAGCTTCACTAGAGCCAGAATCGCCTAGTTGTGCCATGTATTGACTAATATGCTCAAAAGTGCTTTTAGTATCCTCCCCATTAAACTTAATAAAATCAGGAAGTCTAAATCCAGCAGGGAAAGGAACTAAATCAAAGCGAGGAACATAAGGCTTTTGGTACAACCTAGCCTTATCCCTTACATCTACTCCCAAATTCTCCTTTAGAGTAGTAGCCAAATCAAGTTTGTATTTAGAAAATATTTTATCTAAATACTCTAGTGAATTATCCTGAAAATTTGGCTGTTGGGTGTTTTGTACAGGAGTAGAAGGTAAATTCCCCGTTTCTGGACCACCAGGACCGGTCTGACCGGTTCCAGTGACCGGTCTGACCGGTTGGGGCAGCGCCAGCTGGCTGGCTGCACCCGACCCTCCAGGGCCGGTCTGACCGGTCACGGCGACCGGTCTGACCGGTTGATGCTGGCCAGGCTGGTTGGCCGACATCATCCCTTGCATTTGTTGGCCGTATCTTCCGAAAAGCTCGTAAGGTACAGGGCCTTGTGCAAATAATTGTTGTACTGCTGAGGGTACAGGATATCCATAGTTTGGATTTTGTGGGGTGAAATTTGCAACTTCATTACTAATTCGGCCTTGATTAACCGAATTAGGAAAAGTCACAAATGGTTGAGGTGCAATAGGTCTAGAAACCATTGGATTGGATGGAGTAACAGATTGGCCTTCAAAATAATTCAACGGCATACCAAACGTAGGTTGTTCAACAGGTTTTGTTGCCGGTGCTTTAAAATCAGGCGCAATTGGAACTTTAGGAATCAAAAGATTGGGATCGGCGGCAGGTTGTTCAACCATGGGTTGTTTGCCTTCCGATTCTAATTTTTTGTTCATCATCCAATTAACTAATTTGACGTTATTCGCTACCATCATATCCTCCATGTACTTAAGAAAAGCTTCATGAGAGTTTTCATTATCTTGTACCTGGGGGATCGGTGATGAAGATGTAGCAATTGCGTCTATCTCCTTGATCTTGGAGACCACTCCCTTGCGGTCCTTCTTGAAGTGCGAGAGGTAGTAGAGCCGATCTTCTTCTGCCTTCTTCTTCATGTACTCTTCAAGTCCTTGACGATCTTCGGCAGAAAGTTCATCGTCCTTTACAGTGACGATGTTCTCAAGATCCAACTCAGTATTGGCACCCATCTAGATTGAATTAGATAGAACGGTTGCAAAAACCAGATCTCCAATTCCCCAGCGGAGTCGCCAAAAGTATGTTGACGCAGAAATCGGTCAACACACGAGAGCGCTAGTTCGCGCGGGTCGCAAAGGACCAGATTGCAGCTGCCTCCGCGCTGACCGGTCAGACCGGTCACCTGCACCGGTCAGACCGGTTACGGCGGCGAGCTACGGGGTAAAACCCTAAAAACGCCTCCCGGAAGGATCCGTCAGGGAGAACGCCGTCAGGGGTGCCCTAGGGTCGGCAGGCCACCTAGGACACCTTCAAACGTCGCGGAGACGCAGGAAGAACAGCAAGTAGGGTTGGAAAAGCTAGGGTTTGGAGATGCAAAAAGTAAAGGATAAAAGTAGTAAATTTGATAGATTCGATTGTTGTGTGTTCAATCGGTCAAATCCCCTTATATTTATAGGGAGGGTAGGTCTTGTCCTGCAAGGAAACCAAGTTACAACTCGTTACAATCTCGGAATCCAATTTTAGAGTCCTAGTCGGATTACAACTCCAGGGACCGGTCTGACCGGTTCCCCGCACCGGTCAGACCGGTCCGGGCGTGCCAGCACCTCGCGCCGTCTTCTGTTCTGCTTCTTGTCTTGCTTCATGCGCCGTCTTTTGCCTTGCAATCCTCCTGGTCTTCATGCCAATTTTGGTTGTCAACAATAGAAATACACTTTTTTCAGCAGCATTAACGGCTATGTTTATACTCCCAGCGTGTTATAAATTATCTTTTTTACTAGACCAGATATTAAGAGGGTGTTTGTTTCCCACCTACTCTGAAACGATCCGGATTCTTATTTCTAAGAATTCGACTCTCTGTACTATTGTGTTAGTCCCAGAATCAACAACTAACACATACAAAACTCATTCCAGCACGCTAAATATCACATCCATACTTCGATAAATAACACATAAGATCTCACAATAGTGTATAACTTAGGAAGGTACGATTATTACAAGCCCCTTGGGCTAATCAACACATAGAAATTTAGCCGAAGCGATAACTATTTTTTAATCTTGATGATTTCATCCACAGGCACTCCTTGAGCATAGCCGCAACCTTCAATCATACCATCCATCTACGTTGTTGTCGTACTCATATTTGTAACCTGCATCATCGTCAGCTGATCCCAAGGATTGGAACAATTTCACGTCACCATCCGCAATGCAAAGCTTTAAAGTGGCCTATTACTAGTATAAGAATATCAAGGATAGGTTTAAGGTTCATCCTATGCAAGCAGCATCTTCATCCCAAAACCAATCTCACAACAACACCATGAGCATCCCTGGCACACACTAGGTTCCTGTCTCCAAGTAATCTTCCGCTCATCACTCTCTAGGTGATGTGAAAGCTCCCACCATTCGCATCTCTACTGTCCGAGGCAGGCTTAGAACTAGAGGGAAGGTAGAAAACCCCAAAACAATGGTGGATCATGTGAAATCCAAAGATTCATCCTTTGACCACGGACGACGGCTATATATAGTTTTGACTCTGCAGAGTTTGTACACCTAGAATCACTCGGGCTGCAAGTCGACCATCGTCGACTTGAGACACAGCCCACAACATAGACCCTAGCCATTGAACGGTACCCTCCTGCTTTTCCCGGTTCAGAATACACCAAAGATGTAACTCGGCGTTCGAGAACCGTGATGACCTCTCCACAGGGCTTAGTCGGGGGCACGAGTCTCTTTCGGGGGACAAAGGCCATCTCCAGTCCCCCCCACACTTCCGCTATCTCCTTATAGTCCAGGTACCGCACTTAATTAGGCTGGCTAGAACAGACCCTGTAGATGTAAGTGGTGTGCACGGAAATTCTGTGAGACAAGCAAATCCAACTCGGTTTTTGGTGCCGGGGTTAGCGTCACCATCAAATAACGTCTCCACCTCCAGTGGTCCGCTCGCCCACCCATTACAGTTATTGCCACCAAACTCCTCAAGTATCATAAGAACAAGTACCCACCACATGTACTCCATAGGATGTGCCCGAGCACATACCTCAAGCCCTCGATACGAAGATCAAGTTAATCTGCTCACCCCCGCAAAGTTCCCAAAACCCCTTCTCCTTTCTCGGGTTTTTACCCCACACACACCAAGAATCCTAGTACAACCATCCCGTCACACATACAAGCATAGCAAGTATTGCTTCGAGTGTAACAGGCTTATCAAGAATAACGATAATAGAATAAGGCCATGCAATAGGTCAGGCATCATCATCATGCGAGAAAGTAAAGCACTAGCATACTAGTTGAAATGCCTAAACAGGATTCAAGTCGAGATGGGCATCAACTTTGCGGTGAGTGGTAGTCCTCTTCAGTGGGTTCCTCGTAGTTGTTGTAGCCGGGTCCTCCGAACTCCTCCTAAGCTGGTCCTAGTTAAAAGAAATAAAGAAATACATCGGTGCCTATAACCAAATGAACTCAAAATTAAAGGAAGAAGAGCCAAAAGCACTCAAGACCTGTTCTAACATGTAGATCAAGATTTCAGAAAATTATAGAAACTGGTTTCATAATTTTCTGAGCTAGAATGGATTTATAGTGAATTTTCTTAAATAAAACCTAATTCTAAAATTACATAAATTCCAAAAAAGATAAATAAATCACAGGATGACACGTGGTAGCACCAGAGAGTGCCACATAGCCATGATGAGTTAGCATGATGTCATCAGTGGGGTCGGCTCTACGAACGTCATGATGATGTCAGCGTTGACTGGTCAACGAGTCCACTAGTCAACGACACAGAGTGGATGACAGGTGGGACCGGGAAGTATCGGGGGAAGGAAAAAGGGAAAAAGAAAGTGAGAGGTGGGTTGGCTTTTGGGCTGTTTTTCCCCTCCCCACGCGGTCTTTAACAAGATCAGCCCCATGGGCCGCAGAAGAGTTGGCATACGACCAACTCGCGGTGGAAGAGAGATCAGAGAGAGGCGAGATGGGCCCACTGGCCAATGTGACAGAGGGTGCATAGGGGTGGGCCCGCTGGTCAGCCAGATGGAGAGAGGGAGACGGGTCCCATTGGTCAGTGACTCCAGGTGGTGCTCGGATCTGCTGCGGCTCCTGCGACGAGGTGTTAGTGTGGTCCTCCTTGCGGCACCTTCGGTCTTCATCGGCAATGAACGGTGGCAGAATCGATGCGGCGGTGCGAGCCTCCTGCCCGTGGCCATGCGTTTTCGAGTCTGTGGCGAGGGAGCGAGCAGAATTTCAAGGTAGGAAGATAGAGATGAGTGGAATCAATGCGGTCGGTGGCGACGACGAGGCTTTCGGTGTAGCGAAGATCATCGTTGAGTGGTGGATGTTGACAAAGCATTGCGGGCGTGGTACGAACCTTCTGTCCGCAGCGCACAACAGCGAGCAAGGCAAGGACTTGTGCGACAAGTGGCAAAGACAACGGAGCGTGTCGAATCGATGGCGAACGGCGGATCCGCTGCGGTGACACAGACAAGGGAGGAGGGAAGGCTCGGTGGGCTCTTATAGGGAGGATAGTGGCACGAAGGCCGGCATGGCATGGGTGGAGTAAAAGCGGCGTGACGGCCGGACAGTTCATAGAGTTGGGCAGAACACGGGCGACGGTGGAGCGGCGAGCACGGCGGATATGGCGGTAAGAGGAGAAAATGGCTCATGATGAGGCGGAGAAGTAGCACGTGGCCGGCTCGGTAAAGGCTCACGAAATGTCTTCTAGCGGCGCCCCAGCTCCTCCTCCTTCTCCGGTGATGAAGCGGCCTGGCACGGCGGCGTCGTGGTGGGGTAGTCCCTCCGGACGATCTCCTCCTTCACGAAGCAGCCCCTCCGCCTCCTCTCCTCCTTCTCTACTCCTTCGACATTGGCGCGGTTTTGACAGGGCTTGGCCCTTGGCGAATTTAGCGAAGAGGCAGGAGAGAGGGGATGGGTTTTATAGACGGGCAAGAAGGAGATGTCGTGGGGAATGGGAAGAAGGGGAAGGTGGCATGGGCGAGGAGCTTCCTTGGGGGGCCAAGGGGGTCGAGGGACAGGCGCACATGAGGGAGGGCCAAGAGGCTGCGCGGCCAGCACATTTTACGGGGAGAGAGGCTGGCGCGGAGCGGAGTGGGAGGGAAAAGCTGGCGCGGCGCGGCGTGAGCTGGAAGATGACGCTGTGGCCATGGGGCCCACGTGTCAGCGAGAGCGGAAGCGGGGCGGCACAGGTGGGCTCTAGCTGGGCCGAGTGCAGGGGAATGGAGAGGGAGAGAAGATGGGCCAGATTGGAGAGGGTAGGGGGTTTAGGCCCAAGTCTGGTTTAGTTAGTTTTAATTAGCTTTTGATTTTGTATTTGAATTTGGAATTCAAATACAAAATCCATACAAACAATTTGAAATTCAAAAGGATCCAACTTATACTAGCATTAATTCCCTTATTTAAAATATTAAATGCACAATTTTTTACTAGGAATTCTTTTAGAGAGGGCAAGGAAGACAATCTGAAGTGTTCAATCAATATTTACACAAAAAGTTTTAAATTCACACTTTCAATTTTTCAGGGATGTTACATACTCCCTTTGTCCTGGAATAAAGGACATTCTAGATTTGTTCTAAGTCAAACTTTTAAAAGTCAAAAGTCACCACAGGCGCCTCGCTTTTGATGGGCACGTCGGCTACCACTGAAAAAATAGCGCCGGTTAAATTTGGGAAAAATATAACACTCATGCCAAGTCGAGACTCAAACCTGGGTGAACAGGTTCCACCACAAGGAACGTAACCAACTATGCTATGCTTAGTTCCACAATTTGACCAAATTTATAGACAAAAATATCAACATTTAGCAAATCAAATAAGTAAAATATCAAAATCTATTTCATAATGAGTCTATAGATGCTCATCGGATGTCATAAATATTATTTTTCTTTTCTAGGTAGTTGGTCAAAGTTTATCTAGTTTGATTTAAAACAAAATTAGAATGCCTTATATTTCAGAACGGAGGAAGTGGATTATATAACCTAGCTTATAGATCAAGGGCATCATGGTAAAAGACCTTCATGGACCACAAAAATAATCTCAAATAAGCAGCGTATAGCTAGCTTATTTTATCTTATTTGATGGTCTATGATACTTTTAGCATAATTTTCTTGGTCCATAAATTAGATTATATAATCTATTTGTTAAACAGCCCGACCATAAGCAGCAGCGATATACTATTACATGGACCAACCCAGTGCCGGTCCCCCAAAACTCAGGGGGCGCCCCAGCTGGCTGCATGGTATTGGCATAGAGCTAGTAATAGCAGTGATTAGCTTAGGCAGGCCAAGTCCAAAAAACGTGTATTACATTATAACATGAAGCTAGCCCGTGATGTGTGCGCAAGTATCAAAGGAATGAAGAATCTCACCCTCGCGTTCTCCCGTTCCCCTTCCATCACCTCCTCCGGTCCTTTCTCCCAAATAGTGCCGCCACCTACTTAGCAGCAAGAGACGGAGGATCTGGTCGAGCGAAAGAAAGAATTCCTCCTTAAATGTCGACTTAGGTAACGTTCCCTGCCGTCATCCTCTTGTCTCTGACATGAAACGCACTCCATCATCTCTCTACTTTTATTTTGTTCGTGAGATGGCAATACTCTACTGAAACATTTTTACAACCGGATCGGATAGAATTTTCACTAGAAAAGGTCAGCATTGAAAATGACCATTTTCACAGCTAGGTTAAAACCGGCCGTGAAAATCATTTTTGCATTTCCATATGCGGTTCATAAACGGCCTATGAAAATGATTTTGCACTTGTTTGCCATCCTCTATACAACCGCCGTAATTTTTTGCACTTATTTGCAATATGTTGCTGCCTTTATGATTCGATCCGGTTGTGACTGATCAGAGGATGCAATGCTTTTATTATATTAACTTTTGAATGTACAAATTTTTATAGAGGCCACATCTTAGTTCCAATCAGGCTGTACTCATCATAGCCTGTTGCCTCCCCTACAGACTTGGGTCAAAAAAATCACATCGGTTGTTCTAGTGGGCTTATGTGCACCGGCTGTGAAAATGGTGCCAAAAAAAGTTGGTCATGCAGTATTCATTTAGAATAATCAGAAACTGGTTCGTTCAAAAGAATGAAAAAAGAAAAAAAGAAAAAGAGATAAAGGTAATTAACTATATAAGTTTTATCTAGCAAAATTAATACTGTCATAGGTTTGGAAAGAGAAGTTTCAAGTGCCTACTGGTAGGGATGGATTTGGATGTCTGAATATCCAAATTATCCGTATTTGTATTTAACTAAAACATCAAAAATTATATCCGTATTTGTATGCGATTTGAATATGGATGTCAAATAGAAATATCCGAATTCACTTTTTGTTACGTTTCCTCTGTCTGAATCCATATTCATATACGAATAAATGTGGAAGCAAAATGACATATCCGATATTATCCATATATGTGAAGAATAGAGACTCAACCAAACCATCTATCTGAATGTGAATCCATATTTGGACTATTCGTTTCATATTCATATCCGATAAGAATGGACAAGATTTGCAGTCATATTCGTATTCGATAAGATTCACATTTGTATCCATATTCGAATTAAATATGTAAAAGGTGATATGTAGATTCGATTCCATGTGTATCCGATTTGAATCCATTCCTACCTAATGGCTAGAGTAGTTAGGCTCAAATTTATTTTGTGAGACACATGTAGACTGCCTTGTGTCTTGTTTTTTGTCGCTTGATCTTTACAGCCACCACCTCCGCCACCCCTGTGTCAGTGTGTCTTCACCAGATAATTTCTTCCATTTGTGTCTCTTGGTATGTAATCACTATGTGAGCTAGCTTGCCGGCTACCGCACAGGAAAAAGGCTACAAGCTCGAGGTAGCTAGCATGTTATTCCAGTCACGACTGAAGATGGTCCGTATTACCTCAAGGTGTTCGACTAAATGCCTCTTATGGATCCCACAAAATCAGATTGTGTTGTATTGCCAGGATTAAAGGAGCATGGGAGTATAGATGGCCAAACGAGCGACATTGGCACGGGAACAGGCATGACGCGACACAAAAATTCTATCATGTTGTGTCGTGTTGTTCTATGTGCTCGACCTTGGGCACGGATACGGGCATGATGGCTCTTAGCCGTGCTGTGCCGGCCCGCCAGCTCGCTGAGTTTGGCGTGCTAATGCCAGCCGAGGATCCTAGCACATATAAAACCTCTTCATGAGCTCAATTTAAAGAGATGCATCCAGATTTCAAAGTAAAAATCTCGGATTTCATCACATATTTACAAATTTCCACATATTCATATGAACACATTCATATCAAATAGATGCAATCAAATTTCAAAGTAAAAATCATAGATTTCATCACATATTCACATGAACACAAGAGAATTAAAATAGGTGCAAATATTTACCTGAGCTATTTTTTGTTGCCTCGTAAAAACTCACACCTCATGAAAAAATACTGCAAAGGAAAACATAGTACAACCAGATCTAATGTTCCTTCTTCATACATTACAATCACGTGTCCAAGCCTAACTGTTTGAAGTCTTACACATTTTCATCAAGATACAAATTCTCAAAAGATTCTTCAAGTTAGAGTCCTAAATGTCATGCTGGAGCCTTGCATCACCATGCTCCCAATCTTTCACCAGTGCCAGCATCTCTACCATGTCAGGCCCAATCAATGTCGTTTTTCCTCAATGGTCCTACCAGTCATACTAAAAGCGGATTCTAATGATATTGTTAAAACAGACACAATCATAATATATCTAGCTAATATTGTAAGAATATGATATGACAACTTATGTTCATGCCACCAGTTTAAATATTGAAGTTGTCGATGTACTGGTTAACTGTGTCATTGTCTAGGTAGGCAGTTAGTTCAGAAGCAGCCGTAAGAGCAGCACGAGAAGTAGCAGCATGCAACAAAGCACCAGTAGAAGTTCTTCTAGATAAGGATGAGGAAACACTAATATTTAAAGCAAAGCCAGCACCAAGAGATGTAAAACCAAAACTAGAATTAGAACGGTAGCAAATATCACACCCCATTGAGTTTTTATCTTACCTATACGACCACTAGGCTGGGGCCTTGTTCATCCTTATAGAACCAAACCTTTGCTCATACTCAGAAAAAATAATAGATAACTTAGTCCTTACTTCGGTTAAGTACCAGGAGTAGTCATTTCCATTCAGCCGAGACAATAGACGGAGCATGTTGATAAAACCTACCATCTTAGCTCTTGGATCTAATATAAATGTAAAAGAATAAGGAATAGGTATATCACACCAGTGGTCTAAGTTCCCTATCATTTGCATAACTGTTCAGATGTGTTGCTATCCCATGAACATGATGCGATACTGATGGAGATGTAGGATAATAAACACTAGATAGAGCAACAATAGAGTCATAAAATGGTTCAAAACACAAGTATCTTTTGAACAATATACTTGTGCTTGGCTGTCAGTATCAACCAAGGAATGCTGAGTTGTGATAAAAATAGAAAATGTGCTCTTATGGGGCATGAGATGCTTCAGCATCAGAAAAGTGGCATTCCATCTAACATCCATACCCAAACCAAACTGACGAGGACGGACAGCCCACAACATTGCAATAAGAATTGTATGCAGCAATGCCTTGGTTAGATGGATTTAAGAATGAAAGTGATGTTCTAAAAGCAGAAAGCATATGCTTGAAACCTTCAAGGCCAGACTTGACAATAAGATTGATGATACGACATGCACATCTTTGAGGCAAAAACAAACTACCAACATAACTAGACAACAAAGAACTTAGCTTACCATTGTCTTGGTTTTTGCAGATGCATTGTCCAGGGTAACATAAAATATCTTATCAATCAAGCCATACTCTTGAACAACACATGCAATACACTCAGAGATATTATTAGAATTTTGAAAGACATCAATCAATCTAAGACCTAAGATCCTCTTCTCTAACTACCAATCAATATTCACAAAATGAGCAACCACAATAAGATAGTCCTCCTAAACATTTCTAGACCAGATATGAGATGCAAGAGCAATAGATGAAATGTATTGCAAACAATCAACAAGCTAAGCACGACAATCTTTGAAATACTTAGCCATATCCGTAGTTGTAATCTGCCTAGAAACAGTTGCAAATCTAGGATTATGAGCAACTTTAATGTAGTCCTCAAAAGCACCAAACTCACCAAAACATAAAGGCAGTTCAAGAGATGCATTCAATCTACACAATTGAGTACAAGAAACCTCAGGGCTAAACTCCTAGCAATGCATAGACCTATCAGGATTAAATTTAAGCTGAGATTGAACCACAACAAAACAATGTTTCAAAGTAGGACAGATAGGAACATGCCTAAGCAAGTGGCCAGTATCATTAGTGGATTGCCCATAAAACAACTTCTTGCAATGCAAACACTTGGCATCAGTTCTTACCTCTTTTCTATTCCTGATCTCAACGATCTCCTTGGAATTGTTCCAACACTATTTTCTTCCTCTTCACATTAGAGGTTGCCCTCTTGGATGTCGTCGCCGTCCCAGTTCCAGCACCGCTAGGCACACCATCGCCATCGTCGTTAGCGACATCCACGGGCGCAATGCGAGTGCCAAACAACTCCTCTTGGTCCGCAACCAAGTTGTCCTCCTTGTCAACTCCATCCTGCCCCAACATCTGCGCCTCATAGTTGTTGGAGGTATCATTGTCCATCGCGACCTCCAGTTCTTCACGGCGCGTGCTGCACCCGCACACCGCTCAAACAATGGCCAATGACCTGTGTAGAAGAAGAAGAAGAACAAAAAAAGCATGTTAATAACTAGAGATGGGGAAGAACAAAAACAAGAACAAAAGAAAGGGCTAGATAAGGTTTACTTGCGCAGTTGGAGCAGCAGAGACGCTGTCGATATAGAGATCCACTGGCCGGAGACGTCATCGGAGGTGGAGAAGAAGGACAGGATGAGGTCACAACATGGGGCACGACTCATGGCTTCCAGAGTCCACAAGAGGCACAGATCGGAGAGGTAGATAGCCAAACGGGTGACGAGTCAGCATGTGGTGGCATAGTTCCAGGCACTAGAGAGGAGAGGAGACTGGGGGGAGAAAGATTTGGGAGTGGAATCAGCGGATACGAGAGAGGGCGAGGCAAGTGGAGAGGCTAGGGTTTAGGGAGGCGGTGGCGTGGAGTGGAGGACGAATTGACAGCGGCGTAGATCCGTCCACCAAATCTAGAGGAGAGGGCACGGGGGCATTGGATGTGCATGGCACAAGTCGAGGTGGCGAGGGAAGCGGAGAGGCTAGGGTTTGTCGAGAGGGCCTGGAGGCGTCAAGTGATGAAGGGATCGACGGTGTTGAAGATCCACCCATCGGAGAGGGAGGAGAAGACATGGGGGCCGCAGATCTAGCAGAGGGTGAGGCAACGACTGCGGCGAGGGGACCGGCGATGGCGAAGCAGCAAGTGGAGTGGGGAGGGCGAAGCAGCAAGGGAAGCGGAGCCGAAGAGGGAGAGGCGAGCGGCACAATGCGAGGGGGAGAGTGATGGTAGGGTTTGGGCGTGCGGAGAGGCGGTAGTGTTCTGGCTTATATATGCTAGGACGTCGTGCCTGCCGGGCAGATGGGTCCCCATGCCTCGGGCCGGCCTAGCGTGCCTCGTTGGGCCGCATAGTTTAATTTCATGCCACGCCGTGCTGGCACTAAGGGCACAGAGGTGCGTCCGAGACCAGCCTGGGCACTATGCTCACCGTGCCAGGGCGTGCTCGGACCGGCCCAAAAACGCAAGCTGCGTGCCAGCTCATGCGCCGCGTGCCTTTTGGCCAACTATACCTTGGAGGTTCAATTTTTTCTTGTTTTCAACTAATCATTCTGCCTTGTGAGTGAAATCTTGTTTCTATTAATCTACCTATATAGGCAAATTGGCATGGTCGCAAATTGGCACTGTGGGGCTGTGGTATAGTGTACATAGCCTTGAATATTTCCTGCTCTCAGTGGTCAAACATATATTACTGACCAAATTGTTTCTCTGCCACTAGTCGATGTCATAATGGCTATCAAATTGGAGTATGGAGTGAAGAAAAACTGGATGGGTGATCCATGTTTTCCAGCCAAATATTCTTGGCTCGGTATCAAATGCAGAAATACCAGCGATAACACTACGAGGATAACGTCAATGTGAGTATCTGAAAGCAGCTCACTTTTCACGAATGGAAAACATTTTCAGGTCTTATATATAAATGGTGATTCTTTCCTGTATTAGCAATCTAGAACATTATTGGTTTACCTTACACATATTTAACCGAATGTTCTAATGCAGAGATCTCTCCAACAGCTCCTTGCATGGCATAATATCTAAGAATTTTACATTACTCACAGCGCTCGAGAATTTGTAAGTGCTATAAAACTTGGTTAATAATATCCATTAGCTTGTGCAATTGCTTTCAGAAACTTTCAGTTTGTCATGAGTAAAGACTTTCTAGTCCCACTAATTGAATTAAGCAGCAAACACATCTTGATTTTTCTGTGTTTTTCAAAAAACATATACACCCTAATTGCAATATCCTAGATAAGGTATAATTTAATTGCTAGAACTCAGGAATATTTCACTGTGATATTGAATTTGCACCATTGTTCAATATATGCCACGGTGCTATTCACATTAGTTCAGGAGAGTTGTAACCCTCCAAATATGCTCCACAGCCCTCGATCGGATATAGAAAGTATGACATGGGCTTGCACCATATCAAGAATTATGCTGATGAACCTTGTAAAAATACCATAAATGACTAGAAATCCTAATCGTTTCATTCTTGCCCTATACAAAAATCTTGTGCTATACTGTTATGTAGCCTAATCGTCTTAGTGCTCCTAATTGCCCCTTGCAAGCCTCTGATGAGACATTGTGTTGTCTTAAGTTCTTTTTTCTTGGCTTGATTGATCCCTATGCCCTCCACTCCCGCGTGTATATATTCCACTCCAATGCCCTCAAACATGATTTTTGGCTCTATTAAACGCCAAAATTCATGATACGCAGATTGGTAGGACACTAGGACCTATATTAATCATACTCTATTCATTCAGATATTGCATTAGGCGCTTATATGTATATATATGGATTTGCTGACATAGATGTGAAAATGTTTCAGGGATTTATCTTATAACAACATTACTGGGTCAATACCTGATTCCCTACCAAATTTGCCCTCCCTTCGAGTTCTGTAAGTGGGTATATTTATTGCAAATTGCTACCTAGCTAGGAAGTTTAATCGACCTCCTTTCACTTTCTACAGAAATTTGTCTGGCAACCATCTGAGTGGCGACTCCCTATGTAAAAATTATACAGGATCACTTGTTTTCAGGTTCTGGTTTCCTTCTTGACGGTTGCATTACCTTTAATATGCTTCTGAGTTGGGATAATTGCTCTTCTTGATCTTCAAATAGCTGTCAGTTCAAGATTGTTTTCACCTAAAAAAATAAAGACATGATTGTGTCTTATGTAATTTCAGATATGATTTTGATGGATATATGTGCGAAAAAACAACGAATCATTCAGAAAACCGTGCAGCTGTCATAGCTATATCGGTAGTGGTTCCTGTACTGGTAATTGCTGTACTTCTTCTAGCATATTACATCTGGCGAGAGAAAAGAAAAGGTAATGGTATGTTCAGCATATATGCATCATCCTATTCTATCCCTTCAATTAATTATCTTGTATTACTGTTACATTTGTGACACTTGTTGAACCAGTTTACACTCATGCTCAAGGAAGTGGAAAAGGTCATTGGAACTACGAGCAAATTTCGGATAACCGCCGATTCAAATATCAGGAGCTGCAAAAGTTCACTAATAATTTCGAACAGTTCCTAGGGAAAGGAGGTTTTGGTGCTGTGTATTACGGCCTTTTAGAAAATGGTAGAGAGGTTGCAGTCAAGATGCGCTCGGAGTCATCAACCCATGGGCTTGGAGAATTTTTAGCTGAGGTAGCAAATTCAGTATCCTCGGAACTATTAAAGCATTGAGAATAATATAATTTTCTAAAGTAACACATTTTCTGTGTTCTGAAACTTTCTTTTAGATTCAGAGTTTGTCAAAGGTGCATCACAGGAACCTAGTATCTTTGGTTGGTTACTGCTGGGAGCATGATCATTTAGCACTAGTTTATGAGTACATGTCTCAAGGCAATCTTTGCGCTCATCTGAGAGGTTTGTCCTTTCCAGACTTAACGACCATCGATTAATAAAACTATCCATCTATGTGATTATTTGAAAATCATATCTGAAAATGTGTATCCAAGGGTTTCACAAGAGATGACTGGATTCTATAGATACTTTAGAATCTGAAAAGTGCAAACCTTGGTACACCATTCTAATACTAGGTGGTAGCACAAAGTCAAGTTTTGCGCAAATATGGCACCATTCAATGAAGTTCTGACATTAGAAAGACGAATTGGCTAACTGGTTTCAGCCACACCGAGTCACCTCTTAGTCTCTCATGACCTCACTGCAAATTTCATTACTTCATGAACAAATGGATTTGAATGATGCTATATTTTCTTTACTCTATTAACTCATCAGGCAATGTGTGTGCAGTCAACTTGTCAGAGTACGATATTGGCGTTAATAATTTGTACGATTTTGATAGAGAATCTTACTATTACTAATTGGAGACTCCTTTTGAAGCCTCCAGGTGAAACCACCTAAGATCCTAGTTGGACACTCTAGAAAAAGAGAGAAATTCTAGAAAATCTCACAAAAGGCAAAATATCTAACCACTAATTGGAACACTCAAATCATCATAGCCATTAGATCTATTATGTTTTCTAAAAAATTACCCACCTATGCCATTATGAAAATAGGTTAAAGTAACTCCCTAAATCTATATCTTAATTACTCACCCATGCCATTATAAAAATAGCTCAAAGTAACCCCCTAATCTTCATAAAAAATACCCACTTATATCACTATAAATAATATTTAAATAACCTCCAAAATATGCAACTATATTACCCACTAATAATACTTGAAAATAACTTAAAGTAACTCCTTAATTTTACATCTATATTACCCACATATGTCATTATTAAAAATAACATGAGGTAGTCCTACATTTGAATCTAAATCACCTTAATTAAAAATATACACCAATATAAGATTCTAAATCATGTAATTCGTACACTATTGGTATATGACTATTGTAATGCATGATGTGCATTGTCATTCATAAAGATATAGGGGAAGTGATGAGAATATAGATTTCTACGTTAAAATTACAGTTCAAACTTAGGGTTTATTAAATAAATTCAAGCGCATACATGTGATGCAAAGTGGAAATTTAAAGATTACAAATGTGTATGAAAACATTATAGAGTAATTACTAACTAAAATCTATCACAATCAGATGAACATAATATAAATCTATATAGGCATTGCGTTTGAGTATTTAACAAATAAAAGATAACTCAAGGTAATAGTTTGGTAGCAATGTAGTTTAATTGTTTAATTGGAGACTCCGTATTAGTTCTCAAAAACACGCTAGAAAAATACAAATCCTAGAAATTCTCACAAAATCAAAAACATCAATCATGTAAACTCTATATAACCAAAGTCATTGGTCTATTATATTTTAAAAAAAATTTACCCGCCACTATCATTATTAAAATATTCTAAAATAAACCCTAAAACTACATTTAAATTATCCAGCTATGCCATTATAAAAAATAAATTGAATTAATCCATAATTTTAATCTAATTACTCATGCATATAATTATAAATGATAACTTAAAATGACATTCAAAATTTGTATCCAAGTTACCCACGTATGTTGTTATTAGAAATAACCTAAACAAAACACCTAAATCTTAATCTAATTTTCTTCATGTGCATCCTAACGTGAAGTCCAAAAGTAAACTAATATATATGATCTTAATTATATATTTATCATTGTTAATATAGAAATAATAAGTTAAGGTATATACACATGATGAGCGTCATCATGTAGACCATTTATACATGTATATGTGAGAAAGTGAAAAAAAATTGATTTTTATGCTAAATAGTATGGAGGTGTGGTACAAAATGAAAGAAGTGCAAATGTGGATGAAAAGTGTATAGAGTAATTACTAATTAAAAATATCACAAATTAAAAAAGATAAGTACACATCTATATGAGTATTATGTTGAAATATTGAAAAAAAATGAACGAGCAGTATGTAAACAATTTTGATTATGAGGTAGGAGTTTAATTTCTAAACAATTTTTAAATACAATAGCTTTTAAAAATATAGCCATGCGGTGGCACAGATTGATAGACTAGTAATTACAAACACAGCATGCCATAAATTTGCTGAAATTGACACGGAAATTTGTTAATAATATAAGTTTTGTCCCTGTTAATGCAATGAAGGAAAAAATGGTGTGTCTGACATCTTAAATTGGGGAACACGTGTACGGACAATGCTTGAAGCTGCACAAGGTATGTTGCAATAAAAAGACACTTTATTGGTTATAGTATTATTCATATGATAATCTACCATATGTGCTATCTTTGTTTTCGTCTTTATTTCCTATTAACAGTTTCATGTGAAATATGTAGGCCTGGATTATCTGCACAAAGGTTGCAACCTACCGATAATCCATCGGGATGTGAAGTCCAGCAACATTCTCTTGGGTCAAAACTTGCAAGCTAAAATAGCAGATTTTGGGCTTAGCAAAACCTATCTGAGCGATACTCAGACCCACATATCAGTTACTGCAGCTGGCACAGCGGGTTACATCGACCCTGAGTAGGTCTCTTTGTGTCTATACTATTTCATTTTGGAACAGCCTTTTCATATAGCTCATATCAAATGAGAAATAAATCATAATAATTAAATTTGAAGTTTCCTATTTCTTTTCCGTTTTCTTAGTGTATATACTCTTTTTTATTAAGTACAAAAGAAAATTATTAAGTACATACAGTGAAGGAATTACTGCAACCTGCTGTTTCCCTAACATTGAAACGTTTACATTTGATAAAATAAGGCATCTGTGTGGTGCTTCTTCTTCTTTAACTTCATTGCTTGCTGCTTCTGCAGGTATTACACCACAGGAAGACTCACCGAGAGCAGCGATGTGTATAGCTTTGGAGTTGTTCTGCTTGAGGTCGCCACCGGCGAGCCTCCTATAATGCCAGGCGAAGGCCACATCATTCAGCGTGTTAAGCACAAGATTGCCACAGGTGACATCAACTTGGTAGCTGATGCAAGACTCGGAGGTGCCTATGACTTCAGTTCCATGTGGAAGGTGGTCGATATCGCCATCATGTGCACGTCAGATGATGCAGCTCAAAGGCCAACCATGGCCGCCGTGGTGGTCCAGCTAAAGGAAATCCTAGCACTCGAGGAAGCTCGTGTGGCATCCGGTTAAGACCGTGTTTGTTTGCCCACGAGATTATATAATCGAACTCTCCAGTATGTTTGCCTGTCCAATTCCATAATGTTTTTTGGATGTCACCACTAATGTGTATTTAGATGATTTCCTACAAATGGTTGTTCCTCATGATGGAAAACAAATCCCATATGTGATCTGGCATGGTGGGGATAAAATAAATAGACAGCACCAAACAAGGATCATGGTTTTTCTGAACCCTAGTCCTATGGTGGGTTAGCCGAAGCAACACCATGGCTTGCCAATAGATTTACAGCAACAGCAATGTTGCGCTTGGTGCTATTTGCAAGATACATAAGTGCTCCAATGAGACCGCGATGGCGAAACTCATGTCCCAATATTTCTTCTCCTTCCCCCCTAGGTCAAAAAATATCTTTCTCCATATCTGGAAACCGAACCACCAAAGGAATCTTAGTCGGATATGACATTGAATTTCTCCTCTATATTTTGGACAGAGGCAAACTGATGCACTAGAATTTCTCAATGAAGCTGCTCGATTTGCAAAACTAATATGAAAAATTTGGTTTTACCAAATCTTTCGTCTCAAACTCTGTCTTAAAATGATTGCAGGCTTCATCAATATATAGGTTTGCGATGATTACTCTGTCTTAAAATGATTGCAGGCGTCATCAATATATAGGTTTGTGATGATATTCAAATCATTTTCTATATACAAAATCTATAAAGGACTTTTTTATGAAGACACAAGGGCACTCAGTTGATTGTACCACATTCTTACTGATTGCTTAAGACCAAAGTGATCTTTTGAGTTCTACACAAAACATTTTGTTGTTTCTGCAAGAGTTTGGTATAAAGATTCCACCAGGAACCTCCATGAATAGAGTTACCTATAAAGATATGCAATCACTATGTCCATCAACTACACAGATAAACGACAATAGGGGTAAATCGCCTTAACTCCACACGAACAACTGTACATCGACTTAAGAACCCACATGGCAGCATCCTCGGTGAAAGGTGATGCGAGAGGCCATTCTGGGGGTTCGGCCAAACTTCCAGTGGCCCCTCTCGGCCCGAGCTCCTATGTATCGGTTGTTACCGCCTTCCCTATGTCGGTTTCAATTGATTCCCCCGAAGACTCCCTCTTGAAACCTCCCTAAGCACTATAAATAGAAGAGATTAGCCTCACAACACACAAGACTGAAGAAGCTAGAGCTCCACCCCAAGTCGAAGCAATGCCTAGATAGTGCTTATGACAGGAGAGATAGAGCGAGGGGTAGTCTGAGGAAGTGCCAGGCTTCCCCAAGCTTGTACCTCAGCAGATGCTTCTATGTTAGTAAGTATTCATGATTACTTTTGGTGGTGAGTTTTCTAGTTCAGTAGGTTATGATCTTTAATTGCTTACAAGTTCAGCACTTTGTCTAAGAGAACCTTAGTCTTCTATAAGCTTGACATCGAGATTAAGGTAATAATCGATAGTGTAGATGTGGTGTCTAAGCTAGAGATTACCGTCGCTTGCCTTATGCCCCAATGGTTGTAGAGGTAGGCGACAGCTGGTGAGACCTCTGTCTATCCTTTGTAAATTTTCACGTTTTTGTATAGCGTAGAGCCATAGACCAGAGTCTGTGTTGACGGCCCTTAGGCACGCCAATTACGAACCGCAAGCGCACAGATCGGTTGTAGCTTTTCCCTTAGAGTATTCCCCTAAGGTTTATGAATCCACGGAACAAGAGATTTCTACTCTTAACTAAGCACTAATGATGTTAGCAAGAGTATTCTTTGATTGGATGATGATGTATAAAAGTAAGAACAATCTAACCTAATCAATGTTATGAGCGGTAGAGATGAGTACACAAGGTATGGAAGCATTTGCCTATAGGGTCTAGGATCACTATGAGATGTAATCGCCAAGCAAGGTAAAACCAATCTAATCTATTAATGATAAAGATGTGAACCAAACTCAACACTTTCCCTCCCGCATACTGTCACTACACGAGGGTAATCACCTATCGAGCTATAGGAACACGAAACATTGATGTGATCTAAGCATGCAAGACTACGAGCAATGCACACCCATGGTGATGTTGGCCAACTATTAAGATGAAAAGCACCATCAACTAAGAACATGATAGATTGATCTCATAAAAGGATTCGGCAATTACAAATCAAGATCTCCTTACAACCCCATGAACAAATAAGGACTTTACCCCATGAAGCTAGGCATGACGTCGCGATTCATGGTGTGGAAGCCTCCGGCGAAGATGAGCTCATCACTGTCCTCCAACTTGAGACGGCGTCCGGGGGACGGTTAGGGCTTCCGGCGGCGCCTCCTCCTTGTGTTTCTCCCCAATGACGGCTTTAGGTCTAATCTAATCCTCTCTCCTCTTAATGATGCTCATGAGGTCGTCCTCGGGGGTGTTTATATAGGTCTCTGGTGAATGACGGTGGAGGGAACATTTAGGGTTTGCCTTTACTTCATGCTGAAGAAAGGGGAGCACGAGCGGGCCTCAGAATAGGCTGGACCGGCCGGCCTGGGCCACTTCTGGCTCGCCTCGTCTACATCTTTCGCGTGCTGGCCCTCCTCCTCAATCTTTATCCATGTGGGTGCTTTGGTCCACGTCAAACTCCGCCAAATATGTCGTATTTCCTGTAAAATCACAACATGCTCCAAAATACAAGACATATTCGAAAACGGAGTTATTTCAGGTGCCAAGTGGTGCGTTAGTATAAGAATTAGTCCAAAATCAATGCCAAATCACCCCTAAAAGTGTACCAGTAACAACCGTCAACAGTCTGGCAGACCAAGGGTAAGTAAGTCAATGTCTGAAGTAAGCACTTGTTTACAAAACCTATCTTATCCTAGAACTTGTACCCATAGGGTCCTCTTTACCCTTGCGTACATTATTCTTGTTGTCCTTAGACGAACTAGCATCAAAGTTTAGTGCACATACGTTCCTTGTGGATTCAATATCTTGGAATACTCTTGGGTGAAAGCTACTTTGAGATGTACACAGTTTGTGGATTTATCTGTGAATTTAGGTGGTTCATTGTTAAAGTGGAGGAGAAAACACAAGCAAACTAAGAAAACATACCTTCGACCAATGAGGGAGAGCACACGGATCCAAGGGCCCCCTCAGAGGGAAACCAATGCCAATTGCCCTGCACCACCTTGAGGGTTCACCAGTCAGTGTGTGCCAGACAAAAGACGACATGGAGCGTGGTTGTGTGGGGTCGGCCAAACCACCACCACCTCGGCTCACCTCCAGCTACTATGTTACCAGCATCCCAATGGCGGTTGAGGAAGATTCTCTAATTATCCCTAGTAGTTGAGGGTGAGAGAAATGATTGCTTGCTGGCAATACCCCGTAATCCTAATTTCTTTTCCCAATCCTAGGTACTTGGTCTAAGACGTTGCTATCTAATCCCAAGTATTTGTAAATTGTAGTGATGCCATCTTATGAATATTATGGGTTAAGATAGCAAGTTGTTGCAGATTCAAACAGGTATAGGTGATAAAATATCATGAAGTGACCAGTGACGATCCTTTGACGGCTGTCTACTTGTTTCTTATATGTACAAAGAATTACGTCCACATCAAAAAATGTTCATTTTTTACTAATGTCAACTCAATTTGAATTACCAGGGTATAAATTCTCGCTGATAAAGTGATGTCAGTGTTATACGTATGGCCAATTGGGACATGAGAAGAATAAGTCAGTCCACGCCACTTGCCACAAAACTGTTGACAGAAAATATTTAAATTTAACCATTGCATGATGTTAGCCAATATCATTTGTTGGTCCAGGCAGTGTGTGCATTGTACTCGTATGTACTTATCGTACAATTCTCGAAGGGAGAAGCGTCCCTGTCATTGTTCATCATACATGTAATTTCCCACTTGCAGAAGGATGAGCACTAGCTGAAGCCTTCAAAGGTGTAGCAAAATCCGGATACTGATAAAGAAGGTGATATGTGTTAGTAGAAGTAAAACGCTAGGTGATGCCACCCATGGTCTATGCTGCACGGTACATCCACTGCACCGATTGTCATGTCTGGACCACGAATAGCCGATTAGGTGTTGAGGATTAATAAGGCTCA
Organism: Alloteropsis semialata; assembly: GCA_004135705.1. Taxonomy (NCBI): domain Eukaryota; kingdom Viridiplantae; phylum Streptophyta; class Magnoliopsida; order Poales; family Poaceae; genus Alloteropsis; species Alloteropsis semialata. Next base: position 34,506,900 of record CM014271.1, read on the forward strand.
GTTTTTTTTCCTGCTCGGGTTATATAATCTAGCTTATATAGTATAAGGATAACTTGGCAAAATACCACCATGGACCACCAATATAATCTGAAATAAACTTTTTTTGGTCTTAAGCTTATTTCAGATTATTTTGGTGGCCCATGGTAGCCTTTTACCATGTTACAAGTGCACTATAAGCTACTCCCTTCATTTCAATTACAATTCGTTTGACTTTTTTAACCTCAAGTTTGACCGCTCATCTTATTCAAAAAATTTGTGCAAATATAGTCAAATTTAGGTCATTTTTGAAAAATTTTATTAATAAAGCAAGTCACAATAAAAAGATGTGATATTTTGCACAATTTTTTGAATAAGACGAAGGGTCAAACTTAGAATCAAAAAGTCAAACAAATTTTAATTTGGAACGGGGGAGTAGATTATAGAATCTAATAGGCAAACAAACACCTGAATATGTGTACACAATATATAATAAATTCAAAACTACTAACGCTTTTGTTCATGTTCCAAATAGCATGGATAATATAGAGGGAACTATAGAAGTATCTATTCTTCACAATTACAGCAGACTTATAATACGTTCTACAAAAAAAATGCTGTAATATGGGCTTTTCTCTGTCATAGTGAATGGTAGTCTTTGAACTCCTATATGCCAAACATAATCTGATTATTCCTAGCATCATCATTGCAACTAAAAAGAGATGTAACTGTCGCTCAATTCGTTAACAACAAAAAAATTCAATACACATTTTGGATTGCGCGGAGAACACAGTTACCAGGGAGGGGCAAAATGAACATTTTTCTCATCAAAGAAACGTGTAGTTTCATAAGAACAAAAAAAGAAAGAAATGTGAACACGTATATAATTAACTATATATAGGAGCCATCTCCATTGCAATAGCCAGTGACCCGACCTGGCTGGTGCTAGAGAGAGCAACGGTGCTAGAGCTGGCTGCTCATGCTCCGCTCTCCATGGTGTTACTGGTTTTCATACTGCTATTAGCTCCGGTGGTTCATGTCGGAGGACAGCCAGGTTTCCGATTACTCGTGCGTAAGTGCAGGCTTCCTGAGCATAGACTGTGAAATTGAGACCACTCGTGCGTAACTGCAGGCTTCCTGAGCATCGACTGCGGCCTGGACGACCAGTACAGCGACTACAGCGACAGCTTCACCGGCGTCTCCTATGTCTCCGACGGCGCATACATCGACGCCGGGGAGAACCTCAGGGCGGCCGCCGAGTACGAGAGCCAGTTGCTGCGCCGCTACCAAACGGTCAGGAGCTTCCCGACCGGCGTGCGGAACTGCTACACGCTGCCGACGGAGGCCGGGGCCAGGTACCTGGTCCGGCTGGAGGTGGTGTACGCCAACCACGACGGCAGGAACAGCACGTCTCTGGAATTCGACCTGCACCTGGGCCCCAACTACTGGGCCACAGTGTCCATCGCAGACTTCAACCAGGTGTGGGAGGCGGTGTTCATGGCGCAGGCGGGCTGGGCGCCGGTGTGCCTGGTGAACACCGGCGGAGGCACACCGTTCGTTTCCGTGGTGGAGCTCCGGCAGCTCCCCGACGGGCTCTACCCGCCCGTCACGGCAAACCAGGCCCTGTCCAAACATGATAGGGAAAACATGGGGACAAACAAATTGATCACCCGGTACGTCACTCTCTCTATGTGCTTAATTCTTTTTTTTAGCAGAAGATATTTTTTTTTAGACAATGGAGTAGCATTCCAGCTTCATCTTCTTCAAGGAAGGGGATCAAACCATCCTTACTAAAAAATTCAACCCTCATATAAAGTACCTCAACTAATTTTTTTTTTTCTAAAACACTAATTCTTAAACTAAACGACCATCCATGCATCATGAAGAAGCACGGAGCAGGAGATATTGGAGCTTGAAATTACATACAAGAAAATAAAACAAGTGTCATAATTTATTTGACTCAAACCACCAGATTTCTTTGACCCATGGAATTTAATCCTTGGCTTTACCGCACTCTAGCCTATGAAGCTCAACATATGGCTTCTCAGTTCTCACACATACTCAAGAAACCAAAGTTTTTGTGGCTGTTCCGCATAATATGTGGCTCCAATTCTCCTCTCCAATCACAAATCAAATAACATACGTTGTTTCGGTGATTATGTACACGGCCAACTAAATGCTAACACAACTTTGAGTAGGTACTTGTTTTATGCAAAATATTTATGAATCATAGCAAATGTTTATACTATTATAAAACAATGTTTCAAAGCAAATTTACTCGTTTAAATCTCAGGAGTCAAAACTCAACAAATAAAAAGGTTGTTGGTATTAAATACAACCAATGTTTAAAAAGATTAACTTAAAATAACCTTAAAATGTCACCCTTTTGTGAAGAACCCGACTAAGCCGAGAGGGCTCTTCGGATAAGAATCAGACAAGGCCCTTCGTGGCTTGTCTATATATGCTCCTATGCTCGTCCTTCCCATCATCTTCATCCCACACTCTTCGTCTTCCTCTCCTTGCCCTCGAGGTTGCTTCGCCCCGCTGCCAACTCCTGTCCACCCTCCTCTAACTCCATGGATCCAAGGAGAATGCGTCACCCACCCCTGCCCCCTCTGACCACCGCCCCGGCTGGCAGCTAATGCACCGTCTTGCCCGCCACCCACCTCCACATCCTGTACCCACCACACCCACCAATTATTGTCCACCACCTAGCTG
>CM014271.1:34516920-34531282 GCA_004135705.1 Alloteropsis semialata
AAAAAAAATACCCACCCCACTACACACACTGAAACATGCACGCCTAGAATTTGTGTCCTCTTCACCTCTTGCATTAGAAACTGAATTTCAATTTTCCAATAAATGAAGTAAAAGGTATGGGCATAACCATCCTTAGTGCAATCAGTTTCATTTTGGGCATGAATCCGCAACTTGTAGTATTTGACAAGGAGAATGAAGTTAGATATGCACCAGATTACTATATATTTGCATTTGGTATTCAACTTGGGCTGGAAAAGCTCAATTTAACTACTCCATAATATCACAATATGCCAAGTCTCAACATTAATGGAGCTCAGATAGTGCATCTTCTCATAATAATACTTGGTCAATGCATCTTCTCATAATAATACTTGGTCATCTGCCCCTGGTAGTAGGCTGGTTCAGCCTTTGTCTCAAATGGCATTAAGGATGTAAGCAGCCTTTGCAACCATCACTACGGGACTCAACGTGTTTGCCGTGTGCGAGAAGCACACGGCAAAGCCTAGTTTGCACACGGCAAAGGATTTGCCGTGTGTAACACACGGCAAACGCCTCACGGCAAATAGGAGCCGGCAAAGCCACGTTTGCCGTGGGCCTATTTTCGAGCACACGGCAAAGCTTCTTTGCCGTGTGGATTTCCGGCACTCGGCAAAAAAAAGTCACACCAAATAAAAAAAAACACCACTGCCGCCACCACGTCGCCGCCAGGCCCGCCGCCGCCACCACGTCGCCGCCAGGCCCGCCACCACCACCACGCACCACGCCACCACCACCACCAGCAGCTCGGAGGAGGAGGGAAGGACGCCCGGCGCCGGAGCTCAGAGGAGGAGGGGAGGGCGGCCGGCGCCGGAGCTCGGAGGAGGAGGGGAGGGCGGCCCCGGGGACGGAGAGGACGGGCGTGGCGGACGGAGAGGAGGGGCGCCGAATCTCGCTCGGAGGAGGCGGCGGCCGGATCTCGCTCGGAGGAGGAGGGGAGGGCGGCCGGCGCCGGAGTTCGGAGGAGGAGGTGGCCACGGCGGCGGAGGAGGGGGAGGAGACGGTCACGGCGGCGGAGGAGGAGATGGCCACGGCGTGGAGGAGGGGAAGGACGGCCGGCGGCGGTGGAGGCGGCCACGGCGCGGTGGGAGGAGGAGAACGGCCGCCGGCGGACGGAGGAGGCGCCACGGCCGGCCTCTGCGCCCCTGCCTCCTCCTGCGGGAGAGAAACTGCGGCTGCCGTGCGTGCGGGTGGAGAGAAAGAGGACGAGAGGATAAGGGTGGAGAGAGAGAGGGGAGAGGAGGAGAGGATAAGGGCGCGCGGGTTTTTAATTTTTGTTTGAGGAGTTTGCCGTGTGCCGTGATCTGGCACACGGCAAAGTGGCTATTTGCCGTGTGCCAGATCCATGGCACACGGCAAAGCCCTATTTTTTCATTTTTTCTCTCCCTTTATTATTTTGCCGTGTGTAAAAAAAAGCACACGGTAAATTATAGCTTTGCCGTGTGCTAAATTAAAAACACACGGCAAACTCCTCTTTGCCGTGTGCTAAATCTTTACCGTGTGTTTTAGTCTCGGCACACGGCAAAATGGCTCTTTGCCGTGTGCCCGATAGAAAGCACACGGCAAACTACTAGGCACACGGCAAAGAGCCGATTTCCGGTAGTGCATGAACCTGTGTTTGTGCATTCATGATCAAACTCATTTCACTCTTTATTTTTGTAACCCCAGCTGACGCCATTATGGCTATCAAACTCGAATATGGAGTCAAGAAAAACTGGATGGGTGATCCATGCATTCCAACCCAATATGCTTGGGACGGCGTGAAATGCAGAAATAATACTAGTGATAACAATATGAGGATTACATCACTGTGAGTATCTGTAAAGAACTATTTATTGTCAATCATGTGTATACTAGGACTTCAGGGCTTGTATATATTATTGGTTTAATTGACTTATTTTGGATGAAAACTCTAATGCAGAAATCTCTCCAGCAGCTACTTGTATGGCACAATCTCAAATAATTTTGCATTGCTCACATCACTTGAGAATTTGTAAGTGCTAGATAATTGGTTAAGGCTCTCTGCCTTCTATGTCAAGAACCTCTAATATTTGGCATGACATTGGATCCCATTCTGGTACCTCAAATAATTCTGAGATTTTTTTCTCACTATAGTTGTACAAAATATTTCAGAGATTTGTCATACAACAACTTAAGTGGCTCATTACCTGATTCCTTACCAAGTTTACAATCCTTACAAGTTCTGTAAGTGGATTTATAGTTATTACAAACTAGTACCTAGCCAGGGACTCTACTGACCACAATTTTACTTTCTACAGAAATTTGTCTGGCAGTCATCTGAGCGGCAACTCACTATGTAAAAGTTATAAAGGGTCACTTGTCTTGAGGTTGTTCTCTTCCTCGATGCTCCTTTTCCCTTGATATGTTTCTTAATTACAGATTATTGTACCTCTTTCTGTGATATTCAAACTAGTGACTTTTAAAAACTTTTCTCCTCCAACTAATATATGATTTTATTATGTAATTTTAGATATGATTCCAATGGATATATTTGCAACAAAACAATGAGTTCATCGCGAAAAAGAGCAACTGTCATAGCTATATCGGTGGTTGTTCCTGTGCTAATAGTGCTTGTACTTCTTGCATATTTCACGTTGCAAGGGAGAAGGAAGATCGAAGGTTTGCTGCTTCCTCTATTCCTCTTGTTCTCATTTTCACATGCTTTAATTTCCAGCATGTACTTGATACTTTTCTGTTATACCTATCAGATCCTTCTGTGCAACAAGATTCCATATCTAGTCCAGCCAGAGGATCACAAGTTGAGACTACCATAGGAAGTAAAACAGAATGTGTAGATCCCCCAACCGAAACAAAGTATCGTCGGTTCACACTCAATGAGCTGAAGAACTACACGAATAATTTTGAACGGTGCATAGGAGAAGGGGCCTTTGGGAAGGTGTACTATGGCTGTTTACTTGACGGTACAGAGGTTGCTGTCAAGATGCGTTCTGGGTCATCAAAACATTGGCTTGGTCAATTTTTAGCTGAGGTACCATATGTTCCATTCAGTCACCTATAAAAGTTTAAGAGACCACAAAGATCTAGTTTTGCAAGTAATGTATTTTCATATGCTTATGTTTTATCTCTCTTGTTACAGGTTAAGAGCTTGGCAGAGGTGAATCACATCAGTATTGTGTCTTTGGTTGGTTACTGCTGGGAGGATTTAACACTGGTTTATAAGTACATGTCCAATGGCACTCTTTCCGATCATCTAAGAGGTATTTCATTTTGAACTTTTAATGCATTAAATAAGAAATAACGAACTTTGTAATTATTATGAAATTGTCTACATTTGTTTTCAATATTATCCAGTTGCTTTATCTTGAGGCTGACTTCAATTCTGATCCTGGCCACACACCTACTACTTCGTGACTGAATAGATATTGATGACGCTTTATGTTTTTGATTATTGTAATGATTCTGCCAATTTGTATATGTAACATTTTGAAGAGTCAGCCTTATAATTTGGTTATTTTGATATACTAGATTCAAATAACGTAACAAACCGACATTCCATTTTTTTTAAATTTGGTGCAAGTGAATATAGCTGTATTCTCTAATGCAATGAAGGTAAAAATGGTGTTGAGGAAATCTTGGATTGGCAAACACGTGTACGAATAGTGCATGAAGCTGCAGAAGGTATGCTGCAATAAAGAACTTATGTAGACAGTTATTATCATTTTCTTTAAGCTAATCCACCATATGATGTTCTCTTTTTTATTTCATTTGAGGTCCCATGTTCAATTGTAATATATGTAGGCCTGGACTATCTACACAGAAGTTGCAACCTGCCAATTATTCACCGGGATGTCAAGAGCAGCAACATTCTATTAGATCAAAACCTGAAAGCTAAAATAGCGGATTTTGGACTTTGCAAAATCTACCTTACCGATACTCAAAGTTACTGTTCAACCACTCTAGCCGGTACAATTGGTTACATCCCCCCGGAGTATGTGTGTCTCTTTTTCTCTACTAATTCATCTTGGTACTAATTATTTTTGAGTATAAGGATACAAGGATGAGAAGCAAATAATTTCTTGCCGAACTCACCAGGTGCCAGAAAGAAACGTAGTGTAGTGAATATGGTGCCATAATACCCCACACATTTTCTCCTTTTTTGCAAGCTTTGTAGATTTAATTAACATTCCATTTTTTCGATAACTAATTACTTTTAACCTTGTTGTTTACTGTGCTTAGGTGCTTCCAAACTGCAAGGTTCACCAAGAGCAGCGATGTGTACAGCTTCGGAGTTGTTCTGCTTGAGATAGCCACCGGCGTGCCTCCCCTAGATCCAGACCATAACCACATCATTCAGCGTGTTAAACAGCAGATGATTACCACAGGTGAAATTAGCTCATTTGCTGATCCACGGCTTGGATGTTCATATGATATGAGCTCCATGTGGAAGGTGGTCGACACTGCCATGATGTGCGTGTCAGATGATGCTGCTCAAAGGCCAACAATGGCCACCGTAGTAGAACAGTTGAAGGAGAGCCTGGCATTGGAGAAAGCTCGAAAAAAGGACAATAGCGCCAGGGCAAACCAAGGGCGTGATACCTTGAATTTTATCTCCACATCTCCCCCAATGTTGAGATGAAGTTGTTGTTGTACCATGGTTTCGGTTCATCGTTGATATCAGGAGTACCAACCTAAGCGGTGGTTATGTATTTTGATGCTATTACTAGTGCTAATAATATTATCCAGTACTGAATGCTTGTGACATTGACACAGTATCGGTGAATTTTTTTTCATGTGCAGGCACATTATTATATGTATATATGTACCTTCTTATAAAGTGTGCGTGCAATGATTTATGTGAACCAGGGGAGTCCTTATTGTGTCCGTGCAAAGCTATGTGACCGCGAAGGACCCCAAATTCTGATTGCGTCCAAGTTAATAGCCTAAGTATCGTAGGTATATGTACTACAATGGACTTATTTTCCATTAAATGTCCAGTCCAGTTAAAGTTTATTTTGCCCACAGTGGCCCGGTCTCTCTATTTCCTCCCAGAATGTTTATGACTTTCTCGTTACCAAAGGTGATTGATAGTTGATGCCATGGTGCTTGCAAAAATTCATACTGGAAGGAGCTTCGTAATGGAAGACTTTTGCTTCCGACTCAACTCAAAGAGGAAACAAACTATTATATCGTACTCCCCATCTGCACTGTGCTGTTTGGTTCAGCTACGGTAACGTAAATGGTAATGGCAACCGAATACGACGGTAACGAAAAAAAAATCAAGCGATTACATAGGCTTTGTTTGGTTGGAAGAAATGTAACGGTATCCATTGCCATTATCAGTTCATCACCGAAGGTCTTCTGTCTCCTCTAGGGAATTGTTCATGTAGTTTTGTTTATCCAGTACCCATTGCCACAACCCACGAGCACACACTTCCATTGCAGCGAGGACATGCTTGCAGACTTGTCGTGATGTTGCCGGCCATGATCAAATCATAGAAGATTAACGAGACTGCCGGCGTCCACTATCGTGGTGATTGTGGACCCATTTTCCCTTCGTTCCAATAGGCGGCTATATATGGACATATGGGCTATGCCACGTGGGTAGGCCGAAGCACGGCCCGAAAAAGCACAGCCCGGAAAAGGCTCGGCCCTAGTGCAATAGTGTTAGTGCCGGCGCGGCCCAACACCATGGGCCGTGGCTAGGCCGCCATGTTTGCACGTAGTGCCGGCCTAGGCTTGGCGCAATTTTTGGTTAGTACTACGGTGGCCCAATAAAATTTCAGCCCAATAGCCCATAAATCTACCCTTCTCTCTCCCTCCTCAATCCATTCCTCTAGCTCCAGGCGGCACTAGCACGATGAGTCGATAGTGCTGGCCCGGCACTACAAATGTGCTATAGGGCCGTGCCTGGACCGCTAGTTCGGCATGCAGGACATGCTAGGGCCATCGGCACTACAAGGAGCCTTAGTGCCTATGTGGGCCAGGCCATGCCTATGTGGGCCGGGCCAGATCATGCTAGGGCCGTCAGCAGCACATAAGTAGAAACCCATCTCAGCAACACTGTTCAAGTTGAGGATCCATGCAACGCTAAGAAACTAACGCAATCTACATGTTACCCTTCTTACACTTTCGTCCTCAATTCGTGTAAAATGGTTAACCTGAAGGTGCTATGGCTGGAGAACAAAGGCTTATAACCTGATTCCACCCTTGCTCAACTAACAATGTACTACTAAACATGTGCACATGCACTTATGTGCCACAACTAGACCACATCCAAATTGGGCCGCGTATCATTTATGGACCCCGAGTGATTTATCTAGTTATCTCAGGAGGCCTTGCAGGTGCAAAAAAAAATGTTTTACAAAGGCTCACTACGGGAAATGGCCAATTCGCCGTGTGCCTGAGGCACACGGCGAAGGACCAAAAACACACGGCAAAAGAGTTGCCGTGTGTGGCCCACGGCGAAGACCCGACGGCGGCCAGCCACGACGGCGAAGCCAGCTTCGCCGTGGGCCCTTTGTCGGGCACACGGCAGTCTCTTTGCCGTGTGTCAGACAGGGCACACGGCAAACAAATGACGAGACGGCGGGGAACGGCGACAGGGGACGGCGACGGCTGCCGGGGCCCACAGGGTTCGCCGTGTGCCGCTCCAAAGGCACACGGCAAAGTTCAAAACTTCGCCGTGTGCCCAAGGGAAGGCACACGGCAAAGTTTCCTAGTTTGCCGTGTGTCTTTGCCCTGGCACACGGCAAAGTTTCAAACTTCGCCGTGTGCCTAGGCAAAGGCACACGGCAAAATATTGAAAAGGCACACGGCGAAGTCTGGCACACGGCAATGCTGCGTCCAGAACCATCAGGTTTGGTCCCTTCGCCGTGTGCCATGGCAAAAGCACACGGCAAAGGCCTTCTTTGCCGTGTGCTACACACGGCGAAGTGACCAAATTCACCATTTTTTTGGTATTTTTTCACGTAAAAAGGTCCCCTCTCAAACAAACATCACAGACATATATTTCATGACAAGCAGCATCACAGGCAATTGATATAGCATCACAGGCAATTGATATAGCATCACAGGCACATAATATATACATTCACAAATGCATTATACGTTTGACAAGTTCGGAAATCCAAAGTATGTCACAAGTTCATTATTCCAAAGTTCAAATTCACGGTGCGGGGGGTACGGTGGCGGGTACGGCAGGGGGTTATCCGGCGGGAACAACTGCTGCGGCTGTAACGTCGGTGAGATGCCTGGCGACAAGTCCGGCGTATTCGATGCCGCGGATTGGTTCTGCAATATTGAGAATAGATTGAATGTACAAGGAATTCAAGTCTCAAAATTTAATCTAAGTCTCTAAGTGAGTAAGTTTATATATTCTCTTAGTCTCTAATAATTGAAACGAATATACAAGAAATTCAAGTCACTCACCGCTGGAGTTTCTGGAGCCGGAGCCGCCGGGAAGACCATCTGCGGTAGGGGCAGGGGCTGACCAATCTGAACAGAAAGAGCTCGAATGTAGTTGTACATCGCGCTCAGCTGCTGCTGGTTCTCGGCGTGCTGCCTGGCCTGTTTTGCCGTGTGCCACACCACGGCACACGGCAAACACTGACGGCCGTCAACCGCCATCCGCGGACGTTGCCTTGCCAAGGGCTCACGGCAAAGAGTTGTTTGCCGTGTGCCTTCCCCGGGGCACACGGCGAAGATGAACTTTGCCGTGTGTTTTTATGTTGCCGTGCGTCGAACCTCTGGCACACGGCAAAGAGTGAGTTTGCCGTGTGCCCGATAAACTGCTCACGGCAAACTCCAGGGCACACGGCACACTTGCGTTTTCCGGTAGTGGCTGTCAAGAAGTCTCCTACAAAGGGAGTGGATCCCGAGCCTAAAGTGACGAGTTTTACCAAGTAGTAAGCCCAACATGACCAAACTGGTGAACAAGATGATAAAGATGCACGATCAAGCCCCAATAATTGGCAGCTCAACAACTTTGGTCGTCTTTCTGTTTTGGTTCAGTTTTTGTATCTATTGTTTGTACTTGTTATTTCACGTCAGACAAGCCCTTTTAAATGACAATCTTTTCTTGTGTAAACATAATTATCAGTAGTATCTTAATTTGCACGTTGTTTGATCAGACATGTCTGGTGGGTTTCTATTTCTCACATATTATGAACGTGATCATGTTCATATGTTTGGCCCTTATATCTATGTAATTTTCGTGGCAGTCAAGAAATGGATCTCTATTCGTGACAAAATAGTTGAATCTAGCTGTGATATATATTCTAGTTGTAGAGACTAAGAATCTTTTGATGGTTCATTTATTAGAAAATTTTCCCCTTTCTCTCATAATAATTTTGTCTATCTTGAATCCAATTGAGCATTTGGTGGGTCCATCATTATCTAGAATGGTTCAAAATGGACGGTGACTTTCTGTTTGGAAATGACTTTGCACAAGCTGTGGAATTCACATCTCTCCATTCAAGTGCTTCTTGGATCCATACCAATATTTATGCTCTTTCATTTGTACAGATGAAAGGTAGAAGAACCTATTTAGTTTTTAAAAATGTTGATATGCCAGATTATAACAGTCTTCGAGTAGTAGGTGCCCCTTATGAAAAAAATTGGAAACATGAATAAACCTCTAGTGAGGATACATATGTGCTATAGAGCTGGTTGAAGTTCCACCAAAAGGAAGGAAATACTATCTAATAAGCAGGAAAAACATCCCCAAGATAAATTGGAGTAGCTTTTCACTTCAGTCTTTTGGGTTTCTAATTACCCAGGCACAATTGCATGAACTCTTGCTAGAGAAACTTCTATGGGCAATAATAAAGATTCTCTTCTATGGGGAGCTCACAGACCCAGAAAGGAGTAAACACTATGATCATGCAAGTAAAGATTATCTTCTATGGTAAGCGTATAAAGGAAAGCTAGGAAAGGCATGATAATGTTGGGGATGAAGTACACAACTTAGGCCCACCGAGAGCCCGACTATTCACTCTACCAAAACTCGCCACTCTATATCTAGGGTTCCAAGGGAGAGAGGTGTCAAGCCGTCAGAAGGAGGCATCGTGTCGGAGGGTAATAGGAGTGGGAGAGGGGTACGAAGGGGTACCTTTATCTATTCCCACTATTATGAAGAACTTTATATATTTTTTTTAGTTTTTTAGAACCAGCTTCAACTAACAGAGTAAAAAGACAAGCAGAGGCTTCAATTTTAAAAAGTAGGGGTACAGTTACAAAAGTTAACAAACATGAGGGTAAAATCACAACTTGTCAATTTGAAGCTCAAAGGGGGCAGAATACCCATTTCCCTTCATTTAATTTTGAAAGACAGCTACACCTAAGCAAAATGCTAATGCAAATTCAACAAACAGTTGGCACGCGCATGTGGTTCGATGGATCCATGAGCATCTGGCTCAATCACATAAGAATATTTTCCAGCGATTAATTTTTCAAGTTAGCTTAGCCTCCTCAGTCCCGAGTCCCAATGTTTCCACTTTCCTCCTTACCTACCTAGGTCCATGAGCAATTTTTGAGAAATCAGGAGGGACAAGCCCCTACTGTTTACCTTCTAAAATTAAAGACGCGATGCAAGAAGTTCTAGAAAGAAAGAAAATATGCGGAAGTTACAGGGTCAAAGACTCGTGACATTCTTTCGCTTTTGGGATTACCGAAGTGAACCCCTAAAAATCATATTGTTTCTTGCCATCTAAATGCACCAGCTCATAAGAATGATGATCTTCATAAAAAAAAAGGCACCCCCGTTAGTTCTTTGGATCGTCACTAGGTATAGATTGAGTGGGGAAAAGGTTGTAGGGATTGGTGGAGCTTGAACTTTGGAGAGAAAGAGAGGAGAGGATGGATGTACATAACGTCGGGCTTGACTGACGAGCATGAAGAGGAGGCAGTCACGGCGACCAGTGATGACGTGATGGTGTAGCAATGATGTCCCGGCGGTGGCATGGACATCGGGGTGGAGCAGGGACGACGGTGAAGATGCTGGTGGTGCTTCCCGTCGCTGGCAGCACCTCCCTTGGGTTCAGATTAGGGTTAGGACAGTGGGATTGTTACTGTGGTATTGAACCTCGTACCCTGTGCCCTGCCCCCACTTTCTATTTATGGCACTGTGCGACGGGGGCCCACCAGCCGTGCATTGAGCTGGGCGCCCCTGATCAGGGGGCGAGTCAAAGGCCCAGTTGGCCGTTGGGTCAACTGGTGGAGATCAACCTAACATTCTCCCCCTTGATCACATCTTATACTTTTAACTTTATACCTTTTACTTCTTTTCCTGTTCCATCACAGACTAGTGCATAGAGCATGCCCCATCGTCACGGTCAATCGCCGATAGATTTGACAGGTACAATACACGTCTCTATTCTGAAACAGATTTTTTTAACCTTGGGCCCTTTATTATCCGGAAATCATAGGCTATACCATAAACCCATGTCGACTGTGTGTTCTCTGAACACACTGGGTGGAAAGCCTTTGGTAAGCGGATCCGCAAGCACTTGCTTGTCACTTATATGTTCAATACATTTAATATGATTCTGGACTTTCTTCTTTACAATGTATAACTTAATGTCAATGTGTTTGGTATCACACTTGACCCATTGTCATAGGAGCGAACTACTTAAATGGTTATTGCTGTTGTCAAACATTATTGACTCCGGGTACAGGTTCCCTTAACCATTTTGCCTGTCCCTCAGCCTCATATCATGTTATACTATATCTTTGCATCACATTGATGATAATTGTTTCATTTGGAGCTTTTCCACACAAAAACTCTAAGTGTGAATGTTCGCGATAATTGTGGATTTCGCTACATGTTTCACAAGGTTCTATCTTTGTACTCACAACCTTTTGAGAGCACTTGTTCTTTTTTTCTTAGCATGAGGCCGACATTCTAAACTCTATTCCAGTGATCTATATCTAGACTGGACTTTTGCCAAAACAACCTGGATATGTGAACTATGTTAGGGTAATATTATACTTGTGCATTCATTAAGCTTCCAACAGCTGAAGCACATGGTACCATATTCATTTGATATATCTCATATTGATTCTTGGAAAACTAAAGTTCCCAAAACAATTAGCGTTGACTATAAGAACAGGCGTACGTTTTCTAGCATGCATACTTTATTTCTTTAGAATCTTTTCTTAGCATGCCTTTGCGATAGTCCTAATACCCCCTTTATTCTATCTCGGTGAACTTCAACTCTTATAACGATAGACATTTCACTGAGAACATCCTCATTGAACCTTGAGGACAAGAACTTCTTCTTCTCCTGCAGTAGATTGACATCACTACTAGCAAGTAAGACGTCATCCACATATACATGATTAGGAAATGAATCTCCCATTCTATTACTTTTGTACAAATGCAATTGTCCTCTCATTCTCTTTAACCCAAATTTCTAATTGACTCTTCAACTTTAATGCCACTGTCTAGAGACATGCTCTAATCCATAAGAGAATTCTACAGGTGGCATCCTTACGTTCTTTTCTTTCCACGACAAAACCACTAGGTTGTGCCATGTAATCATTTTCATACAGATCCCATTAGGGAATGTCATCTTTACATTCGTCTGATGTAACTCAGATCATGATGTGCCACTAGCACTCATTATAATCTATTCATTCTCTTCGCGCAAAAACTTTCGATTCAAGTCGCGCTTTACATATTCCCTTTGGAGTCATATTTCGTCTTGTAGACCCTTTGCAACCTACTATTTTGGCTCTATTGGGAATTACTTCTGACTCCCAAACATCATTGATAATTAACGATTTCATTTCATCATCCTTACCTCATTGCCATTTAGACAAGCGAGTGCCTTTCATGGCTTCTTCAAATGAGGTGTGATTACCCGCCATTTGATTTCACTAACATAGACTTTATAGTCATAAAAAAAACTGATTTTCTTATTCTTTGAGACCATCTGAGGCTTCAACTATTTGCACTTATTTCATATGGGGCTGTTGTTGCTCTTTCATTTCCAAGAGGCAATTGATTCTACAGGCTCATGTATCTAGGGGTTGGCAAAAAAGACCGAAACCGAAGAACCGGATCGAAATAACCGAAACCGAACCCCAAATGACCGAAACCGAATATTTCAGTTATAAATTCGGTCTTCAGTTCTGACTAACCGAACTTAACACGGTTAACTCGGTCTTAGCCCTCAGTTAACCGATTTAACCAAGGAGACCGAATAGTATACTACAACCCATACAATCCTGTACAGCCCAGTAGTGAAGTAGCCCAAGCTGGCCCAATACTCTGGCTGTTGTGCAAATATAACTGCAAAAGGCTAACCCTAACTCACTCACCCACCAGGCCACCCCTCTCCCGCACGGTAGCCGCTGCGGTCGCACAACTAGCTCGAGCCCCCAATCCGGCGGACCTCCCCAATGCGGCCAGGCCCCGGGCACGCGCAGCCCTTTCTCCCTATAGGCACGCGAGGAGCGAGTACGCGATGGCGGTCCATGCCAGCAGTTCGCCCCTACGCCAGCACTCCGCCCCTCCCTGCAGGAGCGCTAGGCGCGATGCTGATGGTGTCTCCGATTGACCTCCCTGCAGCAGGTAGCCACACGCGACGTCCGACGATGGTGCCTCCTCCGGCCTTCTGTCTATCTAGCTCCGTACATCAATGTTGCTTTTAGCTTTTTGGTTCTTGTCTTATATGTTAATGAGTCCGATTGGATAACGCTTTGGTTTCAATTCCATGGAATCAATCTCTTTGGTGCTTGTTTTGTTTCGATTTGATGGAAGGAGGATTAATTGGAGGGGTATAGGTTTGCATCTTGTCGATGTGGATTTGGATTTTGGTCTGTGTCGATTTTGGATGCATGATCTCATAGCCTTGATTGGTTCGGTCGTGACCGAGACCGAACTGGAACTAACCGAGACTGAATAGTCTCGGTCTCAACAAATTTCCAGGACCGATCAGTTTCCATTTTTTGATGACCGAAGTTTGTGAAAGACCGAATAACCGAACCGAACGGTCTCGGTTAACCGAATGCCCACCCCTACCTGTATCACAAGATCCTTGTTTACTTATTCATCTTCTTTGAAGAGCAAATAGCAGGTGTTGTATAAGTCATAAAACATCAACAGGTACTGACAAGTTTATTTCTTTTGAATCACTTAGGTATCTACATACCATGCTTCCCCAGATTACTCCACCTTCTGTAAAGATACTGTATCTTAAAACTTTCTTATTATTTGGGTTTATTCTGTTGAAGCTTTTCTCATATGGCGCTTTAAGCACCGCTTTAATAATTCTGAAACTTGTCCAGTATGAATATTAGCTGACTATGCTATCTTTCCATCAGAACCATAAAATATTCGTTCAGGAATTTAGCTATTTCTTTGCTTTAGGGGTATCGTTATTATGACCGTCTTACTCCCCCTCAAAAATGTAGTATGAACTTTTCTACAAAAATTTTGAAAAACTATTCAAAACTCTCGTGAACGAGGAAGGCAATTGATTACTTACTTCATCCACATGATTACATCATGCAAAATGAAATTATTTCTTAATTCGTATGGGAGTACTTTTTCCTCATTTCACTTCAAGAATTCAACAGAGTCCTTTATCATTAGTACTTCTGCAAATCACACTCGCATGTCATTCTTATCTGTAGGTTCGTTTGTAACTTTCTATTCTCTTTAAACTCATTGAGTGCTTAATGACTATGACACAATAAAAGTGCACGGTTAATACTAGGATAGCATAAGTGCCACTCCATACTTTTCTCCCAGTGTAGGATACACTAAAAGCACATGAGTCATCACAACTTTCTCCCACCATGCAGGATAAGTCCTTTGCCAAACTTCTCCCGCTATACGGGATTGTCTGACATAAGTATTATGCCAATTTTACTCCGCCATGTGGGTATTTTCTCAGACTTTTCCCGCCATGCGGGTACTACCACTAACTTTTCCTACCATTCGAGATAATTCCCTATAAGGGACATAAATACCAGAATTGGCTCTCTTGACTGCATATTCAATCATCAAATTCAGAAATAAATCCAAATACTATTTAACACACACGCTTAATCCGACTTTGGTCAAATTAAACATGCATATGACTTATTACATCTCATATCAAGGCGATTGAAAATGAAAATTAATTCTTCTTCATAGAGAGTACATGAAAGATATTTGTCAAGCAAGACTCTCAATGATTTATCTTTTTTCTTGGATCAATATCCCAAAATTCTTTTCTTTGAAGCCATTCTTTAAAGAGAACACAATCTCTCATGCAATGGCCTTCTTTCTGAGTCACAAGTGCCTAGCTCATTTTCTTTTCTGCCTTCCACGATGGAAGTATGGAGGTCTTTGTCT
>CM014271.1:34532282-34555332 GCA_004135705.1 Alloteropsis semialata
CCCGTCGCTGGCAGCACCTCCCTTGGGATCAGGTTAGGATTAGGACAGTGGGATTGTTACTGTGGCAGTGAACCTCGTACCCTGTGCCCTGCCCCAACTTTCTATTTATGGCACTGTACGACGGGGGCCCACCAGCCGTGCACTGGGTTGGGCGCCCCCGATCAGGGCGCGAGTCAAAGGCCCAGTTGGCCGTTGGGTCAACTGATGGAGATCAACCTAACATTCTCCCCCTTGATCACATCTTATACTTTTAACTTTATACCTTTTACTTCTTTTCCTATTCCATCACAGATTAGTGCATAGAGCATGCCCCATCGTCACGGTCAATCGCCGATAGATTTGACAGGTACAATACACGTCTCTATTCTGAAACAAATTTTTTAACCTTGGGCCCTTTATTGTCCGAAATCATAGGATATACCATAAACCCATATCGACTGTGTGTTCTCTGAACACAATGGGTGGAAAGCCTTTGGTAAGCGGATCCGCAAGCACTTGCTTGTCACTTATATGTTCAATACATTTAATATGATTCCGGACTTTCTTCTTTACAATGTATAACTTAATGTCAATGTGTTTGGTATCACACTTGACCCATTGTCATAGGAGCGAACTACTTAAATGGTTATTGCTGTTGTCAACCATTATTGACTCCGGGTAGAGGTTCCCTTAACCATTTTGCCTGTCCCTTAGCCTCATATCATGTTATACCATATCTTTGCATCACATTGATGATAATTGTTTCATTTGGAGCTTTTCCACACAAAAACAAGTGTGAATGTTCACGATAATTGTGGATTTTGCTACATATTTCACAAGGTTCTATCTTTGTAGTCACAACCTTTTGAGAGCACTTGTTCTTTCTTTCTTAGCATGAGGCCGACATTCTAAACTCCATTCCAGTGATCTATATCTGGACTGAACTTTTGCTAAAACAACCCGGATATGTGAACTATGTCAGGGTAATATTATACTTGTGCATTCATTAAGCTTCCAACAGCTGAAGCACATGGTACCATATTCATTTGATATATCTCATATTGATTCTTGGAAAACTAAAGTTCCCAAAACAATTAGCGTTGACTATAAGAACAGGCGTACGTTTTCTAGCATGCATACTTTATTTCTTTAGAATCTTTTCTTAGCATGCCTTTGCGATAGTCCTAATACCCCCTTTATTCTATATTGGTGAATTTCAACTCTCATAACGATAGACATTTCACTAAGAACATCCTCAATGAACCTTGAGGACAAGAACTTCTTCTTCTCCTGCAGTAGATTGACATCACTACTAGCAAGTAAGACGTCATCCACGTATACAGGATTAGGAAATGAATCTCCCATTCTATTACTTTTGTACAAATGCAATTGTCCTCTCATTCTCTTTAACCCAAATTTCTAATTGACTCTTCAACTTTAATGCCACTGTCTAGAGACATGCTCTAATCCATAAGAGAATTCTACAGGTGGCATCCTTACGTTCTTTTCTTTCCACGACAAAACCACTGGGTTGTGCCATGTAATCATTTTCATACAGATCCCATTGGGGAATGTCGTCTTTACTTTCGTCTGATGTAACTTAGATCATGATGTGCCACTAGCACTCATTGTAATCTATTCATTCTCTTCACGCAAAAACTTTCGATTCAAGTCGCGCTTTATGTGACATCCTGGCCCAAGGCTTAATAAGATTGATAAAATACTCATACCAACAAGTTGCAACTTCTTTTCTAAAAGCTCATCTCGAAAGAACTCTGAGGTTAAGCGTGCTTGGCCTGGAGCAATTTCGGGATGGGTGACCGACCGGGAAGTTCTTCCCGGGTGCGCATGAGTGAGGACAAAGTGCGCAGAAAAGACTTGTGTTGGTCTGTGAGGGGATTCTTGAGGTCCTAGAGAGCTGCCAGGCGTAAGCGGGCCCGGACCCGGGGGTCGGGACGTTACAATTGGTATCAGAGCCGACTCTCGCGGTTTCACGGGCGCGTGGGGTCGCAGTTGCGCAGGCATGGTGCGCATGGCTGGTGTGAGCCCAGAGTGGTCACACAGCATGGCACATGCGCTGGCACTGGGCACACGGACATGGCCAAGAGAGGACGTTCCTAGCTTGGGATTGATCAATGAGGACATCGGTCTGCTAAGAGGGGGAGGATGTGACATCCTGGCCCAAGACTTAATAGGGTTGATAAAATACTCATACCAACAAGTTGCAACTTCTTTTCCGAAAGCTCATCTCGAAAGAACTCTGAGGCTAAGCGTGCTTGGCCTGGAGCAATTTCGGAATGGGTAACCGACCGGGAAGTTCTTTCCGGGTGCGCATGAGTGAGGACAAAGTGCGCAGAAAAGACTTGTGTTGGTCTGTGAGGGGATTCTTGAGTCCTAGAGAGCTGCCAGGCGTAAGCGGGCCCGGACCCGGGGGGTCGGGACGTTACATTTTACATATTCCCTTTGGAGTCATATTTTGTCTTGTAGACCCTTTGCGACCTACTATTTTGGCTCCATTGGGAATTACTTCTGACTTCCAAACATCATTGGTAATTAACGATTTCATTTCATCATTCTTACCTCATTGCCATTTAGACAAGCGAGTGTCTTTCATGGCTTCTTCAAACGAGGTGTGATTACCCGCCATTTGATTTCACTAACATACACATTATAGTCATAAAAAACTGATTTTCTTATTCAATGAGACCATCTGAGGCTTCAACTATTTGCACTTATTTCATATGGGGCTGTTGTTGCTCTTTCATTTCCAAGAGGCAATTGATTCTACAAGCTCATGTATCTAGGGGTTGGCAAAAAAGACCAAAACTAAAGAACCGGATCGAAATAACCGGAACTGAACCCCAAATGACCGAAACCGAATATTTCGTTTATAAATTTGGTCTCCAGTTCTGACTAACTGAACTTAACACGGTTAACTCGGTCTTAACCCTCAGTTAACCAATTTAACCGAGGAGTCCGAATAGTATACTACAACCCATACAATCCTGTACAACCCAGTAGTGAAGTAGCCCAAGCCGGCCCAATACTCTAGCTGTTGTGCAATATAACTACAAAAGGCTAACCCTAACTCACTCACCCACCAGGCCACCCCTCTCCTGCACAGTAGCCGCTGCGGTCGCACAACTAGCTCGAGCCCCCAATCCGGTGGACCTCCCCAACGCGGCCAGGCCCCGGGCACGCGCAGCCCTTTCTCCCTATAGGCACGCGAGGCGCGAGTGCGCGACGGCGGTCCACGCCAGCACTTCGCCCCTACGCCAGCACTCCGCCCCTCCCTGCAGGAGCACTAGGCGCGACGCTGATGGTGTCTCCGATTGACCTCCCTGCAGCAGGCAGCCACGCGCGACGTCTGGCGATGGTGCCTCCTCCGGCCTTCTGTCTATCTAGCTCTGTACATTGATGTTGCATTTAGCTTTTTGGTTCTTGTCTTATATGTTAATGAGTCCGATTGGATAACGTTTTGGTTTCAATTCCATGGAATCAATCTCTTTGGTGCTTGTTTTGTTTCGATTTGATGGAAGGAGGATTAATTGGAGGGGTACAGGATTGCATCTTGTCGATGTGGATTTGGATTTTGGTCTGTGTCGATTTTGGATGCATGAACTCATAGCCTCGATTGGTTCGGTTGTGACCGAGACCGAACTAGAACTAACTGAGACCGAATAGTCTCGGTCTCAACAAATTTCCAGGACCGATCGGTTTCCATTTTTTGATGACCGAAGTTTGTGAAAAACCGAATAACCAAACCGATCGGTCTTGGTTAACCGAATGCCCACCCCTTCCTGTATCACAAGATCCTTGTTTACTTATTCATCTTCTTTGAAGAGCAAATAACAGGTGTTGTATAAGTCATAAATCATCAACAGGTACTGACAAGTTTATTTCTTTTGAATCACATAGGTATCTACATACCATGCTTCCCCAGATTACTCCATCTTCTGTAAAGATACTGTATCTTAAAACTTTCTTATTATTTAGGTTTATTCTGTTAAAATTTTTCTCATATAGCACTTTAAGCACCGCTTTAATAATTCTGAAACTTGTCCAGTATGAATACCAGCTGACTATGCTATCTTCCCATCATAACCATAAAATGTTCGTTCAGGAATTTAGCTATTTCTTTGCTTTAGGGGTATCGTTATTATGACCGTCTTACTCCCCCTCAAAAATGTAGTATGAACTTTTCTACAAAAAATTTGAAAAACTATTCAGAACTCTTGTGAACGAGGAAGGCAATTGATTACTTACTTCATCCACATGATTACATCATGCAAAATGAAATTATTTCTAATTCATATGGGAGTACTTTTTCCTCATTTCACTTCAAGAATTCAATAGAGTCCTTTGTCATTAGTACTTCTGCAAGTCACACTCGCATGTCATTCTTATCTTTAGGTTCGTTTGTAACTTTCTATTCTTCTTAAACTCATTGAGTGCTTAATGACTATGACACAATAAAAGTGCACGGTCAATACTAGGATAGCATAAGAGCTACTCCATACTTTTCTCCCAGTGTGGGATACACTAAAAGCACATGAGTCATCACAACTTTCTCCCGCCATGCAGGATAAGTCCTTTGCCAAACTTCTCCCGCTATATAGGATTGTCTGACATAAGTATTATGCCAATTTTACTCCGCCATATGGGTATTTTCTCAGACTTTTCCGGCCATGCGGGTACTACCACTAACTTTTTCTGCCATGCGAGATAATTACCTATATGAGACATAAATGCCAGAATTGGCTCTCTTGACTGCATATTCAATCATCAAATTCAGAAATAAATCCAAATACTATTTAACACACACGCTTAATCTGACGTTGGTCAAATTAAACATGCATATGACTTATTACATCTCATATCAAGGTGATTGAAAATGAAAATTAATTCTTCTTCATAGAGAGTACATGAAAGACATTTGTCAAGCAAGACTCTCAATGATTTATCTCTTTTCTTGGATCAATATTTCAGAATTTTTTCTTTGAAGCCATTCTTTAAAGAGAACACAATCCCTCATGCAATGGCCTTCTTTCTAAGTCACAAGTGCCTAGCTCATTTTCTTTTCTGCCTTCCACAATGGAAGCATGGAGGTCTTTGTCTGACAAAATATTCAACAATAATGAGCAAGAAAATAACCCTATGTTTATCTCGTTAAGACATGCGCATTAAATTTTACAAACTTTAAGTTCTACTATAACAACGTTGGGCAGAAATAGAATAAAACATATGGAAACTCAATAATCTTCAAAAACATATAACGGCTCCTCAAAATTAAATTATCCCATTGGTAATTTAATTAGAAGATAATCAACATCATTGCAACGGAAACATGAACTTTATCCATTACTCTGAAAACTGGTCACTTTGATGCAAAATTTATCAGAGATTTGAACTTTAAACATAAACTCGTAAACAAATTATAATATTGTTATCATCAATGTTGGTCAGAAAATAACAATATCATAATCATCTTTAAACAAATATCTTTTGACTCTTCTAATTAAATGAAGGATAAACATAATCTCACAATTTTTCTGAATAAACATAACTGCTCTTCAAATTAAATTGTCTCGTTGGTTCAAATTTAATGAGAAGACAATAACTTTAACTTTGTAGCGAAACATTGAGTAAAAAAATATTTATTTAGAACCATCACATTATTCTCTTAACTTCTCTCTATACAATTTTCCCGTTGGTTCCAAAAGCATAGAGAAAAATACTATACACAATGCATCAACAAATAGCTTCTGAAAATCAAGGACTTAAATGAATAAGTTATACTATTCATATGGGCCGCCCCAGCAGTTCCCGCGGCCACCCACGACCCAGCTTCGGGTGCGCAGTTGCTCGCTGCTCGGGCGCGCCGCGGTCCCCTTGCGGCTCAGATTAGCCGCCTTTCAGTCGGCCTGCAGGGGACGCCTCCTACCTAGGCCCGGGGCCCGAAACCAACAACCGGGCCACCAATTCGGCCCGGTGCGGTGTCTCCTCTCCCTTCCCGCTGGGATGATCTGAGCCGTCGACAAGATCGGGCGGTTGAGCGTGGATATCGGAGAACTAAAACCTGAGCCGGCACCTTTCTCCTCAAACCCTAAACCTAATTTCTTCATCATGATCGGGACCGGTGCCCGGGGCGGCGCCGCCGGCTGCCAGCGCGCTGCCCTGATCCGGCCGCCATGCAGCCCGGATCCATTTCTTCCTGCATTCCTTTTTCTAATTTCTCCTTTCGGTGAGGACTTGCGGCCGGTGTGCCGCCGCTGGCTGTCTACCGCCGCACTGCCTGTGCTGGCTGTTGAGGCTAGCAGCTCTACCAGGGGGTTCTTCGCCTGGCGCCCTTGCAGGCCTCATCGCCGGTAGCGTGTGCGACTAGGTCTCGCGCGGCTCCGTCGAGGAGGTTCGCCGGGGTGCGTTCGTGGCGCGGCCACCGGCGAGGTAAGATCTTTTCCTCTGTTAGGGTTAGGGTTCTCCTTTTCATTGCTTTTTTCCCTATTCCAAATTGAGGATTTCTCTCTTTTCTTCTCTATTTCTTCCCCATCTCGATCTACTCAATAGATCGGCTCTGATACCATTGTTAGTTCTTTGGATTGTCGCTAGGTGTAGATCGAGTAGGGAAAAGGTTGTCGGGATTGGTGGAGCTAGCTTGAACATGGGAGAGAGAGAGAGAGAGAGGAGAGGGTGGATGTACATACCATCGGGCTTGACTGACGAGCTTGATGAGGAGGCAGTCACGACGTCCGATGACGACATGATGGTGTAGCAATGACGTCCCAGCGGTGGCGTGGACGTCGAGGTGGCGCAGGGACAACGGTGAAGATGCTGGCGGCGCTTCTCGTCGCTGATAGTGCCCCCTTGGGATCAGATTAGGGTTAGGACAGTGGGGCTGTTACTGTGACAGTGACCTCGTACCTTGTGCCCTGGCCCCCACTTCCTATTTGTGGCACTATGCGACGGGGTCCCACCAGCCATGGATTGGGCTGGCGCCTCCGATCAGAGCACAAGTCAAAGGTCATGTTGGCCTTTGGCCGAACTGGTGGAGATCAACCTAACACCCCCCCCAACTGGAATCTGAAGGCTTCAAGGATTTCATAGGGCCCATTTCCTTGACACTGGACTGTACATTCAGAATCATCCAGCACTCATGAGCAAATGAACATTGCAGAGAAAGGTGTTGGAGGGTTTCTTCCGCATTACTAGTGCAGAGGACACAGAAGTATTCATAGTTTTTGTTCGCACGGTGTTTTTAGTACTCAGCCTATCTTTGGGCAAATGCGAAAAGAAACCCATATGCTATTTTAGGATCCACGAGCATTGAGCATAATTACAACTATTTTAGGATTTATGTAAGTAGTTCAAGTACACAAAGCTAGTGTGTTGGGGATCGAGAAAAGTTAACCTCCACATGGTTTGTCCAAAAAGGGGCTTTCATGAAAATGTTTGATTTAAGATACTGGTACAATTTTACCTTCGAGGTCAAATTCGATACAGTCTAACCTTTGGGTTATTATGTCACCTTCGCACAGAACATTAACATCGTATGTTTCATCTCTATTCACAGGTGATAAGGAGTGAGGATCACAGGAGATGGCAGGGGGATATTGTTGATTGAGAAAAGGGGCATGCTTGAAGATTTGACGTCGAGGAAGTCATGGCAAGAGCCCGACCTTCCGCATCAGCACTTGATCTCCGGGAAGTCGATCACAAGGAACAAAAGCCAAAGGTCAAGGTGAGATGAAGCGGGAAGGCATGACCCTCCCGGGTTTTGTGGTGTCATGTAAGGAAGAGAAAGGCCACTAGAATTTGTCAATCTTGTATTTTTACTCATATGACGATCTTACTGAAATTTTTGTACATGAGTCCAAGGAACGTGCTGGTTTTACAAGGGTAAAACCAGAATCTTGAATGCCCCATGGCCTCTCTATAAAATGGGCTTTACCCTGTCCATGTTCGGGGTTTGATCTTTGGAATACATCTCATGTGTGTCAAGCTTTGAGGTCCTATTATTATTTCATTTCTTGAGTTCTATTTACTTTTACTTGTTTGGCACGAAGGTCATAACCTCTGAACCAACAGCTGGCATACCCATTATTTGGTTCCATATCATCCAAATATCGACTAAAACTTATCTCAGTTGGCTCAGTATCATCAAGACATAAAGAGCCGACATCATGGTTTTAGTCTTTTCAAAATTCACTTGTACGAACAACTTGGTCTAATAACAATGGGATCTATAGTACCTAATAACAATTGTTATGTCTTCACAAACTCCACATAAAAATTAGCAGGTTGAAGCTTTCAAAATAGACAGCAATTTTTCATAAGTGGCCTATGAGGAGCAACCAAGTTTGGTTGTCCACTCTTTGTAGAAGGATACGTACTAGTCTTGTAATAGGACTAGACTCATATTGTGTGTAACCGGACTTTCAGTCCTATGTCATGTAACAGCCTCCTACTAGGAGTTGCGCTCGTACCAGCTGATCAGGTCCTGGACTCTTTGTACAGCACTATATACTGTACATGGCCGGCACCCCATAGGGTTAAGCCGTTCCATTGATTTCCTTTGCTTCCACATCCACAACAGTAAAATGAATTGAGCCCACATCAGGAAAGGTTCAGAGGGCACTAAAGTCAACTCAATCGAGTTAGCAGGGTATTATTTGTTGCTAATGTGATGGATAGCTCGGGTGGTGCCTGACTGAAGAATATGTCAATCATCAACCCCATAGGCGCCTCGGCTGTTGTTTAGTAACACACGGGAGAGATAAAACTAATAATGTACTGCATCATTCATTGATCACCTTTGAGGAAATTTTCGTTCTTCCTAATAAAGATCACACTTCTGCTACAATTTTTTAATATTCTCAGTTTTGCCATTCTTCTGTCAGGATCATGGTTTTGACCTTCAGCCATTATCATTAACTATTTAGGTTTGGCCACTACCAAAAAAAATCCTTAAAAGGAAGCGGAAAAACAGATACTCTGATCCCTTTGGTTTTTCTAGCATAGCTTTTACTATGCACATAGATATACATTATTGTTGAGATATATAGGAAAATTATATATCTAGAAAAAACTAAAATGATTTTACAATTTGAAACGGATGGAGTAATAAACAAACTTAGCAAAACCACACTAAAAGAGAACAAATAATGAATGGTTTCATTCTTGGGTTACCGATAACAATGGAAATTAATTTTCAATTTCTTTTGATCAAGTTGTCTTGTGTTAAGATGATTTCTCTCAGCCAATGTAATATAACATATAGGAAAATCTTATTTTTAGCCGGAGTTTTAACATAGGAAGTAAGTTTGGTTTATAATGTGTGTCTATACATAGAATATGGAGAATGTGAACTTCACCTAAACGTACCTTTCTCACTGAAAAGATGAGCATGACACAAACACACACTAGTAGATATGAGATTCTGAGCAATAAACTGGATCGTCTGCAACCATTGGCCTGCTGAAAGAAATATTAAGAGATATCAAGTCTACTATTTCTATTACAGACGCATTCTTCCTTTGTTTCAGGCCACGAAAAAACTGTTAATAAAAAAATGGCGTGGACACATTGGATGAACTACGAAATTATGGCAATACGGAAGTCTTGCGGGCATAATTATATATGGAGCCGTCCCCCTATCAAGTGATGACTGTAGGCTTTAGCCAGTTGAGCCGTCCCCATATTCGGCACTTCAATGGCGTTCTTTGTTTTACTTCTGCTATTAATCACAGCTATTCATGTAGCCAGTCAGACAGGTTTGTCGATCACTTCGACACATCGATGATCGATCGAGTATCTTTTGAAAAAGTCGATCAGATATCACTCAACTTTGGTAGCTGATCGATCGCCCGCTCATATATATATGCAGGATTCCTGAGCATCGACTGCGGCTTGGACGCCAACTCCAGCGGCTACAAAGACCCCATCACCGGCATCACCTACGTCTCCGACGGTCCCTATGTGGACGCCGGTGAGAACCTTAGGGTGGCCGCCGAGTACGACAGCCAGTTCAAGCGCCGCTATCTGACGGTCAGAAGCTTCCCGTCCGGCATGCGGAACTGCTACGCGCTGCCAACGGAGGCCGGCGCCAAGTACCTGGTCCGGCTGGAGGCCGTGTACGGCAACCACGACGGCAGGAACGACAGCACTTCGCTAGAGTTTGACCTGCACCTGGGGCCCAACTACTGGGTGACGGTGTACGTCTACTACAACGCGGTGTTGGAGGCGGTGTTCGTGGCGTGGGCGAGCTGGGCGCCGGTGTGCCTGGTGAACACCGGCAAGGGCACGCCGTTCGTGTCCGCGCTGGAGCTCAGACCGCTCGCTGTTGCGCTCTACCCCCACGTCAATTCCAGCCAGTTTATGTTCCTGTATAATCGGTTGAGCATGGGGGCAAGCAGCCTGACCCAGTAAGTTCGTTCTTCTGTTTAATACTCCATGCATATATGTTCCTTTAATTTGGACATCGTTTGAACTTTTGAAGCAGTATATATGTACTTGTCTTCACAAGGATCACTCTGTGTTGTTGTTGTCGTCGTCGTCGTCAATATATATATATATATATATATATATATATATATATATATATATATATATATATATATATATATATATATATATATATATATATATATATATATATATATATATATAATATATATATAGTAACCTGCATGCCTTCTGATATTCGATTTCATGAAGGTTTCCCAATGATCCCTATGACCGTTACTGGTGGCCGATCACGGGGCAGCAGTGGACGAGCATGTCAACAGGGCAGACCATCCTACCAGATCCAAGCTTCGCCGAGCCTCAACCTGTTTTGCAGGCAGCCGTCGCAGCAGCCGGGAATGACAGGACACTCACTTACTCATGGCGTACATACAAAAGGACATACCTTTTTATGGTCTTCCTGCACTTGGTTGACTTCCAGAAAACACAGGCCCGAGAGTTTGATATCTACGTGAACGGTAATAGGTTGGGGCTCAGCGACAAGCCCTATAGCCCGTCATATTTGGTTGCTTCATGTGTGTACAGCTCCGGATGGTACACGGCAACCGACGGCATGTACCACACCATAAATCTCACGGCCACCCCCACCTCCACGCTGCCGCCCATGCTCAACGCAATTGAGATCTACGCTCTCCTTGTCCTTAACACCCCGAGGACATTCCCCAATGATTGTGAGCTCTCTCTCTCTCTCTCTCTCTCTCTCTATGAATTTTTACACACGCCAGATTTTTACATACAAGTTCATAAGTCACCGTCTAAAACAAGATGTCACAATAAATTAATCACTCACGACTTTTGTTCCCTTAATCACTTTGGTTCACAGAAACTCATTGCACCATTTTGTAGCAATTAATTGGGACCCAAGAAAGATATGGAAGCAATATTTTTTAGGAGAATGATTTTTTTAATGCAAATTTTGGATATTCAAACACTTTGAGCATTCATCTGCAAACTTCTCAAGAAAAAGTTTCAAAGAATTTGGCTAAAAGTATTCTCTTGCCAATACTTTTGGCTTATAGCTATTGCATATGACTTAAAAGATTCATATGAGAAGTTCCATTCAATTTTAAACTTGATGTCAACACCGATGAATAAAGAAAATTCGAACCCACCACCATGCAAAGTCTAAACTGAACCAGTATCATCAATGTAAGAAAAGGCAATAAGGAGATGAGAGAAATGTTTAAAATAGTACTTTTGGATGGAAAGGATAAGTATTGCTTAGCTTAACCAAGTCCAAAGAGGGAGAGTTGGTTTAGGGTATTTTCATACTTTTAACGCAAATTTGTTCCCTATCATGTGTACATGTTAATAACTATATATGATGATGCATGATGTTTCTCACAACTAATTAAAGAAAGTAATAACCATATTGCACTTAAATTTGAAAATATAACTATTCAAACTTAAATTTTATCAACAAATAGAAGAAATAAATCAGATGTAAATTAGGAATACGTCTTTGGAAATTATTGTTCAACTGATTTTTAAAAATCCCCTTAAGTTTTCAGAAATCGATGTTATTCAATATTCCTTATCCGACATCACCAAAAACTTTGATGACTGTTATGACACCATGAACCACAAACTCTAAATCCTAAATACTAAACCTAAACCCTAATTAACATCACATAGCCCTAAACCTAAACCCTAACCGTAAAGCCTAATCCTAACTCTAAACCCTAATCCCTAAACCCTAAAGCCTAGACCTTACCCTAAACCCTAAAAGTCCTAATCGACATCACAGAAAACCACAACAGTAATGTCAATGAGTCACCAAAATTTGGATACAGTGATCAAAATTTGGAGTGTCATGTAGGGAATTGACTTTTCTTTCAGTGTCAAATAGGGAATTAATTCTAGAATGTTAGGGAGAAGACTCAGCATCCCAAGAAGGAATATGACAAAGGCTACGGCTGGCCTTTGGCTTGTCAGTACTGTGGCTGGTGTAGGATTTTTTTTTCTTTGATTCATCATGGTTTAAATGGAATTGCGCATAAAGAAGATGAAAGCCTCCTGTCACTCTAGTGGGTGTTTGTTTTCTCCATAGATTATATAATCTAGCTTATGGTTGAAGGGTAACATGGTAATAGGTCACCATGGACCACAAAATAATATGAAATAAGCTACCAATGTGCAGCTTATTTGGGATTATTTGGTGGTCCATGGTGATATTTTTACCATGTTACACTCAACCATAAGCTAGATTATATGACTCAGCTTATGGAACCAGCAGCCCTTACCCCCCACCCTGCCGCTGCTGAGCTTGCTGCGGTAGCCCAATGGCGGCAGCTCTCTGTAACTTTTACTTTGGCATCTGGTCTTGCTTAGTGACACTTAGTTCAACAATGTGATGGCTGTCCCACGCGTGTGTTGTCGGAGAGGAGGCCTTTGGGAAAAAGGTCCTACATGGATTTTGCTGATGTTGGCAATGGCCAAGCTTGTGAATGCTATACATCTCTCATTGGAGGCTTTGTCATGAGGTCCCCCACCCTGGTTCTTGTTTACAAGTTGGTGGTCTCGGCGTCTTCGGCCATCACATCCTCCTTGGAAGCATTGCTTTGAACAAGACATAATCCCGTGGTCCCCCGGGTGGATGTTGCTGAAACGCATAGGGTGGCTCTTGTTTCCAATGTAGTGGAGGTTTCGTTGGCATGTATTGTGGTGGTATTAGTCATGCAGTTGCTAAGTTCATTTGATTGGTAGTGGTTTGGCGTGGTCGCTAACATTGTGTGGGTTGTTGGTGTTGGTGTGTGTTTTCGATTTTGTATTTATCTATTTTTTCCATCTTTAGTAATACATAGACCAGTAGTTTAACCTACTGGCTTCTGCTAAAAAAGATTTTCATGGTTTGATTTGCCTATTGTACATGAAATTGGCCAATAAAGCCAAGAACATCCCTATATGGCTTAATTTGGGGCCAAATAAAGAACCTTTAATATTTGAATTGAGACAAAAAGGATTCTCATGGTTTGGGATTTGCCCATTGTATATTGTGATTTGATGAATTGAGATTTTTTTCTTGACAGTATATGAAATTGGCTTGTGAAATCATGAACCTGAATGCTCTGATGGTTATATATATTCCTGAGGGTATCTTCTTTTCCTATGCTAGTTGACGCCATCATGGCAATTAAACTCGAGTACAGTATAAAGAAGAACTGGATGGGTGATCCATGTTTTCCAACTGAATATGCTTGGGATGGTGTTAAGTGCAACAACGAAAGTGATACTATAAGGATTACCTCACTGTAAGTATATGATAGAATTTGAATCATCATTCTTGCATGTGTACTAACAATCTTATATTATTGGTCTGGATTTGACTTGTATATGCTGTCCTGAAAATTCTTTTGCAGAGATCTCTCCAACAGCAACTTGAATGGTGTTATATCTCATAATTTTACATTTCTCACTGCACTTGAGAATTTGTAAGTGCTAGATATACCAGTTCTTTGATGCATGTTTCTGCCTCCTATAATATATCAGAGTTTTCCATTCACCATAACCACAATCATGTAACATACACAAACATGACAAATAGGCATTTATACAAGTTGATACTCATCAATCTAGGAGTTGGTAGCTACTTGCTTTTTTAAAAAAACGGGGTTGCACCTCCTTTAGGTATGTTTTGCATATAGACGATGAGAATGTTTTAGGAGAGCATATATTTCATGATTGTATAACAATATATACTCATCATTTGCAATTTGTAAATTAAACCATTATGTCTTGTTACTTTTGTGATTTCACAATGTAACAAAAAATTTTGTTGTTTGAACAGATTGAATAGCATGATGGAATGTGAATCATTGATGAACCACTGCATATCTACTTTTCATGCCATACATGCACCCAAAGTTTGTCCATGTAGCTTTAATTGTATCCATATGCCTAGATCAGCAATTGCACGATAGACCATAAATCAAGTTGTGGATTGATAGAGCAAGAATTTACCAAGGCCCCTTTTTTGTAGATTTGAAATTACTGACTATATTTCTTTTGCTTGCTCACTATTGCTGTGTAAATGTTTTAGGGATTTGTCTTATAACAACTTAAGTGGGTCAATCCCTGATTCATTAACAAGTTTACCCTTCCTTCGGATTCTGTAAGTGTGCATACTTGTTGCTAATTATGCAGAGCCAACAAATTTATATACATACATACATACATACATACATACATACATACATACATACATACATACATACATATATATAAATATGTATACATATATATATATATATAAATATATCACCTTTGATTTTCTACAGAAATTTGTCTGGCAACCATCTGAGTGGAGACTCCCTATGTAAAAATTACACTGGATCACTTGTTTTGAGGTATTAGTTTCCTTTTCTTTGCTCCTTGTTTCACTATCTGTTCTGGAATTCTGGATGGAAATTCAAGAGTTTTTTCTGATAAAAAGTAAACCTGGTCCTGACACGTGTAATTTCAGATCTGAATCTGACAAACGCGTATGCAACAAAGTAGTAAGTACATCAAGAAAAAGAGCAGCTGTCATATCAATTTCGCTAGTGGTCCCTCTGTTGGTGGCAGTTGTACTTATTATTACATGTTTCATCTGGAGAAAGAAAACAAAGCTTAATAATGGTGTGCATTTTCTTGTTCTATAGTATTTTCAGTTTTTACTTGGTATTTTTAATAATTATCTTATGTTCTACAAGAAGGTTCTACACATGCATGCACCTGTAGGAGATCAACGACTAGAGAATGCTTCCCGAAGTAGAAAACATCATGGGAACCACCTGCAGAATACTGAGAATCGCCAATTCACATACAAGGAACTGCAGAAGATTACTGATAATTTCAAAAGGTTAATAGGACGAGGAGGTTTTGGACTTGTGTACTATGGCTGCTTAGAAGATGGTACTGAGGTTGCTGTCAAGATGCGTTCGGAGTCCTCATCACATGGGCTTGATGAATTTTTAGCTGAGGTGCCAAACTTCAATCACTTAGAAAATAGAAATGTTGGAGAATCTTAAGAAAGGCCTATTTGCACATCCATGGCGATCTAGCTCATCCTTTTCTAATCAGGAATAGTGGAACAAGGTCTTGAACACCACATTTTTGCGCCATTTTCTAGAAGACAACAAAAAAAAAGTCACTCCACAATGTGCTAAAGTTGAATTCCTTGTTATAGTGTACTATGACCTGATAAATAAAGTATATATCATATCTGAATAAAAGGAGAGAGAAAATTAAATTATACAAAAAGGGTCCCGTGACCAAGCATTCTTTGGAGCCTATATTGATCAGCTTCCCTACAGGGAGTTCCTGGGCCAGGGAGATGAAATTTAGCAAAATATCTATCCGTTTTACTGAACTGAACTCTTTGCCGTGTGCTTTGCACATGGCACACGGCAAAGGTCCTGTTTGCCGTGTGCCCGATGGAATGCACACACAAACTGCGGGTTTCCGGTAGTGACTAGGACCTAATCGGAATGTATTTGTGGTGCATAAGAACAAAATTCAAACTCTCATGTTCCTCAAAGCAAAGAATTACAGATTTAATAATGAGCGTATATGTGGATTAATTAGTTACCAATGAGACTGAACTTACTATAAGATCAGATGCACATTATAATATTTTCCGGTGTTTGTTTGTTACTGTCACACCCGATTTTAAGGACAAAATCGAATGCATCGCATATGTGTGCCAGGATCCGTTCATCACACATATGTTGACGTCATCAGTGAATATATCAAAAGACAATGTTCAAAAGCGTACAAAAAGAGAGTACATAACTTTATTACACTCATCGTAAATAGACACGAAGGTCTTAAACGTTCACCGACATCCTAAACGATAAAACAGCTCCTTGACTTCATCCACAGGCACTTGACTGGTTGACGCGCCTAGAACTCATCAAAGTCACTGAAGTACTCCACATCATTGTTATCTTCTGAACAGCAGTTGTTTAGCAAGGGTGAGTACACTTATGGTTGGTACTCAACAAGTGGGGAAAAATGCAAGGCCATCAAAGGGGGTTCAGGCTCATGCGGTTAGCACTTTTAGTTGATCAAGTTTTATTAGCAAGCACCTAGTTACTAGATGTAAGTTTATACCATCCCAAAATTAAGCAGGATAACCCAAAATTATTCCACCAAGAGACCAAGAACCACAAGTTAAGATCAAGTTAAAGTTCAATTATCATGTGAGGGTCCAAGCCGCCCTTAACCGTGGGCACGGCTGATATATCAGTTTTACACTCTGCAGAGGTTGTACACTTTACCCACAGCTCATGTTCCCCTTGTCGCTCGGGTTTGCAAGGCCCTTAAACACTTCCTTTAGTGAGTGGCGAGGGTTCACTACGAAGCCTTTACAAAGACCCAAAGTTAAACTAGCAGCCCGCTAGAGTTTCGGCAGCGGTGAGGTCCATAACCCTCCCTAATGAGGCCGTACCTTAGCAAAGGCTACTCCTCCAAGAGGACCGGGCTATGACCCCTTCACCGGCCCCCTCCTTGCCCTTACGGTAAGACTACTAGCCAACCCCAAGTCTAATTAATTAGCTAAGTCAGAGCCATGTGAAACTGTGGTTGCACTGTTTTCTTGGGTGGTTCTCCATGTTCCAATTAATCATGATGATCTTGTAATTAAGCAAGAATATAACAACATAATTAAAACATGATTAACATTGCATAAAAGGTAACAGAACCATCCCAAGTTTAAGCAAGCTAAGCATTTCTACCCATGATGTAACCAGGTGATTCAAGGTTCAAGGTAAAAAAAATCTAGTCATGTCCTAATAGGATAACCCGTCAAAATTAATGCATAACAGTAAAGTAAAAGTGAATTTCATGAATGTAAATGGGACAAAAAGAATGTTCATATAGAGGGAGGCCACTTGCCTTCCTCAACAAACTGCTGTTGGTCCTCTTCAAACAGCTGCTGCTCCTGATCTTCCTCGAACGGCACGTTCTCTACACGATCACACAAGACATACAACAAAAATAAATAAAAACAGTACACCAAACAGTACTAAAAGTACAGAACAAGCACCTTAAACTAAAGAGCATGCAAAGACGATCGCGTAGACGCGAAAATCGCCCAAAACGGATTTAAAACGACGAAACTACACTAGTTACAAGGTTGCAGGGACCTATATGCAATTAAAACTAAAGTCTGCGTACTGTTTTGATAAAAACCGAGGGCACAAACATAAATAAACATAGATCTCAGGGGCTAGCACATGAAAAAGCCATGAAAAGGACGGCGGGTTGGATTATATGAAAGAACAGGGGCCTAAACAGAAGATACAAGGGCATAAGTATAAATACTTTCTACTGCATATGGACTGCGGGTTGATTAAGATAAAACTCAGGGACTCTTTAGCAAAATGACCGGTGACCGGCGCGTTTGACTTCCGCTGACCAGTACCGAGGTTTTAATCTCGGCCGTTGATCTAAGATCGGGCGGTGGAAGATCAAAGGGAGCGCCGGCGACTTCGGAACACAGCGGCGCCGCCGTGTCCACGGCGAGGACTCGCCGGAGTGGGCGCTGCCGGGCGCTACAGAGCACGGGGACATGAACAAATGGCACGGGGAGGTTCGGGAGGCCATGGCGAGCTCACCAGAGGGGTTGAGGTCGTCGATTGGGGACCGGAGATGGGTTGGCGACGAGGAGGAGCGGCGGCGAGCTCGGTCGGACGGCGAAGGAGGTGTTCCGGCGTCGGTTTTGTCCTCCAGGCGCCGGGGTTGAGCTCCTGAGGACCCTGGGAACGCGGACGTGGAACAGAGAGGGTCAGAGAGAGCTCGGGTGAGGAGGAACAAGGACGGCGGCGTTACCTCACCTCGGCGGCGGTGAAATCAAACTCCGACGAGCAATTGCACAAGAAAAAGCGACGGTTTTTGAGTGTGGTTTGAGTGATGACGAGCGCGTGCGCGAGGACGAGTGAGAGGTGGGTTTTATAGCTGAGCGGAGGGAACAGAGGGGGCTCGGGGTGGAGAGGATCCGAGGGCGGGCAATTGTCACGGCCATTGATGGCCTTGAAGCTCTCGGGCGACCGTTGCAGAGAGTAAAGAGAGGAGAGTGAGGGCGTTGAAGGCTCGAGGATGAACGCGCAGTAAAGGGGCTTGAAGAGGGGGAGGGAAAACGCGGGCGCGACGGGGACGTGGGCGCGGTGATCGCGGGAGCGGCGGCTCGGGCGAGAGCCGAACGGCAAGAGGAAGATGATGGCGCCGACAAGCGGGCCCCGGCTGTCAGCGAGAGAGAGCGAGTGAGAGTGCGGGAGGGAGATGGGCCGGCTGTTGGGCCAAGTAATGGGCCGGCGGGGAAGAAAGGAGAGGGAGAAAGGAAAAGGGCCGGGCCAAAGGATGGAAAAGGAAAAGGAGGGAAAAGTTTTAGGTTTGATATTTGTTTGAATTGGATTTGGAAGAATTTGAGAGATATTTGAGTGGGATTTGAATTTGGAGAGGAGTTTGAGATCACTCAAGCAAACAAAAACAAATGCATGGCATGGAATGCAACAACCACTTATTGAACTAAGATTAATTATTTAATGTTCAAGTAATTAAGGCCACAAATTAAATAAAGGAAAATAAATTTATTAAACCTAAGATCAACCTAAACAAAGTTTCTATAATTTGTTACATGATGGAATTTGGGTGTTACAAATCCTACCCCCTTAAAGAGAATCTCGTCCTCGAGATTCGGATAGATTTGGATACAACTGCGGGAAGTCTGCAATGAGCTCGTCTTCTCGTTCCCAAGTAGCTTCATCTTCCGAATGATGACTCCACTGTACTTTGCACATTTTG
Organism: Alloteropsis semialata; assembly: GCA_004135705.1. NCBI lineage: Eukaryota > Viridiplantae > Streptophyta > Magnoliopsida > Poales > Poaceae > Alloteropsis > Alloteropsis semialata. The sequence goes on from CM014271.1 coordinate 34,551,567, forward strand.
ATGACTTTGTTCCTTGTAACTCTTTCTGATGTTTCCAAGATCTTGACCGGGTGTTCTGAATAAGTCAAATCATCTTGCACATTAAGCTCTTCCAGTGGTAGTTGCTCTTCGGGTACTCTCAAGCACTTTTTCAACTGAGAAATGTGAAACACATCGTGAACATCCGACAGTCGCTCGGGTAACTCCAACTGATATGCCACTTCACCTTTCCTTTCCAAGATCTGAAAAGGACCAATATAGCGAGGTGACAGCTTCCCTTTGACTTTGAATCTGCGGAGACCTCTGATAGGTGACACCTTGAGATATACATAATCTCCAACTTCAAACGTCAATTCTCTTCTCCGAGTATCGGCATAACTCTTCTGTCGTGACTGAGCAGTTCTGAGATTATCCCTGATTATCTGGACTTGTCTTTCGGCTTCTTGCAGAATTTCGGGTCCGAAAACCTGACTTTCTCCTGTCTGACTCCAGTACAACGGTGTCCTACACTTTCTTCCATACAGAGCTTCAAATGGAGCCATCTTGAGACTAGCTTGATAGCTGTTGTTATAAGAGAATTCTGCGTACGGCAAACTCTTATCCCAACTGCCTCCATGCTTTAAGGCACAAGCTCTAAGCATATCCTCTAAGATTTGATTTGTCCTCTCAGTTTGTCCATCTGTTTGTGGATGATACGCTGAACTGAAATTAAGCTTGGTGTCCATTGACTCATGCAGTTTCTGCCAAAAACGAGATGTGAACTGGGTACCTCGATCAGACACTATCTTTCTTGGTACTCCGTGTAAACACACAATTCGAGACATATACAGCTCTGCTAACTTGGCTCCCGAATATGTAGTTTTAACTGGAATGAAATGAGCAACTTTAGTCAATCTGTCCACAATGACCCATATAGAATCATAACCATCCCGAGTGCGAGGCAATCCTACGATAAAGTCCATACCAATTTCTTCCCATTTCCACTCGGGTATTTTCAACGGCTGAAGCAAACCTGCTGGCCTTTGATGTTCTGCTTTCACTCTTTGACATACATCACACAAGGCTACGTGAGTTGCCACGTCTCTCTTAAGACCATACCACCAATATTTCTCCTTTAAATCTTGGTACATCTTGGTACTGCCGGGGTGAATAGAATATACAGAATCATGTGCTTCCTTCAATATGAGCTCACGAAGACGATCGATATCTGGTACACAGATCCTTTTCCTGAACCAAACAGTGCCTTGTTCATCTTCGGTGAAATCCGTTGTTTTTCCTAAACCAATCAGAGTCTTGATCTCTTTGATCTTAGCATCAGTCAACTGACCTTGTCTGATTTCCTGCTCAAGAGTAGGTTCAATCTCCATTGTCATAGCTTCTGAGTTATAAAGAATCCCAAGATTGAGTCGTTCCATTTCCCAACACAATTCTTGAGGCATTAGTCGAGCTATAGCCATGTTAGCTTGGCTCTTCCGACTCAAAGCATCTGCTACGACGTTAGCCTTGCCAGGATGATACTGAATATCCAAGTCATAATCTTTTATCAATTCCAACCATCTACGTTGTCTGAGATTGAGATCCCTCTGAGTGAAGATATATTTCAAGCTTTTGTGATCTGTGAAAATTTGGCACTTGTTTCCAATCATATAGTGTCTCCAAATCTTCAGTGCGTGCATGACAGCGGCTAGCTCTAAATCATGAGTTGGATAGTTCTGCTCATGCTTCCTCAATTGCCTTGATGCATAAGCTACCACTCTGCCTTCTTGCATTAACACACAACCAAGACCGAGACGTGAAGCGTCACAATAGACATCGAACCCTTTGTGTATATCTGGCATTATCAACACGGGGGCCGTGGTTAACCTTTTCTTCAGCTCTTCAAAACAATTCTGACAAGCTTCATCCCATTTGAACTCTCGTTCCTTTTCTAACAACGAGGTGAGCGGTTTCACAATCTTGAAGAATCCTTCAATGAATCTGCGGTAATATCCTGCCAAACCAAGGAAACTCCTGATCTCGGACACATTCGTAGGTGGCTTCCAATTCAACACATCCTGAACCTTGCTGGGATCAACTGCTATTCCTCCATCAGTAATGACATGACCAAGGAAAGAAACTTCTTTCAACCAAAAATCACACTTACTGAGCTTGGCATACAACTGATTCTCTCGGAGTTTCTGTAGCACCAATCTCAGATGTTCTTCATGTTCTTCTTCATTCTGAGAAAACACCAATATATCGTCGATGAACACCACTACAAACTTATCAAGATATTCCATGAACACCTTGTTCATCAAGTACATGAAGTACGCCGGGGCATTGGTCAATCCAAACGACATCACTGTGTACTCAAATAACCCATATCTGGAAGTGAACGCTGTTTTGGGGATGTCTTCTGGTCGAATTCTCAACTGATGGTATCCTGACCGTAGATCAATCTTGGAGAATACTTTAGCACCTCTCATCTGATCAAACAGATCTTCTATTCTGGGTAGTGGGTATTTGTTCTTGATGGTTGCATCGTTGAGAGCTCTATAATCAACACACATCCTTCTAGTGCCATCCTTTTTATCAACAAAGATGACAGGGGCTTCCCAAGGTGATGAGCTAGGACGGATATATCCTTTTCCTAATAGCTCTTCTATTTGTTTCTTTAGTTCACTTAAATCCTTAACATCCAACCTATAGGGTCTTTTGAATATAGGTGCAGTGCCAGGTAAGAGATCAATACGGAACTCAATGTCACGATCGGGTGGCATACCTGGTAAATCTTTCGGAAAGACGTCTGGATACTCACTCACGACCTTGATCTCCTCCAAAGGTATTCCCTTGATCTGATTCACCATTGCTTCATCTGTAGACGGCGTGTTGGCAATGAACTCAACCTGATCTCCTTGAGGACTGGTCAAGAGCACTGACTTCTTGGCACACTGAATAACTCCCTTGCACCCAGATAACCAATCCATGCCAAGAATCACATCAATCCCACTGGACTTTAGGACTATCAGATTGGCTGGAAAATCTACCCCCATAATTTTCAGATTCACCCGCGGGCATATGTGATTAGCCTTCATCTCACTGCCCGGGGAACTAACTAGTAGAGTTTTCTTCATAAGGCTCATAGGTATATCATGTTTTTCCACAAATTGCTCAGTAATGAAAGAATGTGATGCTCCAGAATCAAACAAAACTGATGCAGGTACAGAATTAACAAGGAACGTACCGAGCACAACGTCCTGAGCATCCTGGGCTGATTCAGCTGACACGTGGTTCACCCGTCCACGCATGTAGTTCTGCTGGCCCTTGTTGCCTTGGGAATTCTGATTCCCGTTGCGCATCTGTGGAGTCTGTGATCCAGGCCTCTGACCATTAGTCTTCTGGCCCTGCGGTGTCTGCATGTTGCGCTTGGGGCAGTTGTTAGCATAGTGCCCCACTTCTCCACATTTAAAGCAGCCATTGGGTGGAACTGGTGCGACAGGATTGTTGTTGCTGCCATTGTTGTTGCGCACTGTGGTGCCAGATGAACTGCCAGACCTGTTCTGCTGGAAGTTAGGACTGCGCTGGGTCTGCTGATTGAAGCGTTGTGGCTGCTGCTGGCCACGATACTGCTGGTTCTGCTGATAGTTTCCACCCTGCCCTCCAGAGCGGAACTGTGACCCTTGCTGAGAGTTGAAGCGCGGGCGGCTATTGCTTGACTGTCCCTGAGACTGGGACTTTCTCTTGAGCTCACCGAGCTCCTTGCGAGTGCTTTCAAGGCCAATAGCTTTGTCTACCAGCCTCTGGAACG
>CM014271.1:34556332-34618283 GCA_004135705.1 Alloteropsis semialata
TCTTCTGATTCACTCATCAGTACCTGTGGTCCTGTGTAGATAATGGCACAAGTTAACAACAAATGAACTGAAAAAAAACACATTGCAAAAAGTTTGTGAATAAAGCATGACTCAAATAAGGCAACAAAGCTCAGACTTGAGATATATAAGAATGTCCAGCTACCAAAAAATACACCAAAATAAACAGTTTCGGTTTTTTTAATCATAGAGATTAAGATCAACTGATCAAGTGAAGCCGATGTAATTAGATGTGTAGTGTAGGGTTACGGGAGTTTTCGTACCTCCAAAAATAGGTATATCATGATCCTTCACTTGTTCTCCATGCACCAGAACTAGTCTCCCGTCATCTTTTTTTTTGAAAGTGTATCTTGTGTTATCAAAGATGACTTCTGGGATGTGACTAATCTTGTGGGCATCCTTCCCCATACATCTCTCAACTAGTGTTGGACACTCATAAATGTTCAGCGTCTTCAAGGCGGTAAGGTTCCTTATGCTTTCAGGCAAAGATGTCATGTTGGGCCACACCCCGATGTGTAATACTTCAAGGGTAGTTAGCTGCCCTAACCACTCTGGCAGTATCTTCTGATCGCCAAATGACAAATGCAGAGATCTGAGAGAGGGAAAGCATGGACTGGCCTCTGGAAAGGACGATAAGCTGCCAATGCTGCTGACCACCAATGCCTCCAGGGTGGTAAGGTGCTGAAGTCGACCCCACTTATCAGGAGAGAAAGTATGGCTCCATATTTGAGCATGAAAAGGAAGAGTGGAAGATGAAAGCCGCCCAAATCCATGTACTGGCAGCACTTCGTCGCTGTTGTTCAATTCCCAATACATACTTTTGGGGGGACATGGCAGGAACTTCAGCTTTCGGCAGATGGATACTTCCAACCGGTGCAAATTAGGGATTAAAAACTCTTCCTCTTCGTCACCTGACCGTGTTGTCCACCACTCCTCTAGATTGCTCAACTCATATAACTTAATAACTCTTAACTTTTTGCAGGTTCCTTCCTCTCCATAGAACTCCTTACCAATTTTTTTGATGTTGGGGATCTTCCGCAAGGACAATAATCTGAGGTTTGGCAGCCTCCCGAACGGAGGAAGAGAATCACATGGTACAAGCGTTATAGTGATGGAGTTGAGATATGGAAGATAGGAGGAGATGTCAACCATCCAGTTAGGGAAGTTCCTGCCTGAATAGCCATACAGTTTAAATCTTTCAAGAGTCCGAGGAGGCAGAAGGTTCTCCAACACCTCTGCATCTATCTTATTCTCTGGCAAATCTGCAGGGTCCCATTTAACGATTAGCTGCCTTAGGTCTGGGTTATCTCTCAGTTTAGCTCTCTCTGCATCTTCTGGACGCTTGACATTCTCAAGGTGTCTAACTTCTAGGCGCTGACATGTAAATTTCCCAAGACTCATTATACTGCTATAAAATCCATAATCCACCTCGTGTACATCATGTACAGTATGTATTGTTTTGTCAGGCAACCCCAGACTCCTCACAATGGAAGAAGCTTTCAAATCTATAACCCAATTTCCAGTGCTGAATTCAAATACAGTGAGACTTGTCATGTTGCCAATTCCATCTGGCAAGTCTCGGAGACTCTGCAAAGCACTCATGTACAGTATTTGAAGCTTCAGGTTGCAAAAGGAGGAGGGAAGCATTTCAAACCTTATACAGTATGATAAATTTAGATGCTTCAACTTTGACAAATCACCGAGTGACTCAGGCAACGTTTGAAGCTTAGAACAACTTGTTAGGTTTAGAGAATGAAGCTCAGAAAGGTTACCAAAGCATTTAGGAAGTTCTTTCAGATCATGGCAGTCCGAAAGATCTAGGTCTCTCATATGCTGAAGCTGGCAAAAGGACTCTGGTAACACTTTAAGCTTGTAGCAATCAGAGAGGTTTAAGAACTTGAGTTTTTCAAGATTGCCAAAATCTTGTGGCAGGCTTTGTAGTTCATGGCAACTTGATAGATTTAGATGCTCTAAAGACTTGAGGTTAACACTGTCTGGAAGTTTGACTAGTTTGGAACAACTTGACAGGTTTAGGAACATGAGTTTTGGAAGGCTACCAAACTTAGCAGGGTGCTTGTGAAGTGCAGAACACCCTGACATGTCTAAGTGCCGTAAGCTTTTAAGCTTGTGAATTGATTCAGGCATCTCTTTGAGTTCAGAACACTTCGATAGGCTGAGGAACGAAAGTGTAGAGAGCTCCCCAAATGACATAGGTAACAAAGTAAGGTTGCTATTGCCAGATAGGTCCAAATGGGAAAGTTTAAGAAGGCAGCCAATATTATCAGGCAAGGTTTCAAGTGCGCAATTGGACACAATCAGAGTTTGCATATTTTGAAATTTATGCAAAGACTTTGGAAGTGCTGTGATTCGTAAGCCCGAGGCGTCAAGGTATCTTAGAAGCATCAGTTGATGAATGGAAGATGGAAGCTGTATGTTCCTAGGAGCATTTTTGCCTTCGATGGAACATCCGCTTAGGTCCAAGACACGCAAATAGTTGGATTTGGAGAATGATTTTTGTTGAAGCTGCTCTATACTGCACTCCCTAAAATGGAGGGATCTAATTTTCCTTGGAAATTGTTTGAGTGCCTTCTGCTTCTGAAAATTCACCAGCTGCATATGTCGGCTATAATTCTTCTCAAGTTTACTCATAGTCGATTCTTCTGAAGCGTCTTGAAAAATTAACTCATTTTCAAGTATTATGCTTGCAAGGTCATGCACCAAATCATGCATGGTGATTTCATCGTGACCAGAATGCTCATGATCAATCTGCATACAGAGATCAGCTATTAGCGTTGTTGTGAAACCAAATCCATACTATGGCTGCTTAGAAGATGGTACTGAGGTTGCTGTCAAGATGCGTTCGGAGTCCTCATCACATGGGCTTGATGAATTTTTAGCTGAGGTGCCAAACTTCAATCACTTAGAAAATAGAAATGTTGGAGAATCTTAAGAAAGGCCTATTTGCACATCCATGGCGATCTAGCTCATCCTTTTCTAATCAGGAATAGTGGAACAAGGTCTTGAACACCACATTTTTGCGCCATTTTCTAGAAGACAACAAAAAAAAAGTCACTCCACAATGTGCTAAAGTTGAATTCCTTGTTATAGTGTACTATGACCTGATAAATAAAGTATATATCATATCTGAATAAAAGGAGAGAGAAAATTAAATTATACAAAAAGGGTCCCGTGACCAAGCATTCTTTGGAGCCTATATTGATCAGCTTCCCTACAGGGAGTTCCTGGGCCAGGGAGATGAAATTTAGCAAAATATCTATCCGTTTTACTGAACTGAACTCTTTGCCGTGTGCTTTGCACATGGCACACGGCAAAGGTCCTGTTTGCCGTGTGCCCGATGGAATGCACACACAAACTGCGGGTTTCCGGTAGTGACTAGGACCTAATCGGAATGTATTTGTGGTGCATAAGAACAAAATTCAAACTCTCATGTTCCTCAATGCAAAGAATTACAGATTTAATAATGAGCGTATATGTGGATTAATTAATTACCAATGAGACTGAACTTACTATAAGATCAGATGCACATTATAATATTTTCCGGTGTTTGTTTGTTACATAGGTTCGGAGCTTGACCAAGGTGCATCACAGGAATCTGGTATCCTTGGTTGGTTACTGCTGGGAGAAAGATAATTTAGCACTGGTTTATGAGTACATATCTCATGGCAATCTTTCTGATCATTTGAGAGGTCTCTCCACCATCACAAACTTATGGTTATTGATAAGCAACATAATAAACCATGTGACTCTCATAGTCATTGCATTTCAAAAATTATGCATGGTATAAAGTTTTGGCTGGAGTGTTCTTCTTGATTGATTTTTAGATATTGGATACCCAAAAACTGATTCTTTTTTTGGATTGTTAAATATCTTCTGAAGTGCAACTTCTGTTTATTGTCCATCATATCTAGCGCTGGAATGTGGATGGCTTGTGAAAGGGTCGATCCTGTTTCAAGTAATTTGTCAATTTCTAATAGATACAAAAACATACAAGATGTCTAATTTTCAGAGTATGTGTTAATCATAAGTAGCCGAGAGTGCAGTGTATTTGCCATACAGTTTTTAAAATATTAATAAAGTACTTTTGGGAACTATGACCTTGTTTTATCGTCGATTTTTTTTCATTCTAAACAAAAAAAATATTCAAATTCCACTAGAACGCTATAAGGTTGAGAAAATTTGAAAGGAGAATAATAATCAATCAGGAACCCTGCAAATGAGTCTCCTCTAATCTGGATCTGACAATGAACACACCTCGAAACATGGAAAACCCCTCTATTTTCTGAAATTTTACAACTTGTTAACAACTTAACATGGTTCTGTTTATTACATGTACCGAAGGTCGAAACGGCGTTGATGGAACCTTGAATTGGGGAACACGTGTAGGAATAGTGCTTGAAGCTGCACAAGGTATGCTGGACAATGTGTTTTTTTTTTACATTATATCAATCTCCACGAATGCCTGGACTGTCTTTTATTTTTATATTTCTTCATTTTCTGTGACATTTATATATGTAGGCCTGGATTATCTTCACAAGGGTTGCAACCTGCCTATAATTCACAGAGATGTGAAGACCAGCAACATCCTACTGGGTCAAAACCTGCAGGCTAAAATATCCGATTTTGGGCTTTGTAAAACTTATCTTAGCGATTCTCAGACCCATATATCAGTCACAGCGGCTGGTTCGATGGGCTACATTGATCCAGAGTATTATATCTTTCTCTCTTTTTGTTGCGGGGAGAGTATTATATCTTTCTCTGTGTAACGTTTTAGTACTTTTTTCTGGTATTGTTAATCATATTCGAATGGGAAGTAGTATATCGTAACTTGCTGAGTTTGCCTAATACATATATACAACAACAAAAATGAAAAATAACACTCAAATTAGACTTCTGTGGAGTTCTCTTTTCCCTGAACACTCTTGCCTTTTCTTCAGGTACTACCTCACTGGACGACTCACCAAGAGCAGCGATGTTTACAGTTTCGGAGTTGTTCTACTGGAGGTAGCCACTGGTGAGCCCCCGATATTGCCAGGCCGTGGTCATATTGTGCAGCGTGTTAAGGAAAAGATTGCCCGTGGTGACATCAGCTCGGTTGCCGACGTGAGGCTCCAAGGTGCCTATGACAGCAGATCCATGTTGGAGCTGGTCAATACGGCAATGAAGTGCACGGCCGACGAACTTGCTCAGAGGCCTACGATGGCTGCCGTTGTGGCACAACTGAAAGAGAGCCTGGAGCTGGAGCAAGCTCACAAGGAGGGACAGTGATGAAGCCATGGAAATCATCCCCAAAGCCCAGGGAGTGATACCCCGGTTCTGGTGTCCACGTTCGCTCCATTGGCGACATTCATGATGAAGCTTTTCACCGTCTTTTAAATTTAATGTCAAAATCAGCAAGTTGTGGAGTAATAACTGCACGCTCTAAGATGATCGAGTTGGAATTTGTGAACGGCACCTACTGCTATTCCATCTTTTAAATTATCTCAAAATAGCCACTGATAAAATTGTGGTAAAATGCCCAATAAGGAGCCTTTTGTTTGGTTGCCTCCTCCGATCCCCCAACAATAAGGAATGAATGGTTCAGGCAGTACACTAATGTCAACTCACATATATGCAGGGTAATACAATGAACGAATGGTTCAGAATACACTGATGTCAAACCAACCAGAATAAGCAGGGTATATTTTGTTGCCTAATGATATGGCTATATTACTAGACAGTATCACGTTAAACACAATGATTAGAAACTAGTTGCGCTCTCGCCCTCACGGCAGGATTCTCTGAGATAAACACCTTAACTTCTTCCTTAACCCTAAACAAAACCTGCCGAACTCCTTCAAGTAGTGGTCGACCAGGACTTCTCCCAAACGACTAGGACTACTCTCTCCCTAATCCATTGACATTGATGCCCTAAGAATTTGTCCACAACACCTAATATAATAAGTGATGCCATTGGCCTCGGTAGTTGGGTGACATAGTTTGGATGATGACCCTAGCTAGCCAAACAAAAATTTGGCTATAACCAAATCATAGCATGACCAAAATTTGGTTATCCTAGACATGTTTGATAGCGGCCAAGCCAAAATTTTAAAACTTTGTCTAAATAATATATAATGAGAGTATAATATGTAGGGTTCACATGTCAATTTTTTTCTTTCATTAAAACATGGCCATGTTGGATCTTGTTCTGTAGATAAAATCACAAGAAATACAATAGTGGAAACGAAATTCGAATTGGATATACGGCTCAATAGATATTAGCATTTAAAGATTGATAATCCAAATATTTTGAAGTACGTGTGAGCAATGGTTGGCTGCCATGTCACCGGTGGGAGTTTTTTGGCCGGTCGGCCAAATTCAGGCCAGTGATTTGCTCGCCCGCGGCCCGCACCAGCTTTGCATGTTGACTGTAGTTGGCCACGGCCAATTTTTTATGGGCTGACTAAATATTGGCACGCAATCAAACAATGGCCAAATTTTTCAGGGCACGCCAAAATTTGGCCAGGCTGACGGTGGCAGTGAACCAAACGCTCCCTAAGTCAATCAACGCCACAAGAGGCTCGTGTTTGCTAAAACACAGGAAAGGTTAAATTGAATGACTACATAATCCATTAGCGCTTGTTGGAAATCATGGTGAAGTTTAAGAAAATATAAATAATTTAAGTAGAGGAGATGAAAATCTTTTCAACATAAGAAAATTCAATTTTATAGGTGCTATAATATTACGCCACTTTTTTCTTCCCAGTTTCATAGTTGCTTCTGAGCATAAAGGTTTCTTAGAACTCGCACTTGGCTGTGCAAGCAACGAAGTTTGGTGAGCTTGCATTGCTGCTTCTCCAGGTATTTTGATCTTTGTCTCGAACCGGAGTGAAAGTTCGAAATCAACCACAAGAAGACTCTTCTCATGTTCTCTGTCTGATTTTCCTAGTTGAATGTTTAAGTTTATAAGTAAGTTCCACCAAACACCCCTGTTCATATTTTGAAACATTCTATTTTAATTAATTTTCTTATTTAAAAAATTAAAGTCCCAACCGAATGATGCAAAGCTAACTTAACACGTATGCCACCTAAACGACAAGGAACCATGCAACATATGTGATTCAGGAATTGAAGTCATCAAGGGTGTCCCAAAATAAGTGATCTTTTAGAGTTCAAAATTTGTCCCACAAAATGAATTTAAAGAATTAGGACCAGCTAGATTTTATTGCATGCACATTTAATCAACTTTTTTTTCTAATTTTCAAATGTACATGCACATTTAAATTGCTTGGGATTTTTCATTTCGAAGATGTATTTGCATTTAATTGGTACTTTTTCCCTTTCTAACTTTCTAAGACTTGATTCATGAAATTGCGTGCAAAATTAAAAGTTTTAATTAGGGGTACCATTGTCATTTCTCATGACTATTAATGTGTCTAAAAAATTGTAAAAGAGCTCTTATTTTGGGACAGAGGGAGCATGTAGTATTTGTGAATTGTGTTGTTTTCCGCACATTCAATTTATCAAGTTGAGGCTTCAAAGATAGCCACCAAATTCATATATATAAGGCCAATGAGGGGCCTCGTTTAGTGGTATCCTTGGACCTCTGCAAAAAGAATTAATTCAGTCCATGTCAAGACAGGTTCAGAATACTTTAGTGTCAATTCAACCTGAATAACAAGGGTTTAATTCAATGCTAAACTGATGCAGCTGAAGTACTCAAGTACGTCTATTTTTTTTTGGGAAAAGTACTCAACTACGTCAGAAAGCATAGCACTGCACAAGATCGAACAAGTCCGTCACTGCCACAAGTCTGGCGTTACAGATTAGCCGCCATTACTGGTTGCATCTATTAGACTTCCCTAGTCGCAATTCCAACCTAAGACACTGTACTTATCATATCATATAGATACTACTATAAAATTTACATTTTTCAATGCATAGTTTCTCCAACAAAATAAATCATCATTCAATATTCTCTCTACTTTTCTCCCCCTATCCTCCTTTCTCTCTTGGTTCTCGTGTAAACATGGTTTCTTGTATGAAAAACATGTTCTCCTGTCTATCTTCCTTAATTCTTGCCACCTCAGCAAATTGTTTACATGGTAGGCCATTAAATGCTATGGAAACCATTCTAGTTATTGGGCAATCCCAACCCAAAAACCATATGGTAGTTTCTATACCATGCCATATCACAGACACCACTATAGAACTATTGTCCCAATGCATCATTTGCCAAGCAAATAATTAGTCATCCAATCTTCTCTCTAAGGCCATTCTCAATGCAAGTTTCGTTTGAGTTTCAATCTCATTAGTTGAGCTGCCACATAGGTATAAATGGTGACGTGGCATGAAATTTACAATGGGAGAGAGAAGTTGGGTTTTATGGGAATGAAACCCTGTATACACAGTTACCAAGCTATGAAACTAGAATGAAACCACCACTAAGGGAAATTTGTTTCATCTCCATATATTTCATTGTCTCTCGTTGGTCACTTAGATGCAATATTTAAGTGAAATGTTAGTATAAAACCATGTAGTGAAACTTTGCATTGAGAGAGGTTCATTCACCTTTCCAAAATCCTTCCATGACATGGCAATCTTGGAAACCGCACGATGAAACCTTGCACTGAGAATGACCTAAACCCACAAATTATTGTTTCTCTACACCTAAAGCCATTTTCAATGCAAGTTTCATATATTTCATCCTCATTAAATTCCATGACATGTAGGCAACAATGATGGCAGGTCATGATATTATGATGAGAGAGATGAGTTAGGTTTTATGGGGATGAAACTCTGTGTACAAAGTTACCAAGACTATGCACTGGAATTGAACCTCCACTGAGAGTAATGTATTTCATCTTCATATATTTTATCAACACTCAATGGTCAATAGAATGCAATATTTAAGTGATATGTTATCCAATGAAACCGCAAAGTGAAACCTTGCATTGAGACCCCAATTTTGTTCATCTACACTTTCTTCCACGTATTTTTTTCCTTCGCTCATATTCTTTTTTCTTGGCTTTTTTCTTCTATTCCCCCCGACTTTTTTCATACAGAGTTCTTTTGCAAGTATATTATTTTTTCATGATGCTTTTTTTGTATGTTATTTTTATTTCTATAAATTTTGTCGGTTATAGTTTCTGCCACACGGTTATGCAGTAGAATTTTAAAGCCTAATAGGCCCACACATTGACGATGATGTGGAAGCAATAACATTTTTAAACCTGCTTTTGGGCACTATTTGAGAAGGAGATTGTTCTAGCTTATCTTTTGGCAAGACTCCAAAACTAGCATTTTGGATATTTTTATTTTTTAGACGCTTTTGAAGACGCTCTTACCTCCGGATTAGAATCTAAGGTGAAAAGCCGAGCCTTGTAAGATGTTTTTACATGGAGTACGATGACTTGAGTTTTAATCAATTGTACCAAAAAATGGGGAAAATGGAAAGTAACAAATCATCAAATGAGATAATCATCCGATGGTGGATTCCAGCGATGGGATTTGGAGTGCAGTGTATTTGCCATACAGTTTTTAAAATATTAATAAAGTACGTTTGGGAACTATGTCCTTGTTTTGTAAAACCTATATTAGCGATTCTCAGACCCATATATCAGTCACAGCGGCTGGTTCGATTGGCTACATTGATCCAGAGTATTATATCTTTCTCTCTTCTTTTTGCGGGGAGAGTATTATATCTTTCTCTGTGTAACGTTTTAATACTTTTTTCTGTTGGTAATCATATTCGAATGGGAAGTAGTATATCGTAACTTGCTGAGTTTGCCTAATACATACAACAACAAAAATGAAAAAATAACACTCAAATTAGACTTCTGTGGAGTTCTCTTTTTGCCTGAACACGTACTCTTCCCTTTTTTTCCAAGGTACTACCTCACTGGACGACTCACCAAGAGCAGCGATGTTTATAGTTTCGGAGTTGTTCTACTGGAGGCAGCCACTGGTGAGCCCCCGATATTGCCAGGCCGTGGTCATATTGTGCAGCGTGTTAAGGAAAAGATTGCCAGTGGTGACATCAGCTCGGTTGCCGACGTGAGGCTCCAAGGTGCCTATGACAGCAGATCCATGTTGGAGCTGGTCAATACGGCTATGAAGTGCACGGCCGACGAACTTGCTCAGAGGCCTACGATGGCTGCCGTTGTGGCACAACTGAAAGAGAGCCTGGAGCTGGAGCAAGCTCACAAGGAGGGACACAGTGATGAAGCCATGGAAGTCATCCCCAAAGCCCAGGCCGGGAGTGATATCCCGGTTCTGGTGTCCACGTTCGCTCCATCGGCGACATTCATGATGAAGCTTTACCGTCTTTTAAATTTAATGTCAAAATCAGCAAGTTGTAGAGTAATAACTCCACGCTCTAAGATGGTCGAATTGGAATTTGTGAACGGCACCTACTGCTATTCCATCTTTTAAATTTCATGTCAAAATCAGCAAGTTGAAGCTCTCAAAATAGTCACTGATAAAATTGTGGTAAAATGCCCAATGAGGAGCCTTTTGTTTGGTTGCCTCCTCCGATACCCCAACAATAAGGAATGAATGGTTCAGGCAGTACACTAATGTCAACTCACATATATGCAGGGTAATACAATGAACGAATGGTTCAGAATACACTGATGTCAAACCAACCAGAATAAGCAGGGTATATTTTGTTGCCTAATGATATGGCTATATTACTAGACAATATCACGTTAAACACGCTGATTAGAAACTAGTTGTGCTCTCGCCCTCACGGCAGGATGCTCTGAGATAAACACCTTAACTTCTTCCTTAACCCTAAACAAAACCTGCTGAACTCCTTCAAGGAGTGGTCGACCAGGACTTCTCCCAAACGACAAGGACTACTCTCAAACAAACAAACTCCGTAATATAAGCGTTGAAATTGATGCCCAAAGAATTTGTCCACAACACCTAATATAAGTGATGACGGTAGTTGGGTGACATATATAGGGGTATAAATTAAAGGGTAAGTCAATTAACGCCACAAGAGGCTGGTGTTCGCTAAAACACACGGAAGGTTAAATTGAGTGACTACATCATCCATTAGCAGTTGTTGGAACTCATGGTGAAGTTTTAGAAAATATAAAAAATTTAAGCAGAGGAGATGAAAATATTTTCAACATAAGAAAATTCAATTTTATAGGTGCTATAATATTTACTCTACTTTTTTTCTTCCCAGTTTCATAGTTGCTTCTGAGCATAAAGGTTTCTTAGAACTTGCACTTGAGTGTGCAAGTAACAAAGTTTGGTGAGCTTGCATTGCTGCTTCTCCAGGTATTTTGATCTTTGTCTCGAACCGGAGTGAAAGTTCGAAATCAAACACAAGAAGACCCTTCTCATGTTCTAAGTCTGATTTTTCTAGTTGAATGTTTAATTTTATAAGTAAGTTCCACCAAATACCCCTTGCTCATATTCTGAACCATTCTATTTTAATTTTCTTATTTAAAAAATAAAGTCCCAATTGAATGATGCAAAGCTAACTTAACACGTATGCCACCTAAACGATAAGGAACGATGCAACATATGTGGTTCGGGAATTGAAGTCATCAAGGGTGTCCCAAAATAAGCAATCTTTTAGAGTTCAAAATTTGTCCCACAAAGAATAAATTTACAGAATTAGGACCAGCCAGATTTCATTGCATGCACATTTAATCAACTTGTTTTTTTAATTTTCAAATGTACATGCACATTTAAATTAATTGGGACTTTTCATTTCGAAGATGTATTTGCATTTAAGTGGTTACTTTTTTCCCTTTCTAAGAGCATCTCCAAGAAACTAGCCAAATGGCTTGCCAAGCCAAATTTAGCTACTCAACACCAAAATAGCTCTCCAACAGACTAGCCATCCAACTCGCCAAGCCATCCGGCTCTCCAAATTGGCTCCCTCGCTAGCCAATCCGGCTTGCCAAACTGGCTTGCCAAGTGTAGGATGACGCGTGAGACCCACGCGTCGGTGTGGAGAGGAAGAGTTAGAGAGTGGGAAATGAAGAGTCTATTGGAGTGAGATGTTCAATATAAAGTGAAATCTTTATGGAGAAGCAAATAGATAGTCAAATAAAAAGTCGAAAATGAAGTCTCTTGGAGATGCTCTAAGACTTGATTCATGAAGTTGCATGCAAAGTTAAAGGTTTTAATTTGGGGCGCCATTGTCATTTCTCATGACTATTAATGTGTCTAAAAAATTATAAAAGAACACTTATTTTGTGACAGAGGGAGCATGTAGTATTTCTGAATTGTGTTGTTTTCTGCAAATTCAATTTAGCAAGTTGAGGCTTCAAAGATAGCCACTAAATTCATATACATAAGGCCGCCAATGAGGGGCCTCATTTAGTGGTCTCCTTGGACCTCTACAAAAAGAATTAATTCAATCAATTCAGTCCATGTCAAGATAGGTTCAGAATACTTTAGTGTCATTTCAACCTGAATAACAATGGTTTAATTCAATGCTAAACTGATGCAACTGAAGTACTCAAGTACGTCAGAAAGCATAGCACTGCACAAGAACAAGTGGGTCACTGCCACAAGTGTGGCGTTACAGATTAGCCGCCATTACTGGTTGCGTCTATTAGACTTTCGTTAGGGCAATTCCAGCCTAAGACATTGTATTATTATATCATATAGACAATAGAATAAAATTTATATTTTTCAATGCATAGTTTCTCCAAAATAAATTATCATCCAGTACCATACCTTCTCTCTACGTTTCTCCCCCTATCCTCCTTCTTCCTCTTTTGGTTCTCGCATAGACATGGTCTCTAACATGAAAAAACAGGTTCTTCTCTCTCTCTTCCTTAATTCTCTTGCCACCTCAGCATATTGTTTACATGGTAGTCCATTTAATGCTATGGAAATCATTCTAGTTATTGGACAATCCCAACCCAAAAGCCATCCGGTAGGTTCCATACCATGCATACACTAATATAAAAACTATTGTCCCAATGCATTATTTCTATCTATGCCAAAGCAATTAATTAGAGTCATTCAATCTTCTCTCTCTAAGTCCATTCTCAATGCAAGATTCCTTTGAGTTTCAATCTCATTAATTGACCTGCCACATAGGTATAAACGGTGATGTGGCATGAAATTTATGATGAGAACGAGGAGTTGGGTTTTATGGGAATGAAACCATGTATACACAGTTACCAAGATATGAAACTAGAATGAAACCACCACTGGGAGAAATTTGTTTCATCTCCATATATTTTATTGTCTCTCATTGGTCACTAAGATGCAATATTTAAATAAAATATTAGTATATAAAACCGTAAAGTGAAATTTGCATTGAGAGAGGTTCATTCACCATTTCAAAATCCTTTGATGACATGTCAATCTTGGAAACCGCACACTAAAACCTTACACTGAGAATGGTCTAAACCCACCAATCATCTTTTTTCTACACTTAATTAAGGCTATTTTCAATGCAAGTTTCATATACTTCATTCTCATTGAATGACATGACATGTAGACAAAACTATGGCATGTCATGGGATTTATGATGAGAGAGATGAGTTAGGTTTTATGTGGATAGAACTCTGTGTACATATTTGGCAAGACTATGAACTGGAACTAAATCTCCATTTACCGTAATTTATTTTATTTTTACATATTTCATCAACTCTCATTGGTCATCACTTGAATGCAATATTTAAGTGATATATTAGCCTATGAAACCGCGAAGTGAAACCTTGCATTGAGACCCCAATTTTGTTCATCTACACTTTCTTCGACGTAATTTTTTTCCCTCCGCTCTTTTTCTTTTTTCTTGAATTTTTTCTTCTATTTCCTGACTTTTTTCATACGGAGTTCTTTTGCAAGTATATTTTTTCCATGATGCTTTTTTTGCCGTATGTTACTTTTATTTCTATAAATTTTGTCGGTTATGTTTCTCCCCCACGCACAGTTATGCAGTAGATTTTTAAACCCTAAATATCCTAAACCCTAATAGGCCCGCACATTGGCGATGATGTGGAAGCAATTAAATTTTTAAACCTTCTTTTGGGTACTGTTAGAGAAGGAGATTGTTTTAGCTTATATTTTGGCAAGGCTCCAAATTAAAACTAGCATTTTGGAAGCTTATTTTTATTTTTTTAGACACTTTTGAAGATGCTTTATCTCCATATTAAAATCTAAGGTGAAAAGCCAAGCCTTGTAAGGTGTTTTTACATGGAGTACGATGACTTGAGTTTTAATCAATTGTATAGGTAGAAATGGAATAATCAGTCTTATCCTACTAAACCAACAATATCCTTACCATATATTACATTACATGTAGCCGATCATGGATCAGAGTGGAAGCCATTCGTCAATCTTAGAACCCAAATGCTACATCAAGAGGGCTCTCAATTTATCTTAAATCGAGAGCCCTCCCAATCAGGAAGGGGAGGGGGTGATCGGAACAAAGAGATTAACCAAAAAATGGGGAAAATGGAAAGTAACAAATCATTGTATAAAATAACAATCCGATGGTGGATTACGGCGATGGGATTTGGAGTCCGGCAAGGGAGATAGGTGGGCGGAGCAGCCGACGGGTGCGAGCGGCGGTGCAGGTGGTGGCGTTATGGCTTTGGGTTGTGGATGCGGTGAGCTTATCGGAGTTGGAGAAGAACACCGACCGTAGAGGGATGGTCGAGCTGGTGGGTGGCCCAGAGTGGTGATGAGTTACGGAAGGCAAGGCTGGGTGACAATTGCGCCACCACTGGAGGACCCCTGATGGGAGGGGTCAGTGGTGGGGGCGACTGGCTAGCGAGATTAGCGGAGGGAGAGGTCATTGGTGGGCGGCCAGCGAGACGGGTCAGACACTACTACAGCTAGGGGCATCAGCAGCGGTTCGTAAGGGGCCTTCACCAGCGGTTTTGGAAGCGCTACTGAAAAGCGCTTGTGAAAACCATGGGCTTCACCGTCAGTTTTAAAACCGCTAGTGTTGCTACACTAGTGGTTCGTGGCACAAACGGCTGGTGATCCCCTACCATCACCAGCGGTTTGTATTATGAACCGGCGGTGAAGATAATTTAAAAAACACATTAAAAATAGTGTAAAAAATATCAAATGATAGCAAACAAAATATATTTGAATGGGAGAGGCCCCATAAGGAACCAACCATCCTCCTCTTCTAACACCCCAATATTGTGCACTTGTTGCAAATTGTGGGATTCGAACTCATGACATCTGCCTTCGCGTGTTACTCATCTTACCATTGCACCATACCATC
Source organism: Alloteropsis semialata (assembly GCA_004135705.1). NCBI lineage: Eukaryota > Viridiplantae > Streptophyta > Magnoliopsida > Poales > Poaceae > Alloteropsis > Alloteropsis semialata. The sequence goes on from CM014271.1 coordinate 34,571,574, forward strand.
ATTTGCGATTGAATAGGGGATGCAGTCTATTTATATTAACCTCTCTGAATCTGTTGACACCAGATTTTGACTCGGCTCAGATTGTGCATGACAGAGCTGTGGCTAAGGCCGAGTCCGATTCTGGGTCAGTCTCCGATTCCGATCGGAGTTCGTCCGATAGAGTCCTGATCGGACACGAAGCAGAGAAGGCCGGGGCGTGTACGACTTCTGAAGGGGAAATGTATCTGGAAGCTTCTTCACGACCGGATTGCGCGACAAGTTGTAATAGTTTTGGTAGATTAAAATTAGTTGCTTTAAATAAATTAGAGATATTATCGTAGCCGACAAGGATTAGCTGGATTTCCAGGGTATAAATATAAACCCTGCATCATTATAAAAAACGTTTACACAACCAATCAATACAACACAACTTTCGGCCTCACGTGCCAACAACCCTTTTCGTCGAGTTCTTCAGCAAGCAGGGCTACATCATCTTGACCTCCGGTTTGTCTGTAAGTGCGACACCTATTGAATTAATCTAGGCTTTAGATTGAGGCGTATCGCCCTTCTTCATTTAGTTAATTCACCAATTTATCGAGTTGTTCTAGGCTTTAGATTGAGGTATATCGCCCTTCTTCGTTTAGATCACTCACCCTTTATCATATGTTGTTGATTTTATCTTATCGACTTACATCTGTTTGAAAGATCTATTCTACCTCATTGTGATTCAAATTTCATAATAGATCTATTCTTATTGTTTATATAGCCGATTTAGATTTAATAAGCAAGTTACAAATAGACCTGATTTAAATGAATTCTTTGATAAGTATCGATCTATCGGAGTAAGCAAGCTAATCGGTGCCCTGCTAGCAACGCTGTCTCGAAATCGATCCGATTGTTAGTGATATGAGATTCAGTTTGTTTATTACCTTTAGAAAGATGCATATTAAAGAATAAGTATAAATTAGGTTAATCTCCGATTTGACTTTTATAGTCGATGGTTTACTTTAAATATATGTTATATTCTCATGAATCGGACTCAAGGCCGATGGTTCATGCTCTCAAATCGGACTTCTTTACATGTTGATCCGATTTGCCTGAACGAATCGGGGCTTTGGCCGATGGTTCCTTGTGGTTTACTGATTAAACTCTACCTTATCAATTTTAGGTCAAGTTGACTGGCACGCCACGAACCTCAAGATTTTGGACCTGCACTAAAGTTCAAGCAAATCTTCCAGGCCACAGTGTTAATTTCCGAGAGTCAACGCCTGACTTTTTGGACGTCAACACATTTTGGCACGCCCAGTGGGACAAGAAAACTTCTGCGATAGCATCTCCTGAGATCCCTGCTGTGACGATGGAAGATCTTAGCGATGAGCAGAAAAAACTCGTACTTGAAGAACTCAAGAACCTGTGCCTCGACTCATTTAGCAAAACTCGCAATGCTGTGATCAAGAAAAATCAATTTCCTGTTCCCCAGGAAGCGTTTGATCGGATCACGGCCGAGGAGAGAAAATTCTTTCAAGACTACATAGATGCTGGTGTGAGTCATGCTTTGATAACCAATCTGTGATATTGGTTAACACGGTGGTGGGATGGATCACCAAGTTGCTGGACGAAGCCGTACTGAAAGATGTCCAGAAGGGACCTGCTTACTTTGATACTAGTGCTTCTTCAGCAATTAAAGATACCAAGAAGAAGATGGTGCAGATCAATTCATCTACATCACCAGAAACACATCCTGAGTGCTATGAAACTCCCAAGGCAAAGAAGGCAAAAGCCAAGGCGGTGGAAGAAGGTGAAGAAGAGGAATAGGAAGAAGAAACAGAAGACAAGAATTATGGTGGAACTCAACATATCGATCAGTTTGGTAGCCGAATTTCTATAGTTGATGGCAAGATGGTGTACCCTGTTTACTTCAACACCGAAAATCCACCAAAGAACAAGGGAGCTGACTATCAGGAGCCGTCGATCGGACCTGCCGAAACACCAGTTATAATAACTCGTGCTCCGATTAGTTAGAAAAATTACACTCAGGAAGATTGGACAGATAAGATTGCTAATGTCATAAAGAATCAGTTTTGTCTAAAGCCTAAGGGACAATCTTATCTGTATCGGAAGCCGTATCCGGACTGGTTTGACACATTGCCTATGCCAGCCCGATTCAGGATTCCAGATTTCTACAAGTTTTCTGGACAGGGAGATGTTACCACCATTGAGCATATCAGTCGTTACACAATTCAGTGTGGTGAAGTAGCATCAATTGACCCATTGAAAGTTAAGTTATTCCCTATGTCGCTTTCTGGTTTGGCCTTTTCGTGGTTTTCATCATTACCACCAAATTCCATCAGTAATTGGGCCAATTTGGAAAAGCAATTTCATGCTTATTTCTTTATGGGAGTACAAGAGACCAGACTATCCGATTTGACAGCGCTCCGAGAGAGAAACGGAGAATCGGTTAGTGAATTTGTCCAAAGATTCAGGGATATTCGTAGCCGATGCTATTCGTTGAATCTATTGGAGGGACAATTGGTCGATTTGGCTTTCCAAGGATTGTTGCCTCAGTCAGAGACCGATACACAAGTCATGATTTTGAAGGCTTGGGGCACATGATTCAAAAGCTCTCTCAATATGAAGGACGTGACAATGATTATCGGAGGGAGAAGTTTCAGAGAAAAATTGCTAATATCGAGTATGACTCCGATGGGGATGAAGCTAAGATCGATTTGGCTGAATGGACCAAGAACAAGAATTTTGTCACCTGTCCGTGGGTGAAGGTCGAGCCAGAGAGGTACAGTTTTGATATTACTAAAGCCGATAAAATATTTGATTTATTGTTAGCAGAAAAATAAATCAGGCTTTCTCCAAATCATACAATTTCTTCTACCAAAGAACTAAAGAAAAAGAAATATTGCAAGTGGCATAATTCAGTATCCCATCATACCAACGATTGCAAAGTGTTTCGCAATGAGATTCAATCGGCGATTGAGAAGGGAATCATTAAAGTTAAAACCGGCAAGAAGCCAATAAAGCTAGATGGACACCCGTTCCCTCAAAACATGGTTGAAATCAGAGCACCCGATAGGAAGTTGAAAGCTAAAGTCCTCACATCGAAGCATGCGAAGAAATCAGGAGCTGTTGATCCGGATTGTCAGATATCGGCCGATGATGTGCAAAATCGGAACTACTGGAATTATCGGGAAGATCGTCAGCACAGAGAGAAGCCCAGGGTTACATCAGGACAGCTTATTGACAAGTACATGCGCTAGCAAGAGAGGGACCAGAGTCCTCCGATGAGAATAGTTGACAATGAAGATCATTGGAGATGTCCGTTCTTCAGGTTCTGTTGGAATGAAAAGTTGAGGCTCCCATCAATTTATGATTGTCCAGAATGCAGTGACCAATATGAAAGTTACAGGGATTCAAAAAGACAACGACATTTTATGCATGACTGATTAGATTTTGGGCGCTGATGCAGCTGGCATGATGAGGTAGCTTATCAACAGGAGCGCAAAGATTGACGTGAATACCATGATCGGCGTGAGTATGAGAATCGGTATTATGACCGATGGGACGATGATCGCCGAAGGTATAATGATCACCAAAAATATAAAGGAGACCATCTTTCTGTGTATGATCGTCTGGTATATAGAAAAAAGGAGACTATTCAAGATCCAGAAGATGCACAGGAATCGAAGGAGGATCTAGAGGTCAAATCGGACCTGCGTCCAGGGGTCAATCCACAATGGTGTCCTGAAGGTTTAACTAAGCCACAAAAGAGGAGGGTTCAGTGTCTCCGATTCAAGGAATTGCTCAAGGAAAAGCGCCAGGGAGATGAAAATTCCAAGGTCTGGAGAGCTAAGCCTAAGCGTGATGATGAAGGACCATCGGCATCGGTGAACATGGTTTTTGTGCTGCCTGCTGAGTATAATGTTAGTTCAACCGATGATGAGGCCGATGATGTTGAAGAAGCTATGGCACAGTTGATTTTGCAATCTCAACAAGTTGTGTTTGAAAAACCAGTTGATGAAAAGTATCAGCATTTGAGGCCTTTATATGTCAAAGGATATGTTGATGGCAAGCCGATGACAAAAATGCTTGTTGATGGAGGAGGTGCAGTGAATTTGATGATGTATACCATATATTGGAAGCTTGGCAAAGGCCCTGATGATTTGATCAAGACCGATATGATCCTTAAAGACTTTGGCGGGAATCCATCGCCGGCTCGGGGGGCATTAAATATTGAATTGACGATCGGGAACAAGACATTGCCTACTACGTTCTTCGTCATTGACAGTAAGGGGTCTTATAGTTTGCTCTTGGGGCGTGATTGGATTCATGCTAATTGCTGTGTGCCATCTATCATGCATCAATGTCTCATCCAATGGCATGGGGATCACATTGAGACTGTCCAAGCCGATGAATCGGTCAGTGTTGCACCGCCGATTTGACAGTTTGGGAGTTCGAAGGAATAGAGTGCTTATCGGGCAGGAATTGGGAAGGCGATTTTATTCAAGTGTCCGATGATGGTTTAAAGCCGATCCAAGCAGTCGGCTCTGAGAGTTTGTATTAATGGAAGATTTTATTGAAGATGAGGGTAAACTTGGTCAAGGGTTTATGTCGGCCGATGAGTTCGAAGAGGTAGATATAGGTTTAGAAGATAGACCTCGGCCGACATATGTAAGTGCAAAGCTGGATCCTGAGTTTAAACAAGAATTAATAAAGTTATTAAAAGAGTATCATGATTGTTTTGCTTGGGAATACTATGAGATGCCAGGTTTAAGCCGATCTATTGTTGAACATCGGCTCCCGATCAAGCCAGGGTATCGGCCTTTTAAACAAGCGCCGAGACGATTTAGACCTGAGTTAGATAAAGAAATAAAAGTAGAAATAACTCGGTTATATGAAGCTAAGTTTATTCAACCTTGCCGATATGTTGAATGGATATCTAATATCGTTCATGTTTTCAAGAAAAATGGGAAATTGCGAGTTTGTGTGGATTTCAGGAATCTTAACAAGGCGACTCCAATGGATGGGTATCCGATGCTGATTGCTGATATGTTGGTCGATGCAGCTTCAGGACATAAGGTGATTAGTTTTATGGATGGTAATGCAGGATATAATCAAATTTTTATGGCAGAAGAAGATATTCCTAAGACTGCATTCCGATGTCCTGGTGCGCTTGGATTGTACGAGTGGGTTGTAATGACCTTTGGTTTAAAAAATGCTGGCGCCACGTATCAAAGGGCTATGAATTATATATTTCACAAGTTGATCAGCAGAATTGTTGAAATATACATTGATGATGTGGTAGTGAAGTCTGATGGATATAAGCAGCATCTGGCCGATTTGTGGGAAACTCTTGAATGCACAAGAAAGCATGGTTTGAAGATAAATCCTATCAAGTGTGCATTTGGAGTATCGGCTGGGCAATTTTTGGGTTTCATGATTCATGAAAAGGGTATTGAAGTCGGATAGAAAAGTATGAAAGCTATCAGAGATGCTAAGCCACCTACCGATAAGACGAGTCTCTAGTCGTTAATCGGTAAGATTAATTTTATTAGAAGGTTTATTTCAAATTTATCTGGAAGGATTCGTCCCTTTTCCCCGCTATTGAAATTGAAAGCCGATGAAGAATTCGTATGGGGAGAAGATCAACAAAAGGTATTTGATGAGATAAAACAGTATATGATGACGCCGCCAGTTTTGATTCCACCTCAGAGAGATAAGCCATTCCGATTATATTTGTTGACCGATGAGTTGTCAATTGGGTCTGTTCTTATACAAGAATTTGAAGGAAAAGAAAGAGTGGTTTATTATTTGATTCAAAAATTGATTTATGCGGAAACAAGGAATTTGCCAGTTGAAAAATTATGTTTGTGCTTATATTTTTCATGCACTAAGTTGAGACATTATTTGGTATCTTCCGAGTGCACAATCGTTTGCAAAACCGATGTGATCAAGTATATGCTGTCCATGCCGATGCTGAAAGGAAGAATCGGGAAGTGGGTATTGGCATTATCGGAGTTTGATTTGAAGTACGAATCGGCTAAAGTAGTAAAAGGACAAGTGATGGCTGATTTTGTAACTCAACACATCGGAGATGGAGTTAAAATGGTTGAGCCGATGCCTTGGACGTTATTCTTTGATGGGTCTACGTGTGGCTAAGGATGTGGCATTGGAATCATTATTGTTTCACCTCGGGGGGCAAATTTTGAGTTCAGCTATCCGATGGATCCAAGTTTCACCAATAATCGGGTTGAGTATGAAGCGTTACTTAAAGGATTGAAATTATTGTTGGAAATCAGAGCTGAAGCTGTTGAGATTTTTGGAGACTCCCAGTTGGTGATTTATCAATTAATCGGTAAATATGAATTCAAGGATGATATTATAATTTGTTATTTTGAAGAATGCCGGTTATTATTAAAGGAATTTGTGATGGTTAATATTGAACATATCCCCAAGGCTCAAAATCAAGAGGCCAACAATTTGGCACAAGCTGCTTCTGGTTATCGGCGTTTTCATGAGATCATGACGATAGAACCAGAAATCAGAGATTGGAGGTATGAAATTATAAATTATCTTAAGGATCCATCACAAAAGGTTTCCAGAAAGTTAAGATTCATGGCTGTTAAATATGTATTGCTTGATGATCAATTATATTATAAAACAATTGATGGTGTATTGCTCTGATGTTTGAGTAAATCGGAATCCAAAGATATGATGGATGAAGTGCATGAGGGGGTTTGTGGTGCACATCAATCGGCTTATAAGATGAAGTGGATTATTAGAAAGACGGGTTGTTTTTGGCCAACGATTTTGGAAGATTGTTTTGAGTATTATAAGGGTTGCCAAGAATGCCAGAAATTTGGAAATGTGCAAAAAGCACCTGCATCAGCCATGAGTCCGATTATTAAACCGTGGCCTTTTCGAGGGTGGGGAATTGATTTGATCAGACAAATTTATCCATCATCGAGCAAGGTCATAAATTCATATTGGTGGCAACAGATTATTTCGCTAAGTGGGTTGAAGCGATTCCTTTGAAGGTTGCTGATTTCAAGAATATGGTGGAATTCATTAAGGAGCATATTATATATCGATTTGGCATTCTTCAAACTATTACGACCGACCAGGGGACTATGTTTATATCTAACGAATTTCAAGATCTTGCTGCCAGTATGGGTATTAAGTTATTGAATTATTCTCCTTATTATGCACAAGCCAATGGTCAAGCAGAAGCGTCAAATAAAAGTATTATCAAAATCATCAAACGGAAGATTGATGAGCAACCAAGGCGATGGCGTTTAAAGTTAACCGAATCGTTATTGGCATATCGGATGGTGTGTCATGGTTCTACTAAGTTGTCCTCATATCATTTGGTTTATGGAATGAGGCTGTTTTGCCTTGGGAAGTCAAAATCGGATCTAGACGTATATCGGAACAAGGAAACTTGACTGCTGATGAGTATAAAAGTTTGATGAATTTTGAGTTGGACGATTTGGCTGAAACTCGTTTGAGGGCTCTGGAAAATATTGAAAATAATAAGGCACATATTGCCAGGTATTATGACAAAAAGGTTAAGCCAAAAGAGTTCATCGAAGGAGAATTGGTTTGGAAGCTGATTTTGCCGATAGGGACTTAAAATTCTAAGTTCGGAAAATAGTCGCCTAATTGGAAAGGTCCTTATCGTGTGAATCGGTGCGTTCCTGAAAATGCGTATATTTTAGAAACATTGGAAGGTGAGGAATTTTCGAAAGCACTTAATGGAAAATATTTAAAGAAATACTATCCAAGTATTTTGGTCGATTCTTAAAGCCGATGTTTTAAGCAATATCGTCTAAGATAGCCGATACGATATGTATCGTCTTAAGGGCAAAAATATTTACAAAATAAGTGTTCCGATGGTAAGATGTTTTTACATGGAGTACGATGACTTGAGTTTTAATCAATTGTACCAAAAAATGGGGAAAATGGAAAGTAACAAATCATCAAATGAGATAATCATCCGATGGTGGATTCCAGCGATGGGATTTGGAGTGCAGTGTATTTGCCATACAGTTTTTAAAATATTAATAAAGTATTTGGGAACTATGTCCTTGTTTTGTAAAACCTATATTAGCGATTCTCAGACCCATATATCAGTCACAGCGGCTGGTTCGATTGGCTACATTGATCCAGAGTATTATATCTTTCTCTCTTCTTTTTGCGGGGAGAGTATTATATCTTTCTCTGTGTAACGTTTTAATACTTTTTTCTGTTGGTAATCATATTCGACCTGCATCGTCGGATCCAACCAATTCATCGATGATCGATGTCATCGGAGCAGTACAGCCAGAGTTTGATATTACAAGAATTTGCGGATCATTTCGATCGCGCTCAATCGGATATTGTCGATCTTCTGGATTTCTTCCAGATCTTCCACATCGGAGCCGGGAACATTCTTGATGCTTTTGTGGACTTGGCGGACCTCCTCCAACCGTTTCTTCAAATTGTCCCGCGCCGATGCGATAGATGCTGGGATTTGATTGAGCTGATCTTGGGTCTCCGACATCTCTTTACGGACTTCATCGAGCCGTTTGAGTAGTTCTGCTTCAATGCCTTGGAGATCTTTGATCCGATTCTCTAGTTGCTTTGGTTTGGCTTCCAAAGTCTTGATTTGGGCTTGTATAGCTTTCAATTCTTCTCTGCCGTCGTCACGTTTCTTGGTCAAGTCTTGCTGAGCCAGTCGTTCCGATATCCTTTGGCGAGCAGCGAAGACTTGAGGCTGGTGGCCTTCAATAAAAGCGGGGGGATGATTGCGCTTTCTAGCTCCGATGGAAGTTGGCCCTTCAATCCTTTGAAGATTTGACGAATCGGTTCTGCATCTTCTACGAGGACGGCAATGCTCTCGTTCAGATGGTTTAACATTTCTTGAAGTCTTGCTTTGACTTCATCAGAGATGATGATGGAGGATTGCGCGGAGTTGACTTCTTCATCTCCGATTGCGGCATCCAAGTCAAGTGATGCAAAGCTCATGGCCGGAGAATCATGTGCCTGAAACAAGAAGTCAATAAATGAGTGTTATTCAAATAATAAATTGACGCAAGTAATCGGTCAGTACCAATTTAAAGAGTCCTTCACGGACGTAATCACGTACTTCCGCTGCTATCGGAGCCTGGAGTGTGGATGGTTCAATGAGAGGCGTCTCTTGGGTTGGTGCAATCGGAGGGGTTGCAGGTTGTTGTGAAGATTGCTGAGGAATAGCATCTGCCTCCGATTGGACGTTTGCGGCTGGTTCTTCTATGATTTGTTGTTCGGGGATCGCCTCCGATTGAACATTTGCACTTGGGTCCTCGGCAGTGGGTTGCAGAATGGCAGTCTATAGATGAATCAGTTAGATCAAGTATATATATTTGAAAGAGATATAAATTGGGTTGAGATTACCTGTTGGGCCGATTCTGTTTGGATGTCTTGAGCTGGGGCCGGTTGGAGATCGGGCAATGTGATATTTGTTTGCTGAAAAGGGAATTGTTATTGCCGATTTATGTTGAAAAAATACAAGATATGAATGGAATCGGATTGTTACCGATACTGCCTCAAGGAGCATTCTGGCGCCTTCAGCAGCTTTCTCTGCAGTTTCCTCGGCAGCCCTTGAGGTTGATTGGCCAAGAATCTTTCCGGTGGGCTGTATACAGAGAAGTTATTTGCTTAGGCTGTGAATCGAAAAGAAGAATCAGAAGGGTGAAGAAATCGTACCGCATGGCTTTTCTTCAATTTCTTCGGCGCACTCGCTTTAGTGGGGGCGGTTTTCCTCTTGCCTTTGCCATCCATGATATCTGCCAGAGATGGTGCAGAAGAGCCGATTCTTGGGTATGGAGTTCTGACGGCGTATCCAATCGGTTTTTCACTATTGCTCACTACTGGCACATTCTCTTCGATTGGCAGTTAGAAGATTGAAATTTAAATTGTGGAGAATTCATTTAAGTGAAATTGAATAAAGGTGGAAAGAGTTCAAAGAGAACTTACAGGATTTTCCATGGCCTCAAAATCAGAATCTATGAGAGTGCAATAGGTGATGGCCGGAAGTCTGAATAAGTGAAGGCGCAGTTCTTTCGACCGAGTCCTAACGAGTCTGGATGAAAAGCTAGTGCATAGCCATTCAGGTATGTCAAAATCGGCTTGGGGAGTAAAGGCCATGATCTGATCCATTTGCAGGTCAGTTGACACCGATTCACGGTGTTTGATTTTATCTGCAAAAATAGAGGCCGATCGGAAGTTAACCGAATCCAAGCTGACAAGCTGCCGCCGATGGGTTGTAAAATTCGTAAGACGAAGTCTTGCGGCCATATGCAATATTACTGCCAAGGATAGCCGGTGTAATGAAAGATTTCAGAATCAGCGTGATCGCTGCAAGTTCATTCTGGATATTGAACAAGGGCAGTTCATAATTACGATCAAGATCGGCGTAAGCAAAATAGTCAAAGCGCTCCGATGCGATCCCGTGGTAGAAGCTTTCAAAGTAGGTGGCTGTTGACGGTCCTTAAGTACCACTTTTGACTGTCAATTCCTGTAGAAAACATATCAATCCTAATCACCAAACATAGAGGTAGGACGTTATTACTAATGATTTCCACAAGTGTTGGTGTTTTATCTGTCCTGCAGGAAAATATCCAAAATGACACTACGGCTTTATGGTGAATCCAAATATATCATTATTATAAATTATCTCAGCTGCCCAATTGGAGTTCACCACTGCGAAGAGCTCGTCGAGATGATCGAAATGGATATATTATTTATATATATTGGAGCTCGAAATAAATAGATATTGAAATTAGAAATTTAAAGGGCAGTGCTGACGTCAGCATGACGTCAGCACTGCCACTGCTGACGCCACTAGGCCAGGTCAACGCTGGCGGGGCCCATGGTGCTGCAGCACACGCGCAGCAGCCCAGCTGCATGCACAAGCCGACACACACAACATACAGGCAGGCGCACAGGGCCAGGCCCTCCGCGAAGTCCATGCTGGAGCACGGTGCATGCAGAGGCGGGACCTACAGGGCATGCAGCAGGGAAGCACACAGGCCGGCACAGGAGCCACGGCCTCACGCACACGCACCTGCATGCATGCAGGCCGGCCAGGAGCCCATGCACGAGCAGAAGAGCAAGAGGCCAGGAACGTGGCCTAGGGTACCAGCGTGGGGCCCAACAGGGTGGCCCACATGCCGAAAACACCAGGCGGCCAGGCATAACCACAGGGCTTTTGGCCGGTTTCCCAGGCGCACACGCGCATGTTCGCGAGAGAAGGTCAAAAGGGACACATGGCAGCTCCCCATTTGCCCAGAGATCAACACGCGGATCCTCCAGGCTCTGCACTCACAAGCCAGGCCACGTGGCAGCATCTGGTTCGCTGCAAATTGCTTCACACGGATCGAGAGGAAAGGACGTGCGGGATTTAACCGGAGAAGCACACCTGCACACGTTTTCCCTGCCACCGACGTTCCTAGGGTCGGTGCGCAAGGGGCAGGTGGCACAAAGAGAGCAAAGGAAGGGGAATATTCCCTAGGACTTAGGGAGAATCTCCACTCTTCCAAGCCACCTTCTCTACTATAAATAGAGGACCTCTACCACTCATTCAAGACACAAGAAGTGAAGCAAGAGCTCCAATCCTAGATACTATGTAGTGCTAGAATAGGTGAGAGGTGAGGCGAGAGTCCGGGAGAAGCCGGGGATGTCGGCTCCTCTGTTCTTCTTGTTCCTCGGCGGGTGCGGCTCAGGTTTGAGTTTCATCCGGATATTTTCTCTTGTATTTCTGGATTAATATTTATTTAATATAGTTCAAGCTTTACTTTATACTTGTGGGCTCCTTGCTGTGATAAGTGTCTTAGTACTTGCAATGCTAAGATAGTATTTAATTGAGTTTACGTGGTGTATATTCTTTTGAATACCTTGGAGTGCGCCTAGTGCCACGGATTTGTAGTGGTAGCCCCAGGTGGTGACAGCCCTGACGGCCTACGTAGTCCACCACGTGAGAAGTACTAGAGTCAGTAGGACCATTGCTTGGCTTGCTTAGTCCCCTTCACATCCCTTTCCGGATTTTGACGGTTGAGCGTCCCGAAGCAAGTAATATCGTGAACACCTTGAGCTAATCCTTAATTATCCAGAATACATAGAAATAACCCTCTCTACCTTCTACACAATTATCACTTCTTTTGTCCTTGGTCGTTCTTAAATCGTCACTAGTACACACACGTTCCCTGTGGATTCGATACCCTGGAATACTCTCAGGTGAAAGCTACATCGGTATCCGTACGCTTGCGGATTTATCTGTGATCATTAAAAATACCAACAAGCTTTCTGGCGCCGTTGCCGGGGAACGGTTGCTGTACTAGTGTCGAACCGAGTTCGCCCATGTATGCCCATCCATACCATCACATCATTCCATTTATTTTTACCATTCACTTTCATCACTACCCATCCATCTTTCACAAAAAAAATAATAGCAAGAGCATGTTCTTTGGTTGAGTTGTCCCTCGGGTATTTTTGGTCGCTAACCATTACAGGCTGACACTGAAAAGAACGCCGGATCTACGATACTTCAGAACATGAGAGCTACATCATTTACAATACCTCGGTAAGTTTTGGTGATGGAACAAATTCAAAGGAGGCCGACACACACTTGATTTTGTTGTCCCGAGACACGAAAATCCAAGTGCGGGGAGGTTTGTACTTATCTCATGACAAGTTACATTAATGCCAAATTTTTATCTTTGGTTTATAGATGATGCTAGTTCATATATTCCTTTCTTGCTATTAAAAAAAATCCAAATGTCTGCCTGGAGGTAACCAGGCATTATCCCTTGCATTCATTTTGCACATCATATTTGTTTCGAAGCATTCTTGTAGCATCATTTGCAAGCAAACTCTTGTGCCTTCTTTTTGAATGGGTGGCTCCTCGGCTTTGAACTGTATTCGGGCACAGTGCCTAGTCTAGGTGGGTGGCGAAATCTTTCATCACCTATCTATTCGGGTTCCTAGTCCAACTCATGCAGTCCCTATAGGGTCGGTTAATTGCCAGCACGTGGTTGGTAGACCGATCGAATAGGGTTAAAGGGAACTGGCTCCCACCACGTCATTTAGAGATAAGGGTTGATCAGTTCGCGCTTGAGAAACGCCAGGCCTCGAGTTTCTTACAAATTGCATATCATGTTTTGAATTTCCCTCATTTGGATTTTCCAATCACCCAGCATATTTGTTTCATTCATGCATTTTAAATTAGTTGGCATGTTTATTTCCCAACCATGATTGCATATAAAAATAATAAAAAAAATAGTTAGCGAGGCTCAATGGGATTAAGATATCCGGGTGTGCAAGCCATAGTGTTTTTTGCACCTCGGTACTTCCCATATGCCTCCTGGTTGCGCCTTGCCTTGCGTCCTTGGTTCATGTGCGCGCTTTCATAAAAAAGACGATTGTTGCGTGCTTGTGTTCTGCATATGTGCTAGCTGCTTGTTAGGATCATCCCAACATTTAGTGCGCACTTGCAATCCATGAGCGATCGCGTCACCGTTAATCATTCACTATGCCACCAAGATGCAAGGAACTACCGTGATGGCAATTCTAAATTCATCATCTAACGCCAGCAGTAAGTATACTGAGGTAAAGTGTCATGTCCTGCCTTTGACATTAAACAAAGCCCTTCCGGGAGGTAACCCGAAGATCACCCAATTATATACTCATGTTCATCTCCTTTTGAATATCGCTGGATGATGTTCTCATGCCCCCTTTATCTATATTCATATGCTCTGGTTTGAATGTATTTCTAGAATACATTCATAGGCTTTTTAAATTAAGCGTGGTGCTTAGGTTAAATAGTCTTCTTTAATCAAACCAGACATGGTGTCAAGTTTGATTAATGACATTCAAGTAATGCTTTTATAGATATTGGTTGTATCTATGGACTAACCCCTGCAGGAAAGATTTCAAATTCGAACGGGTAAGTCATCAAGCTTGATTCAAACTGGAGATAGACCAAGGCATGGGATACACTACAACAATGTTGCACAACATACAAGGAGGTACATCACTTTTCAAAGGTTCACTGTGAGTATATTGCAAAACCCGCTTGTGATCATGTTGATGCAATTCAGCCTTGTTTGAGTAGTGCATAAAAGAAAATGGTGAAAATAAAATTTGAAAATTAATATCAAAAAATAATAATAATGGCAAACAGGATCTACGCTTAACATGTGAAAGACCAATCTGTTTTTAAGTGTGGATGTGAACAACTAACCCTATGGCAATAATGATATCTTTTCAAATGGTCCTTCGGGTATTTGTTGTCTACTAATTTTTTGCATGGATGAAGTGGTGACTAAAGGGTGGTGAGCATAACCCCAACATCCGAGACCCTTAGTCACATGGAAGAAAATTGCACGATGAAGTAGGATGAACAGTGGACAAATCGTTTGGCACTCTCAAGCTCAAATCTTGCATCCACTTGCAAGATTACAGCTTGGAGGAATTCCATCAAGGAAGTATCCAAAACTCGTTGTGCATTTATTCTCCCTTAATCTCCCTGTTAAGTTACCTTGAAAGAATTGCTTGCCATAAAAAAATCCAATAAAATTTTTTGCATAACATAAAAACACCAAAAATATTTGAATCTCAAATAAAGATCAGGCTCCCTGGTTTGTAAGGCCAGTAGAGCCATTGTTTTGTTTCCACCTTGTTTTGAATAAACACAGGTACAAGATCAAGTGTGGGGGTCTCTCAGGCTTCTCACGTACGCACATTCGAGACCACCCACAACTATGCCTCACAACATCGCATGGACTGACATCCAAAAGATCACGACGATCGAGCACCAGAGAGGCTCGAATGGATTCATCATCAACCCAAGGCCCTCTGGCACACCTCGCCCTCCACTTCGTCCAATACGATGGTTTGCATGCCAATCTCTCACTCCCTCTCGTCCATGAGTTTAACAAAATCTTAAGATGACCATTAAAATTAAACTCAAGTGAAACTTATGCTCCTATGGTTCCTATACTCATCCTTGATTGGCTTGCATATTCTTTATTCCTTGCACATATACCTGTTGCTTGTGAACATATATCTTTAGGAAAACATGCTATCTAATTGGTTGACGAATGAGATACGGTATGATAAGATGAATCTTGCTCTTTCTGTACAAAGTACTTGGGATGTTTTCCTTGCAAAAATTCTTAAAACTTTTAGCCTTACAAAGCTCCTCAATAATATTCCATTCCTACCAAAGCCATATGTTGTTCACATTGAAAACCTTATACATATGCTACTTGTTATTGCATTGAGCTTTGTCAAATTGTTGTGACCCTTGTAAGATACTCTTCATGCTTTCTTGATCAAGATCACGTACACTCCACATACATATGCTAAACTTCTGCACTGGAAGTTAGCAATATCCATTCATCCACCAAATAAATGCTCCATATGTTTTATGAATCTCTCTCCAAATAATCCTTGCAAAAGAGACATGGGCTATAGAAAAACATTTTGGACACACTAAGGTCCAAGGAAAAAAAAGAAGAAAGAGAAAAAATATATACATGCTGATAAAAGCATTGAGCATGAAAAAAAAGGACAAAAGAAAAAAAAAGAGAGATAGCCAAGTTCTCAAAATAAATTCAAGGGAGAGAGATCATACAAAAAGGAGTTCTCATACACTTTCTATTTTTCCCACACACATGCACATCTTGATCAGATTATATGAATAGTTTTCTTCATGGATCCACTCTTTGATTTTGCAATATATGTGAAGCAAGTATGTTTTATCCTTACCCCTATCATGAGCTCCCCATAAGTCTTTTTAGAAGTAGGGTGAAAGGTGGCAAATTAATGCCTTGGAAAGGAATCATACACATTGAGTGATTTGAGAGAATCAATTGAGGAGCTAGGTAAGGTTTTGTTTTTGAAAATCTATCAAAAACCCAAGTAACTTACCAGAAGAGTGGAGAGAAATCAAATCAAGGCCGTTCCATTTCTCAACCATCCAAGATGACATGATAGACACCTCAAAATTCGCAAGTACAGGTATGTCTTGGAATAACTTATATGCTAGCATCATATCAAAGAGTTATGTTGTTCCACCTTAGTCTTTGAACTTTACTCGAGGACGAGTAAAGGCTAAGTGTGGGGGAGCTTGTTGACGGTCCTTAAGTACCACTTTTGACCGTCAATTCCTGCAGAAAACATATCAATCCTAATCACCAAACATAGAGGTAGGACGTTATTACTAATGATTTCCACAAGTGTTGGTGTTTTATCTGTCCTGCAGGAAAATATCCAAAATGACACTACGGCTTTATGGTGAATCCAAATATATCATTATTATAAATTATCTCAGCTGCCCAATTGGAGTTCACCACTGCGAAGAGCTCGTCGAGACGATCGAAATGGATATATTATTTATATATATTGGAGCTCGAAATAAATAGATATTGAAATTAGAAATTTAAAGGGCAGTGCTGACGTTGCTGACGCCACTAGGCCAGGTCAACGCTGGCGGGGCCCATGGTGCTGCAGCACACGCGCAGCAGCCCAGCTGCATGCACAAGCCGACACACACAACATACAGGCAGGCGCACAGGGCCAGGCCCTCCGCGAAGTCCATGCTGGAGCACGGTGCATGCAGAGGCGGGACCTACAGGGCATGCAGCAGGGAAGCACACAGGCCGGCACAGGAGCCACGGCCTCACGCACACGCACCTGCATGCATGCAGGCCGGCCAGGAGCCCATGCACGAGCAGAAGAGCAAGAGGCCAGGAACGTGGCCTAGGGTACCAGTGTGGGGCCCAACAGGGTGGCCCACATGCCGAAAACACCAGGCGGCCAGGCATAACCACAGGGCTTTTGGCCGGTTTCCCAGGCGCACACGCGCATGTTCGCGAGAGAAGGTCAAAAGGGACACATGGCAGCTCCCCATTTGCCCAGAGATCAACACGCGGATCCTCCAGGCTCTGCACTCACAAGCCAGGCCACGTGGCAGCATCTGGTTCGCTGCAAATTGCTTCACACGGATCGAGAGGAAAGGACGTGCGGGATTTAACCGGAGAAGCACACCTGCACGCGTTTTCCCTGCCACCGACGTTCCTAGGGTCGGTGCGCAAGGGGCAGGTGGCACAAAGAGAGCAAAGGAAGGGGTATATTCCCTAGGACTTAGGGAGAATCTCCACTCTTCCAAGCCACCTTCTCTACTATAAATAGAGGACCTCTACCACTCATTCAAGACACAAGAAGTGAAGCAAGAGCTCCAATCCTAGATACTATGTAGTGCTAGAATAGGTGAGAGGTGAGGCGAGAGTCCGGGAGAAGCCGGGGATGTCGGCTCCTCTGTTCTTCTTGTTCCTCGGCGGGTGCGGCTCAGGTTTGAGTTTCATCCGGATATTTTCTCTTGTATTTCTGGATTAATATTTATTTAATATAGTTCAAGCTTTACTTTATACTTGTGGGCTCCTTGCTGTGATAAGTGTCTTAGTACTTGCAATGCTAAGATAGTATTTAATTGAGTATACGTGGTGTATAGTCTTTTGAATACCTTGGAGTGCGCCTAGTGCCACGGATTTGTAGTGGTAGCCCCAGGTGGTGACAGCCCTGATGGCCTACGTAGTCCACCACGTGAGAAGTACTAGAGTCAGTAGGACCATTGCTTGGCTTGCTTAGTCCCCTTCGCATCCCTTTTCGAATTTTGACGGTTGAGCGTCCCGAAGCAAGTAATATCGTAAACACCTTGAGCTAATCCTTAATTATCCAGAATACATAGAAATAACCCTCTCTACCTTCTACACAATTATCACTTCTTTTGTCCTTGGTCGATCTTAAATCGTCACTAGTACACACACGTTCCCTGTGGATTCCATACCCTGGAATACTCTCAGGTGAAAGCTACATCGGTATCCGTACGCTTGCGGATTTATCTGTGATCGTTAAAAATACCAACAGTGGCCATATTCTTTGCATCGAGCCTTGATCTAGGGCACACCGATGCTGCTTCTCCAAATGACATGCATCGGCGAACGGTCGCATCTTCTTCTTCTATATGATAATTTGGAAATTGGTGATCTTTGAAGTTGAACTGAAGAGCAGATCGGAACTGGGTATGTAACCACAACTGGATAAACCACCAGGGACCTCCGATGTGTCCGACTGCTTGGCCTTCTGAGAGCTTAGCCGATACTTGGTGGAGCAGATGGTAAACTGCGCCAAGGAGGAGACGGCCGAGTGGCACCGATCCGCCGCGAGCCAGTGTCTCTGCAATAGATTGCATATTGGTTGTGGCGCCAAGGGTTGGTCCACAGAATACGAATCTTTCTAACCACATGTTGAGGAAAGATGCATGCTCTCTGTCTCCGATAGTGCCAGTTTTGCAGTGATCGGCAACGTATTGCTTCCAACTTTTGGAGCCTGTGCCGACCAGTCTGTGCTCCAAATCACGGATAAGTTTTCTTGGGTTGGAGTTTTCTGTGGTGTTGAGGCCGGTCAGCATGTGCACGTCCATCAATGTTGGGGTCATCGGACCATGGCCAAACAAATAAGCATTGAGGGCATCGGACCAGAAGAGGGAGCTAGAGGCCAGTAAATTTTCATCTTTGGCCATGTCAGCAAGGGATAAAGTAAGGCATTGGTTTATGTTCTTCTCATCCCAGAAGGCCGATTTGGCAGCTTGAATTCTTAGAAACCAAGTTTCTCCATCCTGGGACCATTCTGGGCCATGATCGGAACGAGCCTGCCCAATCGGAGACTTGAAGGTCCGATCCTTTGAATGGAATTCTCTCCGATTCCATATTTATCAGATCCGTCGGATCGGGGTTGCCCATCGGACCAAGATAGTACCCGGCCTCAACATGGGAGACGGGAATGACTAGGTTGTTCTTAAGATGCTACATTTAGAGAAAATAAAATAATGAATACAGATATGGAGGCTCGCAGGAAGTCCTAGAAGAAGAATGCAAGAATTAAATGAGAGGATTTTTGGGCATTTTTACCTCAGGAACTTGTGTGTGGTCCGCTTTATCAGCAGGAGCCGCCATTGATGGTGAAATAGATCTACAATGAACAGTGGTGCGGGCGAAAGGTTTGAGGAAATCACTGAGGAGAATGCAGTAAAGCCCAGATGCGTAATATGAGTCATGTGCGGGGAAGTTTGTTACTTGATTCGCGGCGAAAGATCGAAGATTGAAGGTCAGATGTTCACCGTGTGAGACCTTGCAGATGGCAATGGCGGGTGCGTATGTGCGCGATAGCAGATGCGAACTGAGGAAGGAGATGACGGTTCGGTTCTATATTTATAGGGCTTACAGGAGAAGGAACCGCCCGAATACCAAGGCGCCGAATCTGCACGGGAATCGAGGATTGCAACAGTGCAAGGACATGGGTTTCCATATGTTGTTCGCTGCCAGGGTCATCATTGCTTGGAGAATTTTGGAACAAAATAATATTTTATCCCAAAATTGGGGGCATGTGTTGACACCAGATTTTGACTCGGCTCAGATTGTGCATGACAGAGCTGTGGCTGAGGCCGAGTCCGATTCTGGGTCAGTCTCCGATTCCGATCGGAGTTCGTCCGATAAAGTCCTGATCGGACACAAGCAGAGAAGACCGGGGCGTGTACGACTTCTGAAGGGGAAATGTATCTCGAAGCTTCTTCACGGCCGGATTGCGCGACAAGTTGCAATAGTTTTGGTAGATTAAAATTAGTTTGATTTAAATAAATTAGAGATATTGTCGTAGCCAACAAGAATTAGCTAGATTTCCAGGGTATAAATATAAATCCTGCGTCATTGTAAAAAACATTCACACAACCAATCAATACAACACAACTTTCGGCCTTACGTGCCAATAACCCTTTTCATCGAGTTCTTCAGCAAGCAGGGCTGCATCATCTTGACCTCCGGTTTGTCTGTAAGTGCGACACCTATCGAATTAATCTAGGCTTTAGATTGAGATGTATCGCCCTTCTTCGTTTAGTTAATTCACCAATTTATCGAGTTGTTCTAGGCTTTAGATTGAGGCGTATCGCCCTTCTTCGTTTAGATCACTCACCCTTTATCGTATCTTGTTGATTTTATCTTATCAGCTTACATCTATTTGAAAGATCTATTCTACCTAATTGTGATTCAAATTTCATAATAGATCTGTTCTTGTTATTTATATAGCTGATTTAGATTTAATAAGCAAGTTACAAATAGACCTGATTTAAACGAATTCTTTGATAAGTATCGATCTATCGAAGTAAGTAAGCTAATCGGTGCCCTGCTAGCAACGCTGTCTCGAAATCGATCCGATTGTTAGTGACATGAGATTCAGTTTGTTTATTACCTTTGGAAAGATGCATATTAAAGAATAAGTATAAATTAGGTTTATCTCCGATTCGGCTTTTATAGTCGATGTTTTACTTTAAATATATGTCATATCCTCACGAATCGGACTCAAGGCCGATGATTCATGCTCTCAAATTGGACTTCTTTACATGTTGATCCGATTTGCCGAAATGAATCGGGGCTTTGGCCGATAAGTTCCTTGTGGTTTACTGATTAAACTCTACCTTGTCAATTTCAGGTCAATTTGACTGGCACGCCACGAACCTCAAGATTTTGGACCTGCACTGAAGTTCAAGCAAATCTTCCAGGCCATAGTGTTAATTTTCGAGAGTCAACGTCTGACTTTTTGGACGTCAACAGAATCTTTATAAATTTTTAGAGGCCAC
The DNA here is from genome assembly GCA_004135705.1 of Alloteropsis semialata. Lineage (NCBI taxonomy): Eukaryota > Viridiplantae > Streptophyta > Magnoliopsida > Poales > Poaceae > Alloteropsis > Alloteropsis semialata. Next base: position 34,592,275 of record CM014271.1, read on the forward strand.
AACTAAAGTCCGATCAAGCTGTAATTTTTTGTGGTTTTCCATTACATGATCCTAGATAAAGAAAAAATAATATAAAAATAAAAAAATTGTATGGAAAATTAATTTATACCCTTCACCAGATGATGGGTACCGTCTTCACCAGCGGTTCGTATCACAAACCGTTGGTGAAGGGTACCCATCACCAGCGGTTCTAATGGCTAACGGGCCCGGCCTGGCCACACACTTACGAACCGCTGGTGATGAATCTTTACCACCGGTCCGGTCAGAACCACTGGTGATGAGTCTTCACCACCGGTACGGCCAAAACCGCTAGTGAAGGGGTCGCTGTGGATGGCACTATCTGTAGTAGTGAGAGGGAGCGGTGTCTTGAGGGGACTTCTTCTAGAGATACGCACTGAGGGAGACGAGGAGGGAGAGGGGATGGGAAGAAAAGAGGAAGGCAGTCCTCGATGACGGCGAGGCAAAGACCGGTCACAGGGGCGGCACAAGGGGGCAGCCGGCCTGAATGAAGGCAATGCACAGGTGGAAGAGGACAAGGATATGGTGGGGAAATAAGAGAAGGCGATGGGGAGGGTGGGGTTCACGCGCTGTCAGCAGATGCGGGGGGGCTCTCTGCGTATCACTAGGGATGGATTCGGATCGAATACGCATGGAATCAAATCCGGATATCACCTTTTACCACATTTTAATTTGAATACGAATCGAATACGTATCTTGTCGGATACGAATACGAATGCGAATATTGTCAATTCTTATCGGATACGAATACAAAATGGATGCATCGAATACGGATTCACATTCGGATAGATGGTTTCATTGTGCCTATATTCTTCACGGATACGGATAATATCGGATATTCCACATTTTTCGAATACGGATATGGATTCGGATGGAGAAAAATGATGAAAAACGAATTCGGATATTTTCATTTAACATCCATATTAAAATCGGATACAAATACGAATATCCATATTGATGTTTTAATCGAATATGAATACAGATAATTCGGATGTCTGAACATCCATATCCATCCCTGCGTATCACTATCGCGAGAGGCCCCTCTGGTGACGTCCATCTAGAATATGTTGGTCAAAAAAAATGCACACCATATAGCATATAGTATCCGTCAGGGGTAATATGGGAATTCTCTCCTATATAGGGAGAATGCTTTGACATGACACAACGCATCTATAAATATGGAGCCATCTTGTTTACAATTGATCCTGCCAGTAACTAGCTCATTAATTTGAGGGCTGTGCATGCTCTCCGCGTCTCAATGGCGTTCTTGGTTTTGTCATTGCTATTAACCCTAGCGGTTATTGTCGTCGGTCAGCCAGGTTTTACATACTTCTCGTTTGCTTCAGTGCATCCATCATATCCATTGGAAATTGATGAGATATTGAGGCTGTGTACCTACAGGCTTCCTAAGCATCGACTGCGGCCTGGACGCCGGGTACAGCGGATATAAGGACCCTGTCACCGGCATCTTGTACGTCTCCGACAGCCCCTACATCGACGCCGGCGAGAATCTCAAGATCGCCCCCGACTACGACTGGTCGGGCTCGGAGGTCTTCAAAACGGTGAGGAGCTTCCCTTCCGGCGTGCGAAATTGCTACTCCCTCCCAACGGAGGCCGGCGCCAAGTATTTGGTCCGGCTGGAGGCCTATTACGGGGACCACGACGGTAAGAACGACAGCTCGATTGAGTTCAACCTGTACCTGGGGGCCAGCTTCTGGAACACGGTATACGTTGATAATGACGACGTGTACGAAACGATATTCAACGCGTGGGCGAGCTGGGCGCCGGTGTGTCTGGTGAACACCGGCCATGGCACGCCGTTCCTGTCCTATCTGGAACTAAGGCAGCTCCTCGGCACGCTCTACCCGATCGTCACTTCCAGCCAGGCTTTGAACTTGTATCGACGGCGAAATATGGGTGGTATGTTTACCAGGTATGTATTTTTTTATTGTCTTGATGCGCAACAAGAATTGTTTTTAGAACAGAGTGAATATATAATAATACATGAGTGTTTTAGTGTCTATTGATACCTGGTTTTTTCCAGACATTCAGTATGCATATAAATGGTTCATAATATACCTCTAACTGTGCTAATGAAGTATCAAGTGTTATTAGGGTCTTCATCAATATACAAAATTTTATTACACCATGGCTATTCCAAAACCTTACAGAAAATAGTAAATGTAATAACCCAAGCAAAAAGTAACCAAGATGCTAGCATTTTAGATCGGCAGATATTTGGTTCATCGGGCGCCCCACGTTGAATGAAGAACAATCATAGTAAACAAGAAGGGACTCGGGGTGTTATCCTGGTTCAGACCCTCGAGAATGAGTAAAAACCCTATGTCCAGATGATGCTTGTATATTTCGACGAGTAAAAAGTACAACATGATGGACGGCTAAAGATTTGATGCATTCTACGTACAGAACCCCCACTATTTATATCCGGGGTAACTTGCTTTACAAGACAAGACAGAGCTAAATCAAGTACGACTCTATCCCCTGTCTCTGAGTCTTGTTCTTGTAATCGGCCGGCCTATCCTGCTCATACTCTCTCTAGTCCGTAACCGGTAGTCGGTAATCCTTGTAGTCAGGTACCAGGTATTATGGCATCAACACAAGATGTAAATAAAATTCAGGTCTTACGAGGCCATAAGACATTATTTTTTCTTATTCATACACTAATCATAACTAAGCACAAATCTAAGGCACCAAAATTCAAGTGTTCAACACACTTTAGCGCGCCACTATTTCCAAATCGGTTAGTAACTTTTGAATGATAAATAATAACAAAATTTTGGTATAGAATTCCACATCTGAATCATATTCTCTTGCCCGCTTCAAGATGTGATGGCTAAGCAAGCAGCAACCAGTGTGAACCTTGGGGTAAAGAATCCTTTTTTGTTTAGGGAGGGGAGGGGAGGGGGTGGTTAGAGCTAGTTATAGCTTTTCACCATTGACTATCCGTAATCTGTTCGAAGAGGAAGTCATCAACTATTCATAAAGGTGGGTAAGATGGTCTATATCTTCCATGAGTTTAAACAAAAGTTGGCGCATTAAAAAAACATGCTGTTGACATACCCTTTCAAAAAGCATACCACTATGTGAAAATCACATCCATTTTTACAGTTGTTCCGGCCGCGAACCATCTGTGAAAATCCATTTGCACAACCGGTTCTAGCCCACGAATCGCCATTGAAAATCCATTTTAGTGCAAGTCTAAGCTACAGTACATATTGATTTATTTATTTTTATCTTATGGGTATTTCTTCATGAACTAGCACCACATGAGGGGCAACCACAAAAAATAGCAGCTCAATCGGACTTAAGATGTCATCTTTAGAAAATCATTAAGTTTAAAAAATTTATATACCACCACTAGTTTGCACACCTTAAAAATTATTTGCTTATATTTAATTGAAAATATATCTACTTGAACAAATTGTGATGGAGGAGTTTCAAATTTTTTGAAATGAGTTCCATTTTCTAATGATTAAATAAATCTCTAGACTATACATTGTTTACAAACACACTCACACTCTTTCATACATCTCTAGGCAAACTCTCAAGTATACACACCCAAAAACATTACTTTTGCTCATATTACATAGAAATATTTTTACATGTATTATATTGTATATAAGTTTCCATTGAGGAGTTTCAAACATTTTTTGAAATGATTTGCTATTTTTAGAATTAAATAAATTTTCAGTGGTTGTAAATCAATTTTCTGTATGCCCTTTTTTATTTTTTTATTTTTTTATGATATTTTTTCTTGAACTAGAAGCATATAAGGTACAACCCAAAAAATTATAGTTTGATCGGACCTTTATGTGCCCTCTAGAAATTTATAAAGATTTGGAAAAGTTATTATAAAAAGATTGCATCCTCTACTCATTCACAAAGTGACAGTGTGGTGTAGTTGTTAAGTGAGGCTCACGTGAAGCAAGAGGTCATGGGCTTTGAACTGGCTGTGAAAACCCCAGTTGCAGCGTAGCTTTAAATTAGCCAGTTACAAATGGATATTCACGATTGGTTTTGAACTAGTTGTGAAAACTCCTCCATTTTTAGCGTCACTTTAAATCAGTCGGTTTCCCCAAAACCGATTATGAAAATGGGCCCAAACCGGCAGTGAAAATCAATCTGTAGTAGTGATGCACCCTAGGTTACCCTATGTTGATGCCTCTTAATCTCTTATACATGCACACAATCTATAACCTACACTCCTACAGTGACTTTGTATAGTTTTCCTTAGACTTTACCTTCCAAGGTGTATTAATCTGTAGATTATTTGCAACAAACTGACTATTTTCTAACTAACTAGAAGAGTCTTATCCTATCATGAAACATAGATTTCATATAACAAGATAGACATTATGACAAGGGTAAACCTGTCACGTCCACATATATAAGGTAGCACGATCTTATCATCTTCTAATTGCAGTTCTAGACAAAACGGTAGCCAGTCTCATCATTTATTATATTCCAAAAGACCCATCTATATGTAAGACAGCTCACAAGTGGCCTACTTTTTCAAAGTCATCACTATGAGGTGTGCGTTAATGTTAAAGATCATTATTGATGCCCACTATTGACAACAAATGTTAGATCACTAGCGTATGAATTACTATTGTTGGCATCATGAGACACCGAGTCCCTGAAGGACAACTGGAACCAGACTCCTAGACCTCGCCCAAGGGGGCAGACCAACCCTAAGGGCCTGCCATAGTATCCTGAGAACAAGGAGTGTGCCCAGGAAAAGCTGTCAGGTAGATTCCAAGTGGTCAAGCATGGAGACATACACACGATCTACATCTTTAAGTTGCACATGTAAGCCTACATCGCCCTTGACTTCGTTGTCAAGACTTGGAGAAGAGAAGGTATGGCTCCTCCAAGGCAATGGCCATCATGAATTTCTTTATCAACAACATCTTCTAGAAGCTTGGCATGCATCTTGCATGCTCCTACAAATGGCATGTTTTGGATCCCCTCTACTCAAGGAAGACCATAGGCATCTCCTAAGCTCGGGGGGCTAGGGTGCTCAGTAGCTATGTGACCCTAGATCACACTTTGGTCTCGCCAGGCAAGGGCGCTATCCTTGGGAGCGGCCCTTGACCATTGTAGTTGTGCACCCCTAGGCTTATTACCGTGGTTAGCAGCGGCCAGGGCACAAACATAAATTGCTACCTCAAGTCTCTTGGTTTTGAATTGGTGAATGAGTTATGTGTGTCATCATGGGGAAGGGCCATTTATACCCAGGTGCCATGCGGATCTACATAGCCGCCCCCGTCCCCTTCCCCACCCCCCCCCCTCCCTCAAGCTTGCCATCCATATCAAGTTGGTTCGTGATCTTCATGTCTCATATGCCCTTTCTTTCAATTAAATCCCAAGGATAATGATGGTTTTTGATAAGTTTCTAAAGGCAATCATTCTGAAGATATCTCAAAGAGTTGTCATGTTCATCATTCCATATCTTCAAGTGTTTATCTCCTAAGTAATAACTTGGGGACAAAGTTCATCATGCAAGGGGACCAAATTGGGTCCATGCGGGTTGCCATAGGCTTCCATGCAGATCCACATGCCCCAACTATGTGGCCTCTAGTCATCACTTCCATTGTGCTTTGATTTAGTTATGGGCATGGGTCATCCTTGGTCTAATTCACATTGATTTCCTATTAAAAAAACACATGGAACAAAAACACAATAATATGCTAACATGGGGTTATTACCATGTATGATCAATATTATTGACAGTGTTTATATGCAAATATTGAGGTTAAACAATGGTGAAGAGTTATCTATAAGGAGCACCAACAATCATTCAAATATTTACCCCAAACACTACCAAGTGACCTTACCCAAAGCTCCTCCTCCTGATACCTTAGTAAATCTTGCTACACACTTGGGTAATATTTCTTCAAGTGCCATCCATTTAGTGCTCTTGATAAGCCCTCACCTTGTAGCATCCCATTGTATAGGAATTGCCAGGAATCACCTTCACAATATTGTAAGGTCTATAGCAACATTCAGACCATTTATCAAACTTGTTGTCATCAGATCCAAAAACAAAATTATCTTCCACACTAGATCCCCTATTTGGAACGTTTAACTCTTCATATTCTTGTTATTATCCCAAGGAACCCACACATCATCTTCCACAATATCTCTCAATGCTCTTGGATGCTTGTTAGTGACTTCATCAACATTATTAGTCATGGAATCACAATAATCAACAGCAGAATAAATCAATTTGTTTAGCAAGCCTATAAGCATCAAAAATTATCCCTGGTATAAAATTGTCTTCCAAACCATAAACAAGCTCAAAAGAAGTAAATTTAGTAGCACAATATCTAGATGTACGATAAGCCCATAAAGTTTCAAGCAAAACTTCAGACCATGTAGTATTATCTTCTATATATTCTTGATTAACTTATCAAAATCTTATTACTTGAATCAGCGTGAACATAATTCCTTCATGCACTTCCCCCATAACTACTTTAGCTTGTCATAATCTAGACATTTTAGTAACAAATCATCCGTAGTCCAGCAATATAGCTCATCATCATGCAAAATATACTTAAATGCCAAACATTGATTTTTATCCAAACTATTGGTAGGATTCTGTAGGTAATCAATAGTAGCCTTTCTCCAATAACTTTCCATCTTGGTCATGTCATAGTTTGTAAGAGAATTGCCCAATTGGGGATTTTCAAAAATAAAACCAAAGCCTTTGGATTAAAAAATATGAATATACAATTTTTCATGAGTTTTGGACATGCAGTTGTCCAAAACTGGAATGCCTGAGTTTTTTTAGAGCAGTCAAGATGACCCTTTCAAGCATCAGTTTTTCACTAACATTAAAATATATTTTACTGACATTGTAACCAGATGCTTGTTGGGCCAAACTATTAGCTCTGAAATTCACATAGGAATATGATGTATAACAAATTGATCAAATTTAGATATTACATCCAAGCATTTGTTAAGGTAAACATTATCCATCAATTAAGACATTGATCACAGCAAGAAATATTTGTTGAAGGACCACATATGAAACACCAAAAGCAAGCTTAACATATTTTACCCCCTAGGATTGCAACATTTGTAGCCTGATGTTAAGTTAGTCTACTTTTCATTCATTGGTCCCACTATCAAAGTGATCATGAAACTTTTCCACTAATTGATTCCAGTGTAATAAAGATGGGAGCTAATGAAGAAATCCATGAAAATTTTGATTAGGTTAAAGGCAAACACATACATGGAACTAGCCTCCCACAACTGATCTATATAATAACTAATGTATTCCCGAGTACTTCTACTGACTTTAATGCTAAATTTCACAAAATCTGGAACATATACCAACCAACAGTGTATTCAAATATATCAAACTGAGTACCTTAAAGGTGTTTTATATAATCTAGTATTAACCATATCAGCACCAAGTTTTTTAATCATATAGCCAAATCTTCCTGAAGTTTAGAAAAATCTTCATCCAAATATGAGTGTGTGGATGTTGTATTGTTTAAATTGGTTGAACTGTACGAGTAACACACAACATTGTTTGAATAGAATTTACTGGAGAGCACACCGCAAGTAGCCAATTCGGCACTAGGCCACAGTGAATACCAATACCCTGTGATAGGTAGCATGCTATATCCTATAGGTATAACACGGAACAAAATTTGCAAGCTCATAACTAGAGACGACCCAACTATATATGTATAGAAGCCACGCTAGGTTGCATTGGAGGCATCACTAGAGAACTTATTGTTTTGTTGTGCTCACCATTTGCAAATATGCCAAAACTTATTGTTTTGTTGTGCTCACCATTTGCAAATATGGTGGTGATAATTGTCCAGCGAACATGCCACAGTGTAGATTTCATTGGGGATATCCAGATGTCGCCAATGAACTAGCTTGAACAACTTCATGTTGTTTAGTATGAGCAATGAGAGCAACACTATCATCTACATTTTTCACTTTTTTATTACTTGCATGTCTTCTGCTAATTTTTCTATCACATCGATCATAGATTTATTTGAACTAACAATCTAATTATACATCATAATCTACAAGTGATCAAGCCAATTGCATGATAAAATTCATACATTGTTTATTACCTTAACTCACTTGTCCTTAATCGTGAAGGAAGCCATCATGAATTCTTGAACTCTCGTAAATATGTTGCTTCGTCGATTGCCAGCTATCAGTCTAGCATCGAGGAAGAAGAGAGCACAGAGGTGCTCTTGTGTGTGTCAATGTCGCCGGCAAGGTTTCTATCGGAGTAGCCAACCAATTTGGCCTCCCCTGAGCCGTGAGGGCAGACGATGCCGTTGTCGATGGTATTGGCGTTGTAACACAGCAGCCGCTTTGACAGCGCGCATGTGCTCCATGGTGGGGTGCTCCATGAAGACCCACCAAGAAGGCAAGATCAAGCCGCATGTGGAGGAGATACCACAAACTCCCGATGATCCACCAATACGTAATGGCATCGACCTCCTCCGCCGTGCTTTCACGGCTAAACTTGAGCCATTCCTCCACGGGTGTCGGCACAAAATTGCAGCCCTTCATTCCGAAAGTGTCGAGGATGCTTGCCACATAGCTCCTCTGGTTCAATGTGATTCCTCCATCAATCTGGCGCATCTCAATCCCCAAGTAGGAGAGAAGCCCGAGATCGCTCAGTGAGAAATTGTGCCTTCATCTCGTCATTTAAGCGGTTGATAAAATGTGATCATGAAAATGTCGTACCAAAGTCCATCAAGTCATGAACATCGTTAGCCACGTGCCGATGTATCATATGGCTAACAAAGATGGACCCATGCAGGTTTGTCTCGTTGTTTATAGTGCGACTAATATATCGTTTTACTTGATTTCACGAAGGTTTCCTGACGATCAATTCGATCGTTATTGGTGGGGGACCTTCGGCCCACGGTGGAGGAACCTGTCCATCACGCAGAACATACAGCAGGATCCAAGCTACGCTGAGCCCGTGAATGTTCTCCAGACGGCCGTTACGGCAACCGGCAACGAAACAACAATCAGTTACGCGTGGACTACAGACACTCCGTGGTACACCTTTATGGTGCTACTGCACTTTGCAGACTTCCAGAACGCCCAGACCCGCCAGTTCGACATCTACTTCAACGGCAATCGGCCGGGGCTGAGCGAGAAGCCCTACAGCCCCTCGTATCTGTTTCTTCCAGCGTGTACAGCAATGGATGGTACAGGGCCACCGACAGCACCTACAACATCACTCTCACCGCCACTTCGGCCTCTGCGCTGCAGCCGATGTGCAATGCGATTGAGATCTACACTCTCCTTGCCATGGATGGCCCGACGACGCTCCCTAAGGACTGTAAGTTCTCTTTCCCACCAACTCTTCGAGATACTCTACTCACGTGTATTTTACCGACTTTGCAATACGGGTTATATAGGGGCTAGACGCGTACCCTCGCATTGAACTAGAGGAGCTATACGGGTTATATAGGGGCTAGATGCTTGCCACGTAGCTGCCCTTCAACTCTAGCGAGAGTAACGCGTCCACGAGACTCGAAACTAGGTCGTTGGCTCTACGAATGGAGCTGCTAAGGCCTTGTTTGGAACACGGGAAAAACGCAGAAAGTTCCTATAGTTTTATTCCCTGTAGCAGCGTTTGGAACAAAGGAACACTACGGGAAACCCCAGCTTTGCCGAGTGTCTCAGGCACTCGGCAAAGCCCCTTTGGCTCACAACAAACTCTTTGTCGTGGGCCGTCTTCGGGATTGACCCCACTCGGCACATCGGGCTACGGCAAACAGCTCTTTGCCGAGTGTCGTGCCTTTTTTCGGGCACTCGGCAAAGGCTTTGCCGAGTGCTATCTGACATTCGGCAAAGTATTTTTCTGCGAACTGAAATAAAACTAAAAAAATAGCAAAAAAAAATTTCTCCAATGTAGGAAGGCCACCGACCCTCACCCGTCGCGTCACCCGTCGCCAGCGTTCTCCCTCGCACGTGACCTTCTCTACCACTGCACCACACTCTCACCTATGTCTAGATTCTGTTTTGATTCCTCCCATATTATACTAAATGTAAATTGCTTGTTTGAGGCCCTGAACGAATTCAAATTATTAAGTTGTAAACTATAAAGTTTCATAAATTTTTGAAATCTATATTTTTCATTTTGATAGTTTCTCCATCCGATGTCGTTTACAAAATTTGAATTTCAAATTTGAGAACATTCAAACTTAGTTTTCGTTGACAAGATGATTTCAAATAAAAAAGTTGTCAACTACAAAGTTTCATAACTTATTATGATCTACAACTCTCAGTTAGACTGTTTCTCCATCCGAGGTCATTTGAAAAAACTCAAATTTTAAATTTGAGAACTATAAACGTCCTTTTCATTGGCAAAATTAATTCAAATTAAAAAGATTCAACAACAAAGTTATATAACTTCTAAAAAATCTACAGCTTTCATGTATATTATTTGTTCATCCGACGTAGTGGCAGTAATATTGTTCACAAATCTTATATATCTCTCTTCTAGATTTAGGAAACTCTATGAGAGATATAGATTTTGTAAACAATTTTATTATCATTTTATCGAATGAAGAAATGACTAAACTAAAAGTTGTACATTTTGAGAAGTTATACAACTTTATAGTTCAAAACTTTTAAATTTGAATTGATTTAATACTTCAAAATATGCTTTGAATTTATCTTTGCCGAGTGTTTTTTAAAATACACTCGGCAATTCTTTGCCGAGTGTTTTTTTGACACTCGGCAAAAAATATCTTTGCCGAGTGTTTTTTAAAAAACACTCGGCAAACCCCATTTTTGCCGAGTGTTTTTTTTTTGCCGAGTGTTTTTTAAAATACACTCGGCAAACAACTTATTTGCCGAGTGCCCAAAAATTTGCACTCGGCAAACAATTTAGAACTCAGCAAAGATGGGATTTCCTGTAGTGGAATTGGCAAGAACCGTTCCGGAGGAAAGGCAAATGAACCCGTACTTTTGGAGGAAATGAAAAATGAGGTCCGGGCTAAGGGAAATCTTTCCTTCATCGCTTACTAGCTTGCTCAGGAATTAATCCACCTTACTTGGTGCTCTTCTTCTTCATTGCAGAGATCCACCAAATCAAGTCTTTATATTTTCACGCGAACAGGACGTGGAAACAAGCCCCAATAGCTGCATAAATCATTTAGTTCCAGCATATCTGAAGTTTCGAACTCCAACTTAAGAAAAAAAAAATACTGACGGGTTATGTCTATGGACCAGCGTCTCCACATGGAAGATAGGGATGGAGATAAAATATAAAGTCAAAATCATGTCGGCTAATTGATTTATCATTAAGTTCTACATGATTTTAAAATAAGTGCCTCATTAAGTAAGAAAATATAGTACATCCTTAGTCATAACACATGAGATTAGTATCCATTCACACATTTCCTATGTTCTTCTAGTTCCTGCGTTCCAAACACCCATTTCCATAAAATTCCTGTGTTTTTCCATTCCTTTGTTTCTCACCTCATTCCTTTCTTATTCCTGTGTTTTTTTCCTATTCCCACGTTTTCTTTTCCTGTGTTCCAAACAGGGCCTAACCGTCCAGAGTATTTGACCAGAGGAATGAGGTGATCCGGCCATCACATCATCTCACTCTAAAGATGTTTGATTGGTTTGAACTATTCAATGAGTTTATCAATGACAACCTTACTCCTCACATATAAATGATTAAAATAAACATAAGAAATAGAGTCAATGTTTAAAATCATGGAATGGCCTATGATGGACTGTGCTATCTAGGATGGCTTTATCCATTAAACCGACACAACGGCTCATCTGTCTGTTGCATTGGATTTTTCTAAGTCTAGCAATGAAATCATTTTGGCTTTGAAATAAACAAAACTACTAACATAAAACGAGCATTTTGTTTCAATAAAAATGATTTTTTCTAGTTTACTGGGTTGATATATTTCAGTCGTTTTATTTTACTTTCCATCCTGACCTTGATTATTGCTTAAACTAAATGTAATTTAAAATTATCAAATTATTTTGTATAAATATGGTATTAGAGCAAAAAAAAGTATTTTTCTAGCATTGTTTACAGGAAAACTATTCAAAAAATTTATAAATATGATAATTATCAAAAGTATTTTTCTAGCGTTCCGACAGTGATGAGGAAAGTATTTTTCTACCATTGTCAAAAGTAATGTTCAAAGTTTAATGCATCAAAGCTATTCAAAATTATCATAGGAAAACCCCATCAAGATCACGAGGCCTTTAACATGTCGTATCAAATGCCCTAAATTGCAGTAAGTAAATCAAAGAAAATTAAAGTGTTTCTTCACTTGCATACGGTTCAAAAAGAAAAGCAATGTGGAAAACATGAGAAGAAAGAACGCCAGTTATTAATTTGAGAGTACAGTTCAGCGGCCACTAATAATAAAATTCAGACTAGATTATTATTAGCCAATATATAGCCACAATCCAATTTTTTATGATGATCTCGTAATGTTGTGGAGGGCACGGGCCACAAGCAAGAACAGTAGAGAGAGCTCCCTTAGCGCTAAACCTCGTCGACCGTGGTCAAAACTTTCATGATTTTAGAGCATTGGCGATGGGGAGTCAAGACGAGTGCTGCACACCGAGGCCGAACGTCCCACAGCAGCAAGGACGTGTGCTGCCCGATGGATCGTGAATAGGTTGTGGGGCAGTGGCGGCGTAATGGTGACAGTAGGGGATAGGCGGCTTTTGCCTACGGGGTGCAGCCTGCACCTGCAGCTGCCCCATGACTTGGTTCACCTCGCCGCCGCCACATGCAGGTTGTGGTTCAATGGCTCCGCTTCGGTGTAGGGTTTTTTTTTTTTAGACAAAACACCCTTTATTACTCAGAATAGGTGTTACAAACGCCATCGGGCGCTGACAGGAACCAGACATGTCTACCAACATTAGAATGAATACAACTACGAGCTAAGTTATGTGCGTCAACATTCGACGCTCTTCCTTCATGGACAAACTCACACATGCTAAAATCTTCCATTCTTGCTTTAATCTCCTTAGTGTTGTGTCCATACACACACAGCCCTTCACCTCGAATGCTTCTGATTACATTTGAGCTGTCGCATGCGACCCTGAATTCTGATAGAAGTAAGTCACGTGGACCGAGGAGGATCTCGTTGGGTGGAGCTGTGTGGATCTTGTCCTGAAGTCCAGTAGTCCACAGTGCATTTCAATGCATACAGCGGCCCAGCGCCCCCCTGCCGAGTCCGAGGTGCTCGACTAAATGCCGGTGAGGTGAAGGTTTCGTCTTCTGACTTAGGTGGCTCCTCACCATGCCAGTTGTCTGATTTCATTGGGTTGTATAAAGATTAAAGAGGCAGGAAAAATGTTACTTCTCTCTCGTATTCTATTTACAATGGGCCGGTAAAAAGTGTGAATCTGTGGCTGCTTTCGGTGCACATCCTTGACCTTTTTTTAATGGCCACTCCAGTTTATGCCATCATGGCTATCAAGCTCGAGTATGGAGTGAAGAAAAACTGGATGGGTGATCCATGTTTTCCAACCAAATATGCTTGGGATGGGGTCGGATGCAGCATTTCAAGTGATAACACTACCAGAATTACATCACTGTGAGTATCTGAAACATTATAAGGAGGTCCGGTATATTCTTAGTGACTTATGTTGGGTTGCAAATTCAAATGCAGAGATCTCTCCAACAGCTTTTTGCATGGTGCAATATCAAAGAATTTTACACTGCTAACAGCACTCGAGAATTTGTAAGTGCTACATTATGTACTCAAATTCTCTGCTTTCATCATTTCTATCGCAAAGACTCCACTTTCCATGAGCGGGATCCCATTCTACTATCTCTAATCATGACTGAAAAGCACCAACTGGATCATTCCAAACAAGAACATTTTAGGATATGGTTGTATTTTTGTGTTATATTTTGAAACAAACAGCATATTACATTGCATAGTTCCCTTAAAGTGTTCAGGGATACTTCAAGTGCACGGTTAGCCTGCATGCTAGACACTGTTCACTAAACAAGACAGTGGTGTCATTTTTCAGTGAATCTAGTTTGTAGGCCTCTTTAAAGTTATAATCTTATAAACCACTCTTCGGTGCTTGGACTTTCATGTTAAATATGTAGGACTTGGACTTGTGAAGGGAGATGGAACAAACCACCTGTTTGGACATAACTCTATTAGTCACCGTACCTAGGTTACATATACTCTTGGTAGTATGCATCACAGCCCATTTAAGTGCATGTCTTGTTCGGTTGCAAATGAATAAATGAGACTACTAGGAGCATGTTTCTTGCATGATGCCACATTGATATAACCATGGTTTAACCTTTCTAATCTGCAAAATAAATTCTCTTTCTAGTTATATCTCTCAATTTAACATGTATTCCTTTATGATCTTTTACCAGATTCCCCAGCAGACTTAAATGGCTAATTGCATATGGGGATGAGAAAAGTAATTAATGAACCATAGTAATTCTTGTCATGGTGTGGTCCCCAAGGACACATCTATGTAGATTTTATTCCCTGGGACTAGCTTTGGTGATTTTTAGAAATAATTCTAGCTGCAGCTTGAAAGCACCTAGATTCAGTGTTTTAAATAGTGGGCTATAGCATTTAGCAGAGAGCTCTGCTCAGCCGCTATAGCCCGCAATTTAGTATAATCTATAATGCTGTCATGGTGGCAGTTAATGCCAGCCGCTATAGCCTGCTATTTAAAACACTCCCAAGATTTTATCACATTCCACTCATGTAATGTTTTAACTAAATGTTTATAGTTCTGTACTTGCTCACTGTAGTTATGCAAATATTTCAGGGATTTGTCATATAACAACTTAAGTGGATCAGTACCTGATTCCCTACCAAATTTGCCCTCCCTACGAGTTCTGTAAGTAGATATCTGTTGCAGATTGCCAGATTGTTACCTAGCTAGGAACTTTACTAATCTCCTTTGACTTTCTACAGAAATTTGTCTGGCAATCACCTAAGTGGAGACTCCTTATGTAAAAATTACACTGGATCACTTGTTTTAAGGTTTTTATTTTCTTCTCAATTTTCCTTTTGTGCTAATATGCTTCTGAACACTAGTGACTGTTTAAGACTTTTGTGCTAATATGCTAATACTCTTGCTGTGATCTTCACACTAGTTACTGTTTAAGACTTTTGTCCTCAACATTAAACATGTAACTGGTTGTCTTACGAGATCTCAGATATGACTCGGATGGATATAAGTGCAATGAAACACCAAGAACTTCAAAAAACAAAGCAACTGTCATAGCTATTTCAGTAGTGATTCTTGTGCTGGTAGTGATTGTACTTCTCCTTGCATATTTCATCTGGCGAGAGAAAAGAAAACCTAATGGTGTGTACCATTCTGCTCTATCCTTTAATGGCATGAATTTATATTTCATTTTATAATACTTAACCTTACATTTATATATCTGATACCAGTGCAACCAGTCTCCGCACATGACCCAGCAAGAGATCCACAAGATGATAATGCTCCAGGAAATAGAAAAGGACCCATGGGCCACCTGCCAAGTACTGAGAATCGTCGGTTCACATACAAAGAGCTCAAGAAATTCACTGATAACTTCAAACGGTTCATAGGGAAAGGTGGTTTTGGGCTTGTGTATTATGGCCACTTAGAAGATGCTACTGAATTTGCTGTCAAGATGTGTTATGAGTCATCATCCCATGGGCTTGATGGATTTTTAGCTGAGGTACCAAATTGCACTCACCTAGAAAAGTATAAAATTCTAAAGCTATTATTTGCCATTGATAGGTTTTTCATTTGTATCTCGTTACATAGGTTCAAAGCTTGACAAAGGTGCATCACAGGAATCTGGTATCTTTGATTGGTTACTGCTGGGAGAAGGATCACTTGGCACTGGTATATGAGTATATGTCTCAGGGCAGTCTTTTTGATCATCTGAGAGGTTTGTCTATTGAAAAATGTTTGCATAACGATTAATACTCCTCCATTCTTAAATATATGACATTTAGGACAAGCAAATTAGTTCACTTTTACTCTAATTAGCTTGTCAATCTTAAACGTCATATATTTAAGGACAGAGGTAGTACATAACCATGTTTTTTTCCAAAACCATATCTGAACTGCATATTCGTGGATTGGGCCTGAGAGATCCTCTTGACTGGCTTATATATGCATCTGGACTGGTATGTGAAAACAATGAAGCCGTTTTGGGGGTATGTACATGGCTTCCTTCTGAAGTGCCTAATCCTAAACATTGGAATGAGGGTGACTTGTCTGATTTGCCAAGTTACCTCTAACCCAACTACCAACCTCAGTTCACTTCATGGCAGTGGCGGAGCTTGATCAAGAAATAAGGGGGGCAGCCTGTGTAAATTGAGCTCTAAATATCAATCAACAGTGTCAAATCACTGTTTAACTAGTGGAGATTTTGCTTGGGCGGGGGGGCGACTGCCCAGGTTCGCCCGCACGTAGCTCCGCCACTGCTTCATGGTTGAACGGATATCGATGACTCTTTGTTTTTCTTTGTTTTATGATTTCACCTAGGTGTAGGCCCAACTTGTCAAGGGGTCAATCTTATTTTGAACATTAATGTACTTAGGATCATGGTATACTCTAACAATTAACAGGTGAAATTTCATTAGAGAAGAGCATAAAAATTAGGAAGAAGCCAGCATTCTGTAAATTTGTTGAAATTGATATGTGAAGCTGCTAAACAATTCTGATCTGTTCAAATATTGAAGGTAAAAATAGTGCTTCTGAAACCATGAATTGGGGAACACGTGTGCAAGTATTGCTTGAGGCTGCACAAGGTATGTTGCAATGAAATACATATAGTCAACTATATTGGTCATAAGCAAATCTGCCCTATGTTATTTCTCGTTTTCACCTTCTGACGTTCCTGTTATGTAGGCCTTGATTATTTGCACGAAGGTTGTAGCCCGCCAATGATTCATCGGGATGTCAAGAGTAGCAATATTCTCTTGGGTCAAAATCTTCAAGCTAAAATAGCAGACTTTGGACTTTCGAAAACTTTTCTTAGTGATACTCAGACTCACATATCAGCCACTGCAGCTGGCACAGTTGGTTACATGGACCCTGAGTACGTCTCTCCCTGTGTATAATATATACTACATTTCTGCTACTTTTTCTCATGCATCTTATATTCGATTAAGCGGTAAATCATAACCAGTTGAATTTACCAGTTCCATACTTGAAATCTACCTATTAAAACTAATGGCATCATGTGCAGCATGTAAGAGAACTAGTAAAACTGCTGCTACAATATGCAATGTGTTCCTTTTCTTGAACCTTCTTGCCTGCTGCTTCTTCAGGTACTCCCTGAGTGGCAGGCTCACCGAGTGCAGCGATGTGTACAGCTTTGGTGTTGTTCTGCTTGAGGTAGCCACCGGTGAGCCTCCACGAGTGCCAGGCCAGCCACATCGTGCAGCGTGTTAAACAGAAGATTGCCACTGGTGACATCGGCTCGGTTGCCGATCCGAGGCTTGGTGGTGCCTATGACGTGAGTTCCATGTGGAAGGTGGTCGACACTGCCATGATGTGCACCGCAGATTCTGGTGCTCAGAGGCCAGCGATGGCTGCCGTTGTGGTACAGCTGAAGGAGAGCCTTGCGTTGGAGGAAGCTCGCGAGAAGGACAGTAGTAGCGTGCAAGCCGAGGGAGCGACATAGCAGCTACGTCTCCACATTCCGTCCAATGGCAAGATGAAACTGTACCTGCTGTTTCTGGATTTGGTTCATCGATCTTCGATGGGTCTTCACCTCAATCAGACAATGGGTATTTCGATGAACTTCTTATCATGTGAAGGACACTAGTGTGGTGTTTGCGGGCAGTGTTTTGAATCTACAATTATTAGTACCTGGGCGTGCAATGATTGTAATAACCCGTGATTTATGCGTGTGGTTATAAGGTTTGGTATTGTGAGCTTCCTAGACTCTGTATTGCATCTTTGCAAATGTTTAGCATGTTTATATGTACAGTTACTATGAGAACAGGGCTTGATTAAGTTTGAAGCAGGTTCTGAAAAGGTTGTGCCTTTCCATGTCGCCATACATATGTTTACTGTCCACCTATATCGTTCCTCTTTGATCCTTGTTCACTGTGCCTTTCCATTTTGCTGTTGTGGTTTGCTAGCTGAATTAGTGTGGTCCTGTTATCTGCTTAGATAGTCCAAAACTCCATGCTAATTTTTTCATGGTCCAATTATATTTATTCCTCTGTGTTGATTTGACTTTGACATCTTAGTCACCATGATCAGAAATTCATTCGTTGAGCCGCAGCATGTTTGTGCTGTAATGGATTATAGACAATGTCAGCTGCAATAGCTGTCTCAACTTTAGTTGCTCGATCTCCAAATACGCTCTTATGAGGCACAGACAGATAACGGATTACCAATCACCCTAAAACAAACTGCAAAAAATTAATATTTCAAGATTTAGCAGGTTGCCAATTAAGTCAAAGGTAACATTCTCAGCAAAAGACTCCAGAAGTGGAGTTCATAAAAATCCACTTGGAAAAAAAATCTACACAGGACCTACTTTTGTGTTGGTTCTACAACTCTGACGACAGTGTAACAACCAACATCACCGTCTATCCTGAAGGGCCAGTCTATAGAAAAGCTCTCATCAAGAAAGCTTCCACAGCATTTCCATGTTAGCATGATATGAAGCAGACATCACCCAAATTCACCGAGTGGCCAGCTCCACAAGCTTATCCTTGCCACGCGAGGCAACATTCTTCGCAACCCCAACAATCTCCTCCATTTGGTTGTCCACGAGTTCATTGAGCTGCTCCTCCTGGGTCTTGAGATCTTCTGGCAGCTGCTCGACTGTTTGGTCCTCTGCATCCCCACCATCCTGTGTCCAGTAGACAGCAAAGGATTCTTCCTCATTCAAACTGCTTGGCATCTGCACCAGACGCTTCCCATTGGTTCCAGCGGCACCACCAAGGATTTCACCCTTGGTGCGGTCATATATGCAGGCTCTGAAGTTGTCCATGCTCTTACGGTCCTCAGAATCAAGGCTTAGATAGATCATAATTTCCCAGCACCTTAGGAACTGTTTCTTGTTGATCTTCAACTTCTGCCGGACAGACTCAATCAGATCAGCTGGCGGAACCATCCTCAAACTGGAAGTCCTTTTTGACAGGTTGGTCTCCTTCAGAGATGTGACCATAGCACTGAGCGCTGGCTTGACTGTATCAAATGAGAGAAGTCGGAGGCAGTCGATAGATGAACGCACATACTGCAGATAGTCTGAAGGATCTTCTATGGTCACATCATATATGTTCTCAGATTGTGCAATAGAATTGATTGCCTCAAGAAGATGAAGGCCATGGCCTTCGCCCTGATGAGGTGGCAACACCAGTATCTGAAATTAAAATAAAATCAGGAAAACACCCAACCAGACCAAAAAATTGCTTTATTTTCCAAAATATTTGACTAAGCAACTTTATCTTAGTCGATTTAACATCTAAAAATGATTGCCCATGAGTCCAACAACAGAAACCCAGAAAGTATAACCTACCAATACCATTAAATAGCTTCAAACAGGTTGACTAAATCCTGGAGAATAACTGCACATACATATAAATGAAGCAAATAGAAAGTACAGCCGTAAGAGAGCCAACCTGGCTGATTCGCAACCGAGTGCTCTCAGGGTAATGATAAAAATTATGGACAGCGGCAAAACCAAGAAGTTGAAATTTTGAAACAGACTCTGATGTTGTCTTCTTTACTACCAGAAGCATTTCCCATCCATGTTCTCCAATATCTATAGGCGTGGAACCTAGAGTGCAGCGATATCAGAAAATAGAAGTTCCAAGTCAATCAGACTACTATATTTCAAAGCCTTCAGTTACCTTCAACCAGAAGCAGAACAAGTGGCACCAAACGTGAATAAAGAAATGCAGCAGCACCTTGGAGTTCAACTCGAACAATCTGAGGATCAAATATAAATCAAATCTCAAGATCTTGGAACTTGAGTAGAGATAATACCTTGAACAACAGGCTGAACCTGAACTTCCAGGGAAATAACAGATTCGAACTACAGAGCAAATTTTAAATTTTGAATACACAAAAATGTATGCATTTTAGCAAAGTCATTGGGGTTTATATTGATTGACGAAACTAGTGTCGTAAATTGATCAGTGAAGACACTTCATATAGCATAACTTACTTTATCAAATATTAATTAGATACGTTGAGCAGAGAACAATTTTACATAAGCCTTACAGGTTAAAAAATCAAAATCACAAAAAAAAAAGAGCCACAGAGGAACAAACAGATACCTCAACTGCTGGATCTGATTCATTTGTGCCATCATGTTTTATGGCGTTACCATTTCTCAACACATCTCTGTAGTAGTAAGAACAAATAATAAGTATTGCTTCCTGAAGCAACAAATAATACTGCTGCAATATATGACTGTTAACAAATAAGATTACCTGATATATTCACATTCCTTTGAAAAAGTTTGAAAAAATTCCTCTTTTTCTACCAAGTTTTCTCCAAAGATGCTCTGTCACAGAATGCACGAAGCTTAAGAAATAGAAAACATTGTGTGGAGGTTTCTTTGCTTAAATAATGACATTGAAAATAAGAGACCTGAAGAATAGGCTTTAGATCTGTTATTCCTTTCCCTCCCTGGAATATATCAGCAAAATGTTTTGTCAATGTCTTGAGAAAATCAGGAAAGACTAAAATTACTTTTACTAACAAATACATGTCAAGTGAAATTTAAATTATGGATTACATTGCTCACTGAACAACAGTAGCCAAAACATCCAAATGTCGAAGAAAAACAGCAAGATGAGGAATGATGGTTGAAGATTAGAGAATGGTTTGCTAAGTTATCATTGATCATCCAACAAAAGGACAAGCAAAAACAATCTCAAAGGTAACGGACAAGATTATAACCAAATTCGAAAGCAATACCAAATTACAGCTGGCAACCATATGAAGTAACTGCACCCCTGCTAAGCGTACAGAAAATCATCTGTACTCATAAAGAATTCAAGATTCTGCACAGATTGAATGCTACAATCAAATAGATAGTACTCACATCAGATGTTTCCTCAAATGAAATATCAGCATATCCATGGAATGATATTGCACTTATCCACACATTTATCTGTAACAAAGCAGCATATCCGATAAAAGCATGGTCAGATAATAAGCATGTCAAAATTACAGAAAGAACTGGTGGAACAAAGGGCTGGAGAATCGCTATTCCAACAACATTAAAATACTTTACTTTGCTTACCTTAAGATTTTTGTAACCATATATCTTTCCATCTTCACCAAAAAAATGGTTTAGGTCAAATGGTTGAATAGAAGTGCAGTCCTCAGAACCCACGTCATCAGGGTCTCTTGCTGTCATACAACCAACAGTAGAAAAATGTAAGAGTCTGAACAAACCAATTAAGAGAATTATAATTCCATTGAGTTCATTCAGTTCCAGAGCATACAAATAAAAGTCTAATTTACTGCAGGCAGTTGAACTATGCAACTAACCAATACAAACTTGATAACAGTCTAATTTACTGCACGCAGTTGAACTATGCAGCTAACCAATACAAACTGGATAACAGTCTAATTTACCGCAGGCAGTCGATCTATGCAACTAACCAATACAAACTTGGTAACAGTCTAATTTACCGAAGGCAGTCGATCTGTGCAACTAGCCAATACAAACTAGCGATTTACTGTTTGGTTTGAAGTTTGCTATTTACTTTGTTATGTAATAAGAGTTAAAGTGGGATAAAGAGACAGGTTGCTAAAAATTGCAATTTGCATAAACAAGGGGTGAATAGCTGCTAGAAATTGTAATTTACAGAGCATCATGAGAGTAATACATACCCAGGAACACTTTCATACACTCATTTGCCTCGACTCCAGGATCTGCATAACACAAGGAACAGAAAGTGCATAATCAGTTGGCCTGCATGTACAATATACATGGGGGTGCCTGAAAGGACAGAACCGCACAAGAGAACATCCACATATATGAACAAAGCCCACATCTAACTTGTACCTTGCAGAGCAAAACTTTCTACTTTCTTGGACTGATACAACCACCAAAAAAGGTGATGGTTGTTCGGGTCTGTAAGAAGTGAACTAGATCGACCCCTCCTCGAATGGCACAATTTTTCAGTCCAAAAGACAATACAATTCCTAACAACTTAGCAACTTCCTCGCATTGCATTTGACTAACACATCAATCCAACAAACAAACAAAAATTTCAGTAGCAGGGACAAATCAACCGAAAGCAGCACCGTCTCAGCGCCGCCCCCAAACCAAACTCTATAGCAGCCGAGCCCCCAAGCGTAGCCGCCAAGCCAAAAAAAAATTCAAATCAGATGAGAAAAAACACGCCGGAGCCCAGCAACAGCCGCCCGCGCCGGGGGCGCCGCCAGATACACGATCCCTGGTAAAAATGGGTCCGGACTGAAGGGAAAGAGGCGTGGGTCGGGTTTGGTACCGATGCCGGAGAAGCCGACGCGGCGGCGCTTCTTGGGGTCGGCGGCGGCGGCGTCTGTGCCCTTCTGCTTGAGCGCCATGGTCGCGGCCGATCTGGATGCGGAGGCGGGGGAGCGCGGAGGCTAGGGTTTGGGGGTTTTGAGGAGGGGGAGAGGCGGGAGATTGAGGCGGGAAAGAAGTGGGGAATCGCTGCAGGGGCGTGGCGGCGCGGCGGCGGGTATACCCAGCGACCCAGGGCGAGACAAGTCAGGGGTAGACTGGTAAAAACAGAATTGGATGCGGGGAATGGGAAGAAAAAATGAGGTAAAAAACAGAATTAGCGCCGGTGGAGTGAGAAAAATGAAATGAAAAACAGAATTGGCACCGGTGGAATGAGAAAAATGGATATAAAAGTATATAAAATAATTGGCACCGATGGAATTAGAGAAATGAATATAAAAATGAAAAATAGAACGAGCACCGGTGGAATTGGGAAAACGAATATAAACATGAAAAATGGAATGTAAAAACGATGCGGTGAGCGTGGATCGAACACGCGACCTTCAGATCTTCAGTCTGACGCTCTCCCAACTGAGCTACCCCCGCTTTAGCTCAATGATTGCAGAAAACATTTATATTCGTATGTCTTCATACTTCAGATTAAGAATACAAATTCATACTAAAAACTTTCCGGTTGTTACAGAGCCGAAAAGTAACATGAGTCCTTAACCACATATTAGTTTGGTGATTATGGTTTCTTTCACATGTCAGCCTTATTACATGTACTCGCTAACAAGTACACAGATTCACAACATGCACAAAAAGGCTCTAATGTACCTTCACAAGTTCACATATATACAAGTAAAAAAAAAAGGTTCACATCTACAAGCTCAGAGCACGGAAACCCCGTTGTAGACTAGTGGAAAGATGGACCTGTTGACGCTTTTTCTAATCAACACACCGAACCTGCGTTAGAACGCGCGAGATCCGCAATGGATCGATCGACTGCAGCAGTCCCAGGCAAACCGGTAATACCGGTTTGTAGATCCGGTGAAACCGGTTCTACGGGGGCAGCTGCGTAGACCTAAGATCACCGGCCCGGGAGGGACCCCGTCAGGGCAGGCGCGCCTAGGGTTTCTCTGAGATCGGCAGGCCACTCAGAGCGCCGTAAAATGCCGTAGAGACGAAGAACGAACAGAATTAGGGTTGGAAAAGCTAGGGTTTGGAGATGACAAAAAAGTAAAGATAATAAATGTTTTGATCGATTGGATATCCCTCAATCGGCCGTGACCCTTCATATTTATAGGGTGGGGAGGTCGTACCCCGCAAGAAAAGTCCTATTACAACTCGGATCTATAAAAGAGTCCAATCCTACTAGGACTCGGGGAAAACCGGTTCCACCGGTTCCCTAAACCGGTTCCACCGGTTTGAGAAGTCGGTTCCACCGGTTCTTCCTGCCTTGCTGTCCTTGTGCCAATTTTGATCGCCAACATATGCCCCCTGTTTTTTGGTAAAGCTTGCGTACCAGAAAATATTTTAGCACAAGAAAACACTCCTGAGGGCGATGTTTAAACAGAATTCATCGGCCTTTTTATTCTAAGGGCGATATTTAAAACTATCGGCCATACAAATCAAGCTCCTTGCCAAACACTTGGATAATATTGCTTCAAGTATCTTCCATTAAGAGCTCTTGGCAGCTGCTGACCTTGCAAAGTTTCCACCATATAAGAATTACCGAAGATCACTCTAACCACCTTGTATGGACCTTCCCAACTTGGAGACCATTTACCAAACTTGTTACTCTTCGATCCTATAGGTAGAATTGTTTTCCAAACGAGATCACCAACCTGAAAAGACTTTTGTTTTACCTTTTTATTATAAGCCTTAGCAACTCGAATTTTATCCTTCTCAATTTTCTTCAAGGCCTTCAATCGCTTATCGGTCACTTCATCAATATTGTCCATCATCAAATTATGATAATCAACAGCATCAAGATCATTTTGCTTAGCTAACCGATAAGCATTCAAATTCACTTCAACAGGCAAAACAGTTTCTTGACCATATACAAGCTCAAAAGGAGTAACCTTAGTAGCACCATGTCTAGATATACGATGAGCCCACAAAGCTTCAGATAAAACCTCATGCCACCTTCTAGGATTCTCCTCTATTTTCTTTTTAATTAACTTGATCAAGATCTTATTACTAGACTCGGCTTGACCATTAGCCTGAGCATAGTATGGAGATGAATTGAGCAATTTAATACCATACATATCAACAAACTCACGAACTTCTTTTGATATAAATGAAGTACCTTGATCAGTAGTCAAAGTTTGTGGAATGCCAAATCTATGGATAATATGTTCAGTAATAAACTCAATTACCTCCCGATGTGTCATATTCTTCAAAGGTACCGCTTCGGTCCACTTGGTAAAATAATCAGTAGCCACCAACACGAAGCGATGTCCCTTTGATGAAGGAGGATGAATCTGCCCAACAAAGTCCAATCCCCATCCTCGAAAAGGCCAAGTTTTGATAATAGGATGTAATAAAGCTGCTGGAACCATCTGAATATTCCCAAACCTTTGACCCTCTTCACATCCTTTGTAATACCGAAAACAATCAGCTATCATATTAGGCCAATAAAAACAAGCCCTTCTCAAAAGCCACTTCATCTTAGGAGCCGATTGATGTGTACCACAAATACCTTCATGAACTTCACCCATTGCAATTTTAGCTTGATCAGAATCCAAACACTTCAACAATAAATCTTCAGCCGTCCAGAGACGGGAAAAAGGACTCCATGATCTGTTTTGGGGTGGGAGGGTGTTTCAAATCAAACAAACCTCCTCTGACATGTCATGTCATGTCATGGCAATCCTTGTCTAATCAGAATGCACACGGAGATTCTCAAGCATATTGCCACGTGTTGCATTGTGTAATACGGAGTCCGTTACTTATCCTCTCTGTCTCTTCTCGATGAAATGCAATCACATCCAAAATGTCACCCTCATACATATCGAATACTTTTAATCATTAACCAGAAAAGCTTGGGATTTTTTTCTTTTAATATCTATTCAGCAGCAGAGCACCAATTCGTACATCACGTCACATTCATGAAACCAATGCACCTTCAGAAATTACCTGGCCACGTAGGACATTTGTATCCCAAGACTAGGAACGCTGACTTGAATGCTTGATCTGAAGTTACAGCACAGTGTAACATTATGTACTCTTTGTACTAAAAAAGAATGCAACTATATGTTGCGTGCTAGTTAGAGTGGTTCACGTTTGATCAAATTTCTAGCGAATAATATTATGTACTCTTTGTACTAAAAAAGAATGCAACTATATGTTGCGTGCTAGTTAGAGTGGTTCACGTTTGATCAAATTTCTAGCGAATAATATTCATATTTATGGCTCTAAATATATTTATTATAAAAACATATTTGTAATTAATTTAAAAATATTTATTTTATATGATAAATATTTAGATTTTTTACCTATAATTGGTCAA
>CM014271.1:34619283-34641436 GCA_004135705.1 Alloteropsis semialata
TTAGGTTTCAACATCTTCGGACGCTCCTGAGTAGAACCGGTGGAACCGGTTTCAGGAACCGATAAAACCGGTTTGTCCTGTACAGGCTCAAACGGCTTCTTGGATGATCCTTGCCACCCGAGATCCGAGACTCTTGCAGTGATTTTGAACGTCTCTCTGCCATTGGGGGTCTTCTCACACACCACTTCCCTGACAATTGATTTTCCCTTTGAATTTTCAAGCTTTGGCTTCTCATCACCCACAACAACATTTTTTCCTTTAGTTGATTCGACTTGATGCGGCCGAATCAGAATCTTGGGAGCTTGCATCTCAAGGGTATTGACAGAGAAAGGGTCTTTATCCACCTGCATCTCATGTAGTGTCAAACGTCCTTCATTCAAGGCCGATTGCACCTGTCGACGGAAAACATTGCAATCATTAGTAGCATGCGTAAAAGAATTATGCAACTTGCAATATGCCCGCCTTTTGAGTTCTTCAAGTGGAGGAATAGTATGAGACATTTTAATGTTTCCATTCTTCAATAATTCATCAAAAATACGATCACATTTGGAAACATCAAAAGTAAATCGCACTTCTTCTTTCCGATTCTTTTGAATTGGCTTAAGAGATGGACAAGTGTACGATTTATTCTTAGAAGGCCATATAAGTTCAGCAACATACACATCTTCCTCATCGTCCGAACTACTAGAATCATAAGTAACAACATGAACATTGGAACGATGAGTCTTATATGTATCCTTACTATTTTTAATTCGGTTTTTAGCAACTAAAGCTCTTATTTGCACTTGATTAACCGAATAATGTTCAAAGCCTTCTATTTTTTCTTTAAGAGAGGATCTTAAACCATTAAAAGAAACATCAGCAAGATCCCTTTCAGAAAGCGACAAATAAAACATCGGTTTCTAGTTTCTTTGAATCGTTTAAAATAATCAACAACAGATTCATCTCTTTGTTGTCTAACCGATGTTAAATCTGTTAATTTCAACTGAACACTCCCACTATAAAAATGATCATGAAACTTTTGCTCTAATTGATTCCATGAATTAATTGAGCCGGGAGTTAATGAAGAAAACCAAGAGAAAGCAGTTCCAGTCAAAGATAAAGAAAATAAACGAACTTTCAAGGCTTCACTTGAACTAGCTTCTCCTAGTTGAGCAATATATTGGCTAACATGTTCCCAAGTGGTTTTACTATCATCACCATTAAATTTCACAAAATTCGGAACACGCCAATTATTGGGGTAAGCTACAGCATCAAAATTAGCAGGATATGGTTTTTGATATAATCTAGAATTACCCATATCAATGCCAAGCTTATCCTGCATCATNCCGGCATCATGAAGTCTTGAGTTCTTGTCACCTTGCCATGGCGATCCTTCTTGAGCCCCATCAAGAATTGCTTCTTGAAGAATTCTTGGGCTGCTTCAAACTTCAGGCGTTCCTCCTCGCTGATCTCCTCAATGGAGGGAACAACGATGTTATCCTTGTCAAGATCTGAAATAGATCCCATCTGGCTAGGTCCTGAACAATCGGTTATTAAAACCAAGATTTCCAGATTCCCCAGCGGAGTCGCCAAAAATGTGTTGACGCTTTTTCTAATCAACACACCGAACTTGCGTTAGAACGCGCGAGATCCGCAATGGATCGATCGACTGCAGCAGTCCCAGGCAAAACCGGTAATACCGGTTTGTAGATCCGGTGAAACCGGTTCTACGGGGGCAGCTGCGTAGACCTAAGATCATCGACCCGGGAGGGACCCCGTCAGGGCAGGCGCGCCTAGGGTTTCTCTGAGATCGGCAGGCCACTCAGAGCGCCGTAAATCGCCGTAGAGACGAAGAACGAACAGAATTAGGGTTGGAAAAGCTAGGGTTTAGAGATGACAAAAAGTAAAGGTAATAAATGTTTTGATCGATTGGATAACCCTCAATCGGCCGTGACCCTTCATATTTATAGGGTGGGGAGGTCGTACCCCGCAAGAAAAGTCCTATTACAACTCGGATCTATAAAAGAGTCCAATCCTACTAGGACTCGGGGAAAACCGGTTCCACCGGTTTCCTAAACCGGTTCCACCGGTTTGCCTTGTCGAACAGGCAACAGTGCTAAACCGGTTCCACCGGTTTGAGGAATCGGTTCCACCGGTTCTTCCTGCCTTGCTGTCCTTGTGCCAATTTTGATCGCCAACAGGACCAAACCAGACCTCATCTCGCCGATGGGCCAAACGAGGACACCAAAGCCGCGTCATCACGCTGCAACGCTCGCCGCGCCGGGACGCTGCAGTCGCCGTTCGCGCGAGCATCCTCAAGTGCCAGGCTGTCCTTCAGCTGCGCCACGACGTCGGCCATCGTCGGCCTCGCAGCACTGGCGTCCGCCGTGCACGCCATGGCGGTGTCCACCACCATCCACATGGAGCTGACGTCGTAGGCGCCTCCGAGCTTTGGGTCGGCGATGGAGCAGATGTCGCCAGCGGCGATCCTCTGTTTCACGCGCTGGATGATGTGGCCCTGGCCTGGCACCAGCGGAGGCTCGCCGGTGGCTGCCTCCAGCAGGATCACACCGAAGCTGTACACGTCGCTGCTCTCGGTGATCCTTCCCGTAAGGTAGTACCTGAGAAAATAGAAGCCAAGAACATCAAAGATCAATAGAGCACCAAAAAGGTTCGTGTAATAAAATTATTAAATCTAGAGGAAAACATTTTGCATATAACCATGACAAGTGTGCTAGTTTACTGCACATTCGAATATAAGCTACAACGAAAAAAGGTAACAAAATATAGACTACCACAGGGAGAGACATACTCAGGGTCCATGTAACCAGCCGTGCCAGCTGCAGTTGCTGATATGTGAGTCTGAGTATCGCTAAGATATGATCTGCTAAGTCCCAAATCTGCTATTTTAGCTTGCAGATGTCGGCCCAAGAGAACGTTGCTGCTCTTCACATCCCGGTGAATTATTGGCGGGTTGCATCCATTGTGCAAATAATCCAGGCCTATACATATAGCAGGAACGTCAAGGAGATGAAAATTAAAAAGGAACATATGCCACATTTGCCTGGCTGCCTATCTATGTATTTCATTTCAGCATACCTTGTGCAGCTTCAAGCATAATTCGTACACGTGTTCCCCAGTTCAGGACTTCAGCAGCAGCATCTTTACCTTCATTGTATCAGCAGAACAGAGTTGTGTTAACAACCTTCACATGTCAAGTTCAGCAAATTTGTGGAAATATCGAATTCATCCAGGTTTCTAGGTCTGGTTCTCACTTCTCTATGCTATAAATAAAACCAACTGAAGGACCGAAACAGCGACCAGAGGGGGGGAATGGGAGCCTTTACAAATTTCTTCCAAAGTGAAACGAGACTCCAAAATCCAACCGGACCCCTCTCTTCTAGCAAACTCAAGCTCACTTAGCTATGGAAGAGCTAACGAACCTAGGAAGAATGCTAGGAACCTTTCAGAACAAAGCGGAAGCAAAAACAAGCCGAGCTCACAAAAATTCAGATCACAAACCGGTCTCACTGGAGCACAAACCGGTCAGACCTCTCTCCAAAGCGGTCTCACGAAACCCAAACCGGTCTGACCTTTTCCGAAACCGGTCTGACCTCTTTGGTCTGGCAGCCTATAGAGAGTTCAAGAAAAATAGCAAAACTAGACCAAACGAGCTCCAAAAATCATGATATTTGGACTATAGGTTTCCAGTGGTATTATGAGTCCAAACACCAGAAGAGATCTTCAAAAGGAGCAAGTTGACAAAAAACCGGTCTGACCTCTTCCGAAACCGGTCTGACCTGTTCTTCCTGGCAGCAACTTGAAAACATGGGGAGAAAACCCTCAATCCACTCAAACGAGGTCCAAACTCCGTGAAATTTGCGCCATAGCTGCGCAAGAACTTGGTGAGTGTTATCCAAAAGATCTTCTCCAAGAAAGATCAATACATCACCAAGAATTTCACGGATTTGACCAAGAACACAAGAGAGGAAGGGTTTCGGGAAAACTCAAGATTCGTGGTGCTCGTGCATGGATTCAGTAGGGGATCACCCTAGATGTGTTCGCACATGTCCCAGCACCAAATCCCCCCAAGAAATCCGACCCAAAACGCAGCCAAACTCAAGATCACGAATTCGCCCAAAAATAGCCCCGAAAATGGCTAAAAAGAAAAACGCCGGGAACAAAGGATTTGGCACAAGATTAAGAGGAGATTTCACTAAGAATCACTTGGCCATATCCGGATACAAGCCACTCACAAGTATTACAAAACTTGGATGGCTAAAAGCTCAAGAACAAGAGCCTCTCCTCTCTTCTCTCCTCAAACCCTAAAAATCCTCTCACATGTGCAAAATGAGAGAGACCTCCACCTCCTAAGCCCCAAGAGAGTGCTGAAATTTCAGCCTCTCCACATATAAATAGGCATCCGGAAAATGACCAAAATACCCTTACATGAAGCACTTAAAACACAAGCCCACACAGGGGCATTTTGGACCAAGTCCAGGAATATTGATCGGACGCCCACGCCGCCTTCACGACTTTGCTTCGCCTCGACGCAAGCTTCGCGATGCCGCCACGTGTCGTCCCACTCGAAGCTTCCGGCCGCATCGAACCGCACCCAGTCCCACCGGGCCGCATCCGACCGCACCGTGCTCCACCCGCGTTTTGAGGCCCAAACCGGGAAAACCTGCCTCTGGCCGGTTTTTAGGACCAAACCGCCAAACCCTCCTTGCACGTCGCCGCACGACGTGACTCACCGATGTCGACGCGTGTCCGGCCTCCGCCAAGCCTCCGACGCCTCCAAGTCTTTCGCTCCCGCTCCCGGGCCGCCTACTCGACTCGCCTCCGTCCCGCTTGACTCGACCGACGCCGTCTTCATCCCATCATGTACTCTTGCTCTTCCGCGCACCATGTGGATCGCCCATGACTCCGCCCGGACTCCTCGGGTCCCTCAGTCCAAGCCTACTCGTTCACCCTTCACCGCCCTCGGTCCATCGGCATGAACCTTTCGCGCTTGACTTTCACCACATGCCGTCGACCGCCATGTGGCATCCTACACCTGCACATCACAAGCCAAGAGATACATCAAACCACACAACGGTTGTCAATCACTCATCATCCAAGGGTGACCACCATTGGTCCACAATCTCCCCCTTGATGAGTGCATTGACAACACCCACCATAATAACTTGAAAACAATAAGAAGAAGAGAAAGGAAAAACAAATATCTCTTTCAAGTGATCCAAAAGCCAAGACAAAAGGCAAAGACAAGATCACTCGAGAAGAGAAGTCTCAGTCCCCTAAGACAAGGGCAACGGCTCGACACAACTGAGACAAAGTCACATGATCCCTCAAGAAGAGGCAGAAAGGGCTCAACACCAATCATGTGACAAGCGAAAGCTCAAACAACTGCCGGCTCCTCAAGAAGAGGTAAAAGCTCAACGCAACTGGCAAGAGAGCAAAAGAGAAGCAACTCACACAAAAGAGATGCAAACTCAACACAAAGCTCCCCCTGAGCGAAAGCACTCTCCCTGAAAACATGCTACACAAATGCATGCAGGAGCAAATGCAACTCCCCCTTACTAAATGCAATGCAGATTCTCCTATCTCCATGAAATGCATGCAAAACCATAAACTCTCCCCTTTGAGCATATGCAACATAAATTTCTCCCCCTTGTTGTCAATGCAAACATCAAGGATTTCATGAGAGCACAAAATGCATGCCATGGGGTGCAAAAACTACCAAGCTTTTCAAATATATCACAAAGCATTTACAAATGCTATAAATGAACTAAAGCACAGAGAAGCAGATCATAAGCAAGCACAAATAGCCGACATGAGGATATTATAATAGAATCAGGAGGCTCAGGCATAATTTCAGATTTTCATATTTTATAAAAGATATCACCACATGAGCAAAAGTCTAGCCATGATAACTCGAGCAAGGTCAAACTAGATCACAAAAGCTCATATAAGGATGACACATTCTCAACATAAGATCATTGCTAACACTTGCAAGACATTCCTACTCATTTTCAAACTCACTGAGACCATGAGCCTACTTCTATGGCAAGCACATGTAACAGTAGAGCAACCTGGTGATGATTTTAAATGAGCAATATAGATTAACAGCATTTTCATGCATACTATTTGCTATCTTCCATATTTTCATATTACTAGCATTTTTCATTAAGCACATACAAAACCAAGGTTTATGAGGTGTCCCTTGACACAAGTGAAGCACAGAAAACATGCTCCCCCTAGGTAATGCAAAGCAAGCGCAATGATAAGCCATGTGCAAAGAACAAATCGCCCGAGTACGAGCTAGCACAACCTAGCATCTCAAGCAAGAGCAGCGCATGACAAAAGACTTACTCATGGGTGATAAACATTTCATGATTCATTTTATAAAAACAAGCTTAGCTCACAAGATTTCTTATGACAATATCATCAAGAGCATAAGCAGCACATTGCAAAATCACCACAATCTTATGCACTAGTTCTCAAGAGCATAAGCAAATACTCAGGATATATAAGAGAAGCTCATCTAGTGCATAGATATGATACAAATGCATTATGTCACAAAATGCAATGCAAATGCATGAGACATATATGATACAATGTGATGCAAGAGAAAACATCCAGAACCCAACACAAAAGGGAGAAGAAAGAGGCAACAAAAGCAACAAGAGCAAAGAGGTATGATCATGCAAGTTACCGATCATCTGTTGAGGTGGATGGCGACGCTGAAAGTGTCGTTGAGCCTCATGCTCTGAGGTAGCCTCCCCCTCAACTATAGCTGGACTCTCCTGGTCATCTTCTTCAACTTGATCATGTAGTGGTACATGTCGATGGCCTGGTGTAGTGGAAGTAGAATCTGGCCCATCAACTGATGTAGTCGAAGTAGAAGGTACAGGTGCAGCAGCTGGTGGATGATCGATCACATCTTCATCTTAATCACCACCATCTACAAGCTCATCCTCTTCCTCAAAGATGCTTTGCTTCATTCCATGTTCATCTGCAAGCTCAAAGGCAGATGGTGTGCAAGGCATAGTTTCATCGAAAATAATCTCACATGTTTCTACTATCCGGTTAGTTTCAAGGTTAGGAACATGATAAGCACAACTATAAGATGCATAACCAACCATCAAATAGAGAGAGATTCAAATTTATCCAAATTACCTTGCTTGAGAATGAAGCACCTACATCAAAAGTCTCACAAAAGACTAATCCACCAAGATATATACAAAGCTAGCATGGCAAGATATACATGAAGAAACATCCATGCTAACATGAAAAAGTGGCTAGCCTACCATGTCATTTAGAAAAGTTAGCATATCACAAGATAAGCAATAATACAATATGCTAGACATGAAAAGGTGGCTATCCTACCATGTTATTTACAAAGCTAGCATGCCACATGATGAACAAAGATAATAGCATGCTAGACAGGAAGTAAAAGCATAAAACAAGTATAAAACATGCAAGAAAGTATACAAGTGAGTACAAGAGTGTACAAAAGGAAAGCTCACTATACAAAGTATACAAAGGCCACTCAAGGGCCATCCAAACGGTGTGGAGAACCATCAAGTCTTTATCACCTCAAGCAAAAGATCAAGTCCGTTAAGCTCATGTTCTCCAACCGCATATCGTACCTACACATGAGGGTACAAAGGCCGAGTCTTGGATCCCAAAGGGTTAGCAAGTATATACTTGGGAACCCAAGACTTGGTCACACGAGTAAAAGGAGCACTCAACTTGTCACATGGGTTAGCATGATGCAAATGCCGGTTCAAATGGAAAGATCTTGAAACACCCTTGGAAGAAGCATGCCTCGAAAGAGCAACTCGAGAAGAAGAACGAGTGCTACCACTAGCAAAGAGGCAATGATCTCCCAAGGTCTTAAGAGAAGAACCACCATCACAAGCACCATGAGAACCATGTCGTAGACCAACACAAGAAGAACTAGAAGCATGTCCACGATCATGACCTAACCCACTAGAGAAGGAGTCGTAAAACCCATCAACAAAGCCAGGCTTCACATTAGGCTCACAAGTGTTCATGCCATGAGAAGGGCTATGAACAACCAAAGGCCTAGAAGTGCGAGCACGGCGCATGCGTCTTGCACGCCGATAGCAGAAGCTCTCTTGATGCCCATCTTTCTCACAAAATGAACAATGGTACAAAGGCCTATCTGAAGGCACGGTCCGAGTGGACGAATCACCATTTTTGTTCATATGAGAAGTCCCTTGGAACTTAGAGCAAGAAGCATCATCATTCAACTTGGTGCCCACAATAGGATCACACGTGCCATGGGAAAGGCTACGTGGCTTCCTAAAAGCTTTTGCACGAACACGTCGCTCGTGTTTGACACGGCGAAAGCAGAACTCAATGGTATGCCCATCTTTCTTGCAAAAGGTGCAATGGAACTTTGGTTTGGGGGATTGAGTTCCAAAGAAGTGAGAAGCACCCTTGCCATTAGAAATCCCTTGGGCAACACCAGAAGAATCCACAAGCTTAGGAATAGCTATGGAAGAGCTATCCGAAGCACTAGCACAAGTGCCAACATCTAAAAACTCACGCTCAATACAAGAAGTCAACTTCGGTTGGGAAGAAGCAATTTTGGAAACACCAACAACGGAGTGACAAGAATCGCGAGAATCCAAAGACTTAGCACTAAGACTCTTGCATCTCATGACCAAAACCTCATTTTGATGTTTGAGGCGATCACAAGTACCACATGGAGCATTTCTCAGATTATCCATCTCCTTCTCAATGCACTTGGCATATATGGTACACAAGAGATCAATCTCAATTTCAAGCTTAGCACTCATCTCATTGTGCTCAACCAACTTGGCGCTCATATCATCACGCATTTGCTTCAAAGCCAAAACTTCATTTTCCAAATCAATGCATGATGTGCAAATGAGACCACATGAACAAATATCATCATCCACATCAAGCAAAGCATCATGATTAGCACAAGAAGTAAGGCAAGCATTTTCTTCAAGCACAAAAGAGCATGTGCTACAAGGCATAGATTCAAGTTCATCAATTTTAGCCCTAGCATGCTCAAGTTGCTCTACACATGTGGTATGAGTCAATTTTAGTTCATTAATTTCAGCAAACAAAGACTCACATGAAACACATGGTAAACAAGCATTCGATTTCAACAAAGCAATCTCATCTCTAGCCTTATCAAGATCATTATTCAAAGTAACACATGAATCACAAGGCATAGAGGCATTGGATTTCAACAATTCATTTTCACATTTCAAGCAAGCAAGAGAAGAATTTAACTCATCATTTTTACTAAGCAAGTTCTCACAAGAATTGTCTTTCAGCATGTCATTCTCAAGACTCAAACATTCAAGGGAAGCACTCAAAACATTAATCCTTCTAAACAATCTATCACAAGAGTTGCAAGGCATTAAAGCACGTGACTTCCAATGAAACATTCCAGATTTCAAACTAGAAAGAGAACATTTCACCTTCTCATTCTTCCTACGCAAAGCATCACAAATCTCTTTGTTTCTCACAGCATTGTCATCATTTCGATTGCATAGAAACAAGATGCATTTAGCGAGCGTACCTTGACTCATCTCTTTTAGCTCGCGGAAGAACTTGCTCTTTGTGAGATCACCATCCTCGTAGTGCTCGAGGAGATCCAACACCTCCTCCACTTCTTGTTTCATCTCAATCTTCGTGCTCCTCCTCTCTCTATCATCCAAATCTGAGGACAAAGACACACAAGAAGAAGAGCTTGGTGCCATAGCTCAAAGCACCGGTTAGGATTAGCTGAAAGCAAGCTCAAATCACAAAAACCAAAACTGGAAGAGAAATCGCCCTTTCCCTTGTCGCCCCGTGGATCACAAAGCCGGTTAAGGTGGAGTGATCCTTAACCAAAGCTCTGATACCAATTGAAGGACCGAAACGGCGACCAGAGGGGGGGTGAATGGGAGCCTTTACAAATTTCTTCCAAAGTGAAACGAGACTCCAAAATCCAACCGGACCCCTCTCTTCTAGCAAACTCAAGCTCACTTAGCTATGGAAGAGCTAACGAACCTAGGAAGAATGCTAGGAACCTTTCAGAACAAAGCGGAAGCAAAAACAAGCCGAGCTCACAAAAATTCAGATCACAAACCGGTCTCACTGGAGCACAAACCGGTCAGACCTCTCTCCAAAGCGGTCTCACGAAAACCCAAACCGGTCTGACCTTTTCCGAAACCGGTCTGACCTCTTTGGTCTGGCAGCCTATAGAGAGTTCAAGAAAAATAGCAAAACTAGACCAAACGAGCTCCAAAAATCATGATATTTGGACTATAGGTTTCCAGTGGTATTATGAGTCCAAACACCAGAAGAGATCTTCAAAAGGAGCAAGTTGACAAAAAACCGGTCTGACCTCTTCCGAAACCGGTCTGACCTGTTCTTCCTGGCAGCAACTTGAAAACATGGGGAGAAAACCCTCAATCCACTCAAACGAGGTCCAAACTCCGTGAAATTTGCGCCATAGCTGCGCAAAAACTTGGTGAGTGTTATCCAAAAGATCTTCTCCAAGAAAGATCAATACATCACCAAGAATTTCACGGATTTGACCAAGAACACAAGAGAGGAAGGGTTTCGGGAAAACTCAAGATTCGTGGTGCTCGTGCATGGATTCAGTAGGGGATCACCCTAGATGTGTTCGCACATGTCCCAGCACCAAATCCCCCCAAGAAATCCGACCCAAAACGCAGCCAAACTCAAGATCACGAATTCGCCCAAAAATAGCCCCGAAAATGGCTAAAAAGAAAAACGCCGGGAACAAAGGATTTGGCACAAGATTAAGAGGAGATTTCACTAAGAATCACTTGGCCATATCCGGATACAAGCCACTCACAAGTATTACAAAACTTGGATGGCTAAAAGCTCAAGAACAAGAGCCTCTCCTCTCTTCTCTCCTCAAACCCTAAAAATCCTCTCACATGTGCAAATGAGAGAGACCTCCACCTCCTAAGCCCAGAGAGTGCTGAAATTTCAGCCTCTCCACATATAAATAGGCATCCGGAAAATGACCAAAATACCCTTACATGAAGCACTTAAAACACAAGCCCACACAGGGGCATTTTGGACAAGTCCAGGAATATTGATCGGACGCCCACGCCGCCTTCACGACTTTGCTTCGCCTCGACGCAAGCTTCGCGATGCCGCCACGTGTCGTCCCACTCGAAGCTTCCGGCCGCATCGAACCGCACCCAGTCCCACCGGCCGCATCCGACCGCACCGTGCTCCACCCGCGTTTTGAGGCCCAAACCGGGAAAACCTGCCTCTGGCCGGTTTTGAGAACCAAACCGCCAAACCCTCCTTGCACGTCGCCGCACGACGTGACTCACCGATGTCGACGCGTGTCCGGCCTCCGCCAAGCCTCCGACGCCTCCAAGTCTTTCGCTCCCGCTCCCGGGCCGCCTACTCGACTCGCCTCCGTCCCGCTTGACTCGACCGACGCCGTCTTCATCCCATCATGTACTCTTGCTCTTCCGCGCACCATGTGGATCGCCCATGACTCCGCCCGGACTCCTCGGGTCCCTCAGTCCAAGCCTACTCGTTCACCCTTCACCGCCCTCGGTCCATCGGCATGAACCTTTCGCGCTTGACCTTCACCACATGCCGTCGACCGCCATGTGGCATCCTACACCTGCACATCACAAGCCAAGAGATACATCAAACCACACAACGGTTGTCAATCACTCATCATCCAAGGGTGACCACCATTGGTCCACACCAACCATTTGATAAGATGAATATACGCATTTGCTAAATATCAAAAGGAAACAAGGTCATCCAGACATACACAAACAATGAATCATGAAGTGTGCAATGGTTGACGGCCGAGTTAGTGGTGATTCATCATGCTGACAGGGTCATGTCATTCCTTTTTCGAGAACGTGGATTGCACGTGTCATTCCTCATACCTATGTAAACAACTCTATATAGATGGGCATTCTGGCTCGCCTAGGCACAAAATTTGTGTACATGCTCTCACTGAGGAATAAACAAGGACATGTACATACCAAAAGGGTCTTTGTTTTCATATATTGAAATAACTAAAAATTTACTCAAGATGGTTCAAACATTAAAGTATGAATAGATATTTCAGACGCAATTTTAAAACAGTCACATAGTTGGTCATTTTCCTAATTAGTGCTCCCTCTATTTGGAATTAAATGAAACTTTAAAATTTGTGGTTAAACTTCCTCAACTTTACCACTAACATACACAATACTATATAAGTTAGTCACATGAAAGTAGTACAATTAGACTTGTTATGAGAAACACTGTCAAAGTAAAAGGTTAAATGGTTTAAACATACTGCTTTCGAAACTAACACAGAGTTGCTTATCCTGCCCAAAGAGTTATATAGTCTAGAATAGTATGAATACTAGAATAAGTTAGGAAGATAAACCTCTCAGATGATCATAAAGATTGCCTCGAGACATGTACTCATAAACAAGGGCTAAATGATTTTTCTCCCAGCAGTAACCAACCAAAGAAACTATATTCCTGTGATGCACCTTTGTCAAGCTCTGAACCTGTGTAACAAGATTACGAAATAGGAAATATATATTAACAGACACATAAGCTGCCTGAGTTTTGTGATTCACCAAGTTTATTCACATGTGAGCCATGCAAAATTACATTTCTGGTGTTTCGTGAATATTTCAAGGTCGCTGAATTTTTTCATACCTCAGCTAAAAATTCATCTAGCCCATGTGATGATGACTCAGAACGCATCTTGACAGCAACCACGGTATCATCTTCTAAATGGCCATAATAGACAAGCCCAAAACCTCCTTGTCCTATGAGCCGTTCAAAATTATTGGTAAATGTGAGGAACCGAACAACGAGCGAAACAAAAGAACGCGAAATCAGGAACTCAAGGACGATGAGGAGAAGGAAGAGCAACTTTACTCTGCAACCTGCCGTAGCAACGAGAATTACAGAGGGAATCGCCAGAGAGACGAATCCTAAGCTACTCTACCCTAACCTAGGGTTCTTGACCCGAGTTCCACCATAGCGTTCACAAGATCTCGATCCAGGCTTCATAACATGCGCCGGACCATTACAGAGGAATTACATTAAGGTTTAAACACTGTTTAGCGTCTGATAATTGAGTTAGCACGCGTAACAGCGACGCCACTTGAAGAAGGCCGTCCATCGTCCATCGCACGGCTGAGATCAACCCGGCGAACCGTTATGCTAAAGTGCCGAATGAACTGAATACTCTGAATGTCGCTGCTTGTACTGAATGTTCCTGACAAAAGCCCCCCCTTTTGGCATCCTTGTCCTCAAGGATGGAATGAAGGAAAGACCTTTCTGATGAAAGCAGCGTCTTCCCACGTTGCTTCAGCTTCAGGAAGATTCAGCCAGTGTATTAACCATTGGACCACCGGTTCATTGTTTCTTGGGATCATTCGGCGTTGCAGAACTGCCAGTGGAGCCACCTTGATGTTCCCCTTGTCATCAATCAATGGTAACTCTTTGCTTGGAATTGCTGTTGGACCAATGTGTTTCTTCAACTGACTAACATGGAATACATTGTGTAAGGTACAGCCATCAGGTAGCAGTAATCTGTAAGCTGCTTTACCCACTCTGTCCAACACTCTGAAAGGCCCATAGTATTTTGAATGAAGCTTCAGTGATTTATGAGTACTCAGTGAAGTGTGCCGGTATGGCTGTATTTTGAGATACACCATGTCTCCAATTTGAAAAACTCTATCAATTCTGTGTTTATCTGCTTGGTTCTTGATTCTTGCTTGTGCTTTGATGAGATTATCTTTTATGACTTGTGTTGCCAGCAGTCTATTCCTCAGCTGTTCAGCTGCTGATATATCAGGACAATCAGTTGATACAGTTTCAGTGACCATTGGAGGAGCAAAACCATACAATGCCTGAAAGGGTGTCATCTTTAGGGAAGTATGGTAAGATGTATTGTACCACCACTCAGCTAGAGAAAGCCAATGATGCCACCTTGTTGGACTGTGGAAACACATGCATCTCAAATAATTTTCCAAGCATTGGTTAACCCTTTCAGTTTGACCATCGGTTTGGGGGTGGTAGGCAGTTGTGAGGTGTAACTGAACTCCCAATGCCTTAAACAGTGACTGCCATAATGTACTTGTAAATATTGGATCTCGGTCAGTCAATATAACCTTTGGAAGGCCATGAAGCTTGAATATAGAATCCAGAAATATATGTGCTATGTCATTTGCAGTATATGGATGATTCAGTGATATGAAGTGTGCATACTTTGTGAGTCTATCCACCACCACCAAAATGACATCTTTGCCAGCCGATTTTGGCA
Source organism: Alloteropsis semialata (assembly GCA_004135705.1). NCBI lineage: Eukaryota > Viridiplantae > Streptophyta > Magnoliopsida > Poales > Poaceae > Alloteropsis > Alloteropsis semialata. The sequence continues at coordinate 34,633,604 of CM014271.1, forward strand.
AACCTTCCACAAAATCCATGGATACATGGGTCCATGCCATCTCTGGTACTGGTAATGGTTCCAGTAGCCCAGGGTATGGTATGTGCTCACTCTTGTTCTTTTGACAAACAGCACAACTTTTCACATATTCTTTTGTCTGCTGATGCATATTTGGCCAATAAAAATGGAGTTTCATTCTTTGGTAGGTTGCTCTTTCCCCTGAATGACCACCTAAAGATGAATTGTGAAAATTTTCAAGTAGCTGTGTTCTGAGTTGATTTGAGGTTCCAATGACTAGCCGGCCTTTGTATCTGAGTAAACCACTTGTAAATGACTAGCCGCAACCACCAGCCACTCGCCGATCGGACACAGATCGAAGAACTTGGCTGTGGGATTGAGCGCAATCGCCAAGGATGCGTTGGCTCTGGATACCAATTGTGAGGAACCGAACAACGAGCGAAACAAAAGAACGCGAAATCAGGAACTCAAGGACGATGAGGAGAAGGAAGAGCAACTTTACTCTGCAACCTTGCCGTAGCAACGAGAATTACAGAGGGAATCGCCAGAGAGACGAATCCTAAGCTACTCTACCCTAACCTAGGGTTCTTGACCCGAGTTCCACCATAGCGTTCACAAGATCTCGATCCAGGCTTCATAACATGCGCCGGACCATTACAGAGGAATTACATTAAGGTTTAAACACTGTTTAGCGTCTGATAATTGAGTTAGCGCGCGTAACAGCGACGCCACTTGAAGAAGGCCGTCCATCGTCCATCGCACGGCTGAGATCAACCCGGCGAACCGTTATGCTAAAGTGCCGAATGAACTGAATACTCTGAATGTCGCTGCTTGTACTGAATGTTCCTGGCAGTAAAATTCTCCAGCTCCTTATACGTGAACCTCCTAGTCTCAGCATCTTGCAGGTGATCCCCTTGACCTTTTGTACTTCTTGGAGCATTATTCTCCAGTTGTAGTTTTTCTGTGTGATCATCTATAGGAACTGGTTGCAAAAGCATGAGATATGTAGCAGAAATACTAAGTAAACTGAAAATATACATGCAGGGCAATAAAAAACTAGAGTAACAAGATGCAAACCATTAGACTTTATTTTTGCTCTCCAGATGAAATATGCAAGAAAAAGTGTGGCCACGACCAGCACAGGGATAACAAGTGAAGTAATTAAGACAGCTATCTTTTGTCTTGATGGACTTTTCCTTTTGTCACATGCACTTGTATCAGAATCGTATCTAAAACACATAAGACAACAAGGTCAGAGTTTAGTCTTGGAAAGTAAATTGCCTTTGGGTGGTCTCCATTTGAAGATGACATAAAAAGATATTATCCAAAATTCACAAGTATAGAAATAGGAAAAATAAACATCAAGAGGAAAACCAGAACCTGAAAATAAGTGATCCGGTGTAATTTGCGCATAGGGAGTCGCCACTCAGATGGTTTCCAGATACATTTCTGTACAAAGTGAAAAGAAATTGGTAATGTCCCTGCTAGGTAATAATTTGAAGACAAATATATCCACTTACAGAACTCGTAGGGAGGGCAAACTTGTTAGGGAATCAGGTATTGGCCCGCTTAAGTCGTTACAAGATAGATCCCTGAAATATTTACACAATTATAGTGAGCAAGCCCAGAAATATATAGGCGCTTATTTCAAACTCTGCACTGATTGATTCCGATAAAGAAAATCTGGGTTCTATTTATATAGGTTTGAAGCATTACATGTCCCCCAATTATTAAGCTAGTCATAGGGAATAAAAAAGCCATGCAGAGAAGTCCTGTAGCAAAAAACTGACAGTATGAATGTATGATTGCTATGATAATTATTTTTTTGGGAGTATTACGAATTCTTGTAGTAAAGAGGATCGAGATCTGGCTGTTTAAGTGCATTTTATAGCCCTTACGGCTATAGCTCACTTCTGCTCGAATAGGGCAGCACTCTCCTAGACTCTTGTTCAGTGAAGTGCCCCATAGCATAGAACAACAGTATAATCTAAGCAAGATTTCTAGAAGTACACTGGGTTGTCTAAACACCGAGTCATCTGCTTAAGAGGATTCTAAAATGCAACATATATTTTGGTAGATCTTTAGGCTCCTGATACCAATTGTTAGAAATCATTCCCTCTATTTTGACTGTTTATCACAAGCATATCAGTTTTTCTCTCTGGTGGATACACACACACAAGCGCAAAAACAACACAACTGGTTTTTCGTCAGCGCAGCCACACACTAGCCCCTCATCATTTCTCATTTATTTATATAGCTGATACAGGAATATACACCTGTCCTGGTATCTTCCTAATTAACAAAGTCAATGCCTCCTATGATTTGCCCAATATTTTCCACAACTACAAGCTGAAATATAGCTAGCACCAATAGCAATGAAAATAGACGCGAGCTAAACCTGGACACAAGTTCACGACTCTATAGTAACAATGCCTCCTATAATATGCCCATTATCCTCCTTAACTGCAAGCTGAAATTTACCTACGAAAACTACAAGCTGAAATCTAGCAGTAATATCAATGAACCTCTTGCTAAACCTGGACACAACTCTCTAGTAACAAGATTAATGCTAACAAGTTCACTCATGCTTAGATGCACAACAGGGTTCTCATTCATGGCAAATTTAGGTCTCTAACAAAAACTATGGAAGGCCGAGGTCATGAGCAGATCATGTAGCACTTACAAATTTTCGAGTGCTGTGAGCTTTGAAAAATTTGTAGATAAGACACCACGCAAGTTGCTATTGGAGAGATCTCTGCATTGCAATTTCCAATCCAATATTGAGATAAGATGCACCAATAATAAGCTGGCTACTAGTGCTTCTAACTATGGAAATTCAAGAAAATGGCAGCAAATGCTTTTGGATACTCACAGTGATGTTATCCTCGTAGTATTACCACTTGTATTGCTGCATTTCAGACCATCCCAAGCATATATGGTTGGGAAACATGGATCACCCGTCCAGTTTTTCTTCACGCCATACTCGAATTTGATAGCCATGATGGCGTCAACTTGTGCAGAAATAGTACGTCAGAACGAACTGAGTGCATATGCAAGAGTGGAGGGAAAAAAATGAAACCATAATGCTTGGCAAAAGAATATTTCAACCTCACCTAGCATTTCTTAGAGTGGGCAAGGAATCCAAAATAAAATGATAAGGGGTGAACCCATATGGGCGAGGAGCCCGCGAGATAACCTTAAGCGTCATTTGATCGAACACCGTGAGCACATTCAGGTCAGGTGTGCGTGCCTACCGCTGGGGACGTTACGGAGGTCGTGCCAACCCCCGCCCACACACACACACACATACACCAAATCCCCTTCTCAACCTTCTCGCCACTACCCACCATGCCACCATGGATGCCTGCATCGAAGCAGCCTTGGCTTGGGTCGGTCTGCCTAGCATCGAATATGGTTCATTTTGTTTTGAGAGGCGAAGAGCGGAATGAGGCCAGACTATTGGTGGGTGAGAGAAGAACGAGCGTGTTTATGGCTAGGCTATATGGGCTTCTGAACGTTGGGATGGAGGCCCAGCTAGTGACCAAAACTGATCCAAGGGCTATGGTAATCGATTAGTTTGTTTCGGTTACCGGTGCTGTCTCAAGAGAAATCCCGAACTGGATCCAGTCATCCAGATCCAGATACTGTTTACGTTACGGTGAAATCCACCAACCAAACGGCACCACGGTTGTACGAAACTGCTGATTCATTTACCCCACCAGATACAGCTCATTTGCTATCGTCGACTAAATAAAACCATCGCAAAAAAAAAAGACTAAATAAAATGAAAGTCGGACCGGTCATTAAACCGGCCGGTCGGATCGGCTGTGTCATGGTTCAATCGTCCAACCAGCGATTCAATAAAATTTATATTTTGTGCATATTTCTTGGTCGCTTGTGCTAAAGTTTTTAGCTTTCTTTTATTTTTGTTTTGTAGCTCAGAAATTCTATTTTCTTTTAATGAAATATGTGTCAAGAAACCTTTAAAAACAAATTACCCACTTTTGTTTGGAAACAAGAAGAGAGTATACGCGTGTGGCAGAGGGTGTAGATAACTCACAGTCATCGGGGAATGTCGTCGGAGTGTCGAAAGAAAGGAGAGTGTATATCTCGATCGCATTTAACATCGGGGGCAGCACGGAGGCGCCGGCCGCGACGAGAGTGATGTTGTAGTTGCCGTCGGTAGCCCTGTACCATCCGGAGCTGTACACGCTAGAAGATGCCAGATACTGCGGGCTGTAAGGCTTGTCGCTCCGCCCCAGCCGGTTCCCGTTGAAGTAGATGTCGAACTCCCGGGCCTGGGTGTTCTGGAAGTCGGCGAAGTGCAGGAACGCCATGAAGGAGTATGCGGTCCTGCTTTCCACCCATATGTAACTGAGTGCTGTGCTGTTGCCGGTCGCTGTCACGGCTGTCTGAAGAACAGACACCGGCTCGACGAAGCTTGGATCCGGCTGCATGTTCTGCGTGGTGGACAGGTACCCCCATTGTGTGACGTCGGAAGTATACCAGAAACGGTCGTATGGATCGTCAGGAAACCTTCGTAAAATCAGACATGGATTAGCTTAATTTACTACCGCAACGGTATCAGTTCGTCCAGTTTACTATTTAATAAGACTTATGCTTTTTGTTTGCCATGTAAAATGGAATTTTAAATTCAAATTTTTGCTAGGACATCTAATAATAAATTAATACATTACAGCATCTAATAATAAATTAATCTTTGTCATACAAATCAGTATAAAATATGTATAAAAATTTAATTATATTCTAAAGATAATTTATGACACTACGTAGAATTTCCATCTTAGCCGGGGACCAAGCTACTTTTCATAGCGTATTTGTCCTAGAGATGAAAAATTTTGAGTTGTCTTGAAAAAAAAAAGAGAAGACACAAAGTTATTAGCCCAATGTTGAGAAAACAACCAACAGAAGGGAAATCGGAAAGAAAACTGAACAGTTGGGGTATACAGTTAAGATGGCCATATATAGGACCAGGTAGTCTATATAGATTGGACCTATGTGAATGGGATTTATAGTTGTTACACAGCCTTCACAATATTTATAGACAAAAGTAGTCTGTAAATGGGCCTCATGTTTAGTAAGATGCTAGTCCAAAAGGGGAGAAGGGAGAAAGGGGAGAGAAACAAAAAATGTTTTTTCGTTTCTTATGGGCAAGTCATAGCCATATAGATAACTTTAGTTAAAGACTACCGTAAGAACTTGTGCATAATGGTGAACCAGGCCATATAGAGTTATAAAGGCCACTTTTTTCTTATTGTGGCTGTCCTAAATATTCAAAAATAGAAATTTGTGCTTGTGGACCTCTCCAAATACTACACACTGGGGCAGAGCCAAAGGGGGACGGAGGGGTCTCCAGCACCCCGCCCCTTACATGGATGCATCAATGGAGAAATAAGAAAAGGAGAAAAGAGTAAAAGATGGAAAGGAAGATCAAGATAGAAGATGTATGAGAAAGAAAGGATCTCAGCCTCCTAACATCAGTTTCTGCATTCGCCGCTGACTACACAAGGTGATAATGACTAGAAATGGCTCGTTTGTTTCTAAATGTGTACATTTCATTAAAAAAATATACAAAGTTTCTAAACGTTCTTAGAGAGCTTGCAGTTACTCATGAGGTTTGTGAGTTGTGAGTTGTGACCTGCATCCATACAAAATCTCACAACCGAATTCATTCAGTTTCCAAGATTAAAACAGAGACAAATTTCACTTGCAATAGGACAAAATGACATGTTTTAACCAATAATCTTTATTTATACATAACATATTTATTATCGATGTTTTTAACAGGCAATACGTACTCTCACAAGATGGAAGTTGGACGAGCTAGCCCACCTGTCGAGTACCCAAAAAATCAGGTTGGAAAAACATTTTAACATATATCTCAATTTAATTTGTAAAGTCAAGAAAGATCGAGTACCTAACCATCATCGATGACACCAAGCATATACTATACATTAGGCAAACATGTTTGTTACGGGCGAATATCATCGATGATCGGCTTTGCTGCCATGAGCGGGCGAGACGACGTCGGCGCACCGGTCTCGTCACATCTCGTAGCAACAACCTCCCTACTATCTTCCTGTGCGATGATTTGTTTCATCTCAATCAAATCTTGTTCTCGCTGGTTTTTCTATAGATATTGATCGGTGTTCTTGTCTTGTCCGAGTTCATGGGTGAGAGCTTAAAAGCCGGTTTTTTTAACCCTTAACAAGTTCAGTTAGGCCAGATGAGAAAACCAATGTGGAGACTTGAGCCATAGTTAGACTTCGACGGATCATGTGGGATCAGTGACCCCACATGTCACGTCGGACCGTAAAAAGAAAAAGTAATTCTCGCTTTAAAAATTGATAAAGATATAAGTTAAAAGGTGCGAAAGAAAAACTATACCTGGTAATGTCCGAAGACATACCACCCATGTTTTTGCGCCTAAACTTGGACATGGTCTGGTTGGCCATGAGAGGAGGATACAAGGCATCCCCGAGATGCCTCAGCTCCAGCGCGGACAGGAAGGGCGCGCCATGGCCAGTGTTCAACAAGCACACCGGCGCCCAGCTTGCCCAGGCGACGAAGAGCGCCTCGTGCGCCAGGACGTTGCCGAATGGCACAGTGTCCCAGTAGTTGCCCCCCAGGTAGACGTCGAACTCCATGGACGAGCTGTCGTTCCTGCCGTCGTGGTTGCCGTACTTGGCCTCCAGCCGGACCAGGTACTTGGCCCCGGCCTCCGTGGGCAGCGCGTAGCAGTTCCGCACGCCGGACGGGAAGCTCCTGACCGTTTGGAGGCGGCGCCCCCACTGGCTCATGTACTCGGGCGCCACCTCGAGATTCTCGCCGGAATCGGTGTACGTGCCGTCGGAGACGTAGAAGATGCCGTTGTTGGAGTCCTTGTAGCCGCTGTACTTGTCGTCCAGGCCGCAGTCGATGCTCAGGAACCCTGCTCGCAAGAACGACGATCAATTTTGGATTCGTTTTTAGCAAATCCTAAATGATTTAACGGACCTGGCTGGCCGACGACATGAACCGCTTGGGCACTTAGTAGCACTAATAGTACTTCAGCAAGCAGAACTGCGAACGCCATTGATCGAGATCAACGCGATGAGCACCGGCGCGGCCGGGACGACAGTATGGTTGTTTCGCAATGGCGAACAGCCAGCCGATGGCTCCGTTATATATATTGGCAAAATTAATTAAATAGCTGAGGCAAATGCTCAAGAAGTTTTTTTCGTTGACTCCGTTAGTGCAATTTCAGCCGGGCCCTCTTGGCCTCTAACAAGTCCAAGCCGAGGCAGAAAAAATCAGTCCCCCTCTTTCGGCCCCTAACGGTGGAGAACCCTACAAGTCATCTCCCACACCTCTAGATTTGAGTCTCTAGAAAGCTCCTCTATCTCAAATTAAAACTAACTAATGGGCCAACGAAAATCAAATGATATTGTTTAGAGGGTATGCTGGGGTTTAAAAAAAAGGGAAAAGTCCATTTTACAACCTTCAACAATGACAAGTGTTTGATTTTCAACCTTCTACTACGAAACCGGACATTATAGGCCATTCAACTATCGAAACCGTGCAAATTTGGCCCTTTGAGTGGTTTCAAAGGTGGTTTTCTATTTTCTGAAATATGTAAAAATATTGGTTTAATTTAAAAATTTCATAGCTAATTCATTTCAAATTATAAAAATACAAAGTTAGTACCAAAAAAATTCTAAAAATGTAACCTATACGTTGGTGCCCCATTGGTAGTTAGTTGAATCTTATTTGTTATTGTTTCTACTATTTTATTGATTCTATTCTTGCTTTTATTTATAAGATCCAAATAATTCT
>CM014271.1:34642436-34681187 GCA_004135705.1 Alloteropsis semialata
GGTTCCCTGTACAAACTAGCGTCGAACAATTTTTGCAGTCTACGCGCTGGCCCCAAGGAGTAGTTCACGCACCGCTCCAGCCAGGCCCGTGGGAAACGAGATAAAATTTCGCATCTCCGGAGCCAGGTTGAGGGGTGGCTTTTGCATGGGCCGAGCTAGGCTCAGTGCCAACTGCAACCAACCAATCAAGACTACCTTGTGTGGAGCTGTGTGGATCTTGTCCTGAAGTCCAGTAGTCCACAGTGCATTTCAATGCATACAGCGGCCCAGCGCCCCCCTGCCGAGTCCGAGGTGCTCGACTAAATGCCGGTGAGGTGAAGGTTTCGTCTTCTAACTTAGGTGGCTCCTCATCATGTCAGCTGTCTGATTACATTGGGTTGCGTAAAGATTAAAGAGGCAGGAAAAATGTTACTTCTCTCTTGTATTCTGTTCGTAATTGGCCCGTAAAAACTGTGAATCTGTGGCTGCTTTTGGTGCACATCCATGACCTTTTTTTAATGGCCACTCCAGTTTATGCCATCATGGCTATCAAGCTCGAGTATGGAGTGAAGAAAAACTGGATGGGTGATCCATGTTTTCCAACCAAATATGCTTGGGATGGGGTCGGATGCAGCAATTCAAGTGATAACACTACCAGAATTACATCACTGTGAGTATCTGAAACATTATAAGGAGGTCCGGTATATCCTTAGTGACTTATATTGGGTTGCAAATTCAAATGCAGAGATCTCTCCAACAGCTTTTTGCATGGTGCAATATCAAAGAATTTTACACTGCTAACAGCACTCGAGAATTTGTAAGTGCTACATTATGTACTCAAATCCTCTGCTTTCATCATTTCTATCGCAAGACTCCACTTTCCATGAGCGGGATCCCATTCTACTATCTCTAATCATGACTGAAAAGCACCAACTGGATCATTCCAAACAAGAACACTTTAGGATATGGTTGTATTTTTGTGTTATATTTTGAAACAAACAACATATTACAATGCATAGTTCCCTTAAATTGTTCAGGCCTTCAGGGATACTTCAAGTGCACGGTTAGCCTGCATGCTAGACACTGTTCACTAAACAAGACAGTGGTGTCATTTTTCAGTGAATCTAGTTTGTAGGCCTCTTTAAAGTTATAATCTTATAAACCACTGTTCGGTGCTTGGACTTTCATGTTAAATACGTAGGACTAGGACTTGTGAATGGAGATGGAACAAACCATCTGTTTGGACATAATCTTATTAGTCACCGTACTGTCATGTTCCCACATATACTCTTGGTAGTATGCATCAATGCCCATTTAAGTGCACGTCTTGTACGGTTGCAAATGAATAAATGAGACTACTAGGAGCATGTTTCTTTCATGATGCCACATTGATATAACCATGGTTTAACCTTTCTAATCTGCAAAATAAATTCTCTTTCTAGTTATATCTCTCAATTTAACATGTATTCCTTTATGATCTTTTACCAGATTCTCAGCAGACTTAAATGGCTAATTGCATATGGGGATGAGAAAAGTAATTAATGAACCATAGTAATTCTTGTCATGGTGTGGTCCCCAAGGACACATCTATGTAGATTTTATTCCCTGGGACTAGCTTTGGTGGTTTTTAGAAATAATTCTAGTTGCAGCTTGAAAACACCTAGATTCAGTGTTTTAAATAGTGGGCTATAGCATTTAGCAGAGAGCTCTGCTCAGCCGCTATAGCCCTCAATTTAGTATAGTCTATAATGCTGTCATGGTGGCAGTTACCGCCAGCCGCTATAGCCTGCTATTTAAAACACTCCCTACCAAATTTGCCCTCCCTACGAGTTCTGTAAGTAGATATCTGTTGCAGATTGCCAGATTGTTACCTAGCTAGGAACTTTACTAATCTCCTTTGACTTTCTACAGAAATTTGTCTGGCAATCACCTAAGTGGAGACTCCTTATGTAAAAATTACACTGGATCACTTGTTTTAAGGTTTTTATTTTCTTCTCAATTTTCCTTTTGTGCTAATATGCTTCTGAACACTAGTGACTGTTTAAGACTTTTGTGCTAATATGCTAATACTCTTGCTGTGATCTTCACACTAGTGACTGTTTAAGACTTTTGTCCTCAACATTAAACATGTAACTGGTTGTCTTACGAGATCTCAGATATGACTCGGATGGATATAAGTGCAATGAAACACCAAGAACTTCAAAAAACAAAGCAACTGTCATAGCTATTTCAGTAGTGATTCTTGTGCTGGTAGTGATTGTACTTCTCCTTGCATATTTCATCTGGCGAGAGAAAAGAAAACCTAATGGTGTGTACCATTCTGCTCTATCCTTTAATGGCATGAATTTATATTTCATTTTATAATACTTAACCTTACAGTTATATATCTGAAACCAGTGCAACCAGTCTCCGCACATGACCCAGCAAGAGATCCACAAGATGATAATGCTCCAGGAAGTAGAAAAGGACCCATGGGCCACCTGCCAAGTACTGAGAATCGTCGGTTCACATACAAAGAGCTCGAGAAGTTCACTGATAACTTCAAACGGTTCATAGGGCAAGGTGGTTTTGGGCTTGTGCATTATGGCCGCTTAGAAGATGCTACTGAATTTGCTGTCAAGATGCGTTCTGAGTCATCATCCCATGGGCTTGATGAATTTTTAGCTGAGGTACCAAATTGCACTCACCTAGAAAAGTATAAAATTGTAAAGCTATTATTTGCCATTGATAGGTTTTTCATATTTGTATCTCGTTACATAGGTTCAAAGCTTGACAAAGGTGCATCACAGGAATCTGGTATCTTTGATTGGTTACTGCTGGGAGAAGGATCACTTGGCACTGGTATATGAGTATATGTCTCAGGGCAGTCTTTTTGATCATCTGAGAGGTTTGTCTATTGAAAAATGTTTGCATAATGAGTAATACTCCTCTCAATGGCAGCCCAAGCATACCGATCCAGCATGGTTGTGGTCTTCGGCAAGGCGACCCACTATCTCCATTGCTCTTTGTTCTGGCAATTGAACCTCTCCGAGCACTGCTGGAGCTAACGACACAACAAGGACTCATCAGTAAGCTGCGGGGAAGGAAACTAAACATAAGAGTGTCAATGTATGCAGACGACACGGCAATTTTTATCAACCCAATAAAAGAAGATGTAAGTGCGCTTACAGAATTGCTAAGAAGCTTTGGAGAAGCATCGGGCCTCAAAACAAACTTCCAGAAATCCAGTGTAGTGCCCATTCGCTGTGAAGGCATCGACCTTGACCAAGTGCTAACAGACCTGCCGGCCATCAGAATGAGGTTCCCAATTAAATACCTTGGACTACCACTGTCAACCACAAGATTGAGAAGAGTGGACTTCCAACCTTTAATTGACAAAGCTGCAAACAAGCTTACTTCTTGGAACGGACGAAACATAAGCCGGACAGGGCGCATGACTTTGGCAAAATCTGTCCTAACATCTCAGACAGTCTACCTCCTAACTGCACTAGACGCTCCAATGGAAGTCTTGGAAGAAATTGACAAAAAAAGAAGACGGTTTATATGGGCGGGAGCAGAACCGCTCACGGGAGGAAAATGCAAAGTTAACTGGGTGCGATCAGCCAGGCCAACACAGCTAGGAGGAATAGGTGTCCTGAACCTTGAGAAATTTGCGAGAGGACTACGACTACGATGGCTATGGCAAGAATGGAAGGACAATGACAAGCCATGGGTAGGCTCAGAGCTACCCTGCAATAAAACAGACAGATTGCTCTTTGCTGCAGCAACGTCAATCACAATTGGAGATGGGCAAAAAATTTCTTTTTGGCATAGTGGCTGGGCGCAAGGGCGAAGACCGATAGACATGGCGCCCAGAATTTATGCAATCTCTCGGAAAAAGAACAGAAGTTTAAAGGAGGCCTTAAACAATAGAAATTGGATCAGAGACCTCAACCTGAACCATGACAACATCTCGGCACAACATATACAAGAATTTATCACCTTGTGGAGATTTGCAGAAAACGTGCAAATACGCCACCACATTCCCGATGATGTTGTTTGGAAATTCTCGGCGAGTGGGGAGTATTCGGCAAGATCGGCATATAAAGCACAATTCATCGGCGCGGCCAAAACAAACTTCGATATGTTAATTTGGAAGGTCTGGGCACCTCAGAGATGCAGGTTTTTCAGTTGGCTAGCGGTACAAAATAGACTTTGGACCTCCGATAGGTTGCAACAAAGAGGATGGGATCATCACCCAGTGTGCCCCCTTTGTCGAGCAACGCCAGAGACAGCACTACATCTTTTTGCCGAATGTAGATTCACGAGAAGGATCTGGAAGAGTGTATCCACCTGGGTTGCAAAGCAAGAGCTGGACCCGATGGCCTGGGCAATTTGCGATGACATTCATCAATGGTGGACAGCGCGAGCAAACACTACAGACTGTTCACGAAAGGGCATTCGATCCCTGACAATTCTTGTCTGTTGGGAAATTTGGCTGGAGAGAAATGCCAGGATCTTCAATCACAAGGAGTCAACAAATATTAGAGTTTTCGCCAAAATAAAAGAGGAGGCATCGGCATGGATTGTTGCAGGTGCAAAGCACCTAGCAGAAATCACTACTGGGGTTTAGAAGTGCCATGACGAACTCATGCGCCATATACTGTATATAGTCCTAGACTTACTTTTACTTACTTTTTCTATCTTTTTGTAATAACCCATCTGGGTCTCCTCCTTTTTAATATAATTGGCAGCTCTTCTGCCGGTTCGTTTAAAATACTCCTCCATTCTTAAATATATGACATTTAGGACAAGCAAATTAGTTCACTTTTACTCTAATTAGCTTGTCAATCTTAAACGTCATATATTTAAGGACAGAGGTAGTACATAACCATGTTTTTTTCCAAAACCATATCTGAACTGCATATTCGTGGTTTGGGCCTGAGAGATCCTCTTGACTGGCTTATATATGCATCTGGACTGGTATCTGAAAAAAATGAAGCCATTTTGGGGGTATGTACATGGCTTCCTTCTGAAGTGCCTAATCCTAAACATTGGAATGAGGGTGACTTGTTGTCTGATTTGCCAAGTTACCTCTAACCCAACTACCAACCTCACTTCACTTCATGGTTGAACGGATATCGTGACTCTTTATTTTTATTTGCTGTATGATTTCACCTAGGTGTAGGCCCAACTTGTCAAGGGGTCAATCTTATTTTGAACATTAATGTACTTAGGATCATGGTATACTCTAACAATTAACAGGTGAAATTCCATTAGAGAGGAGCATAAAAATTAGGAAGAAGCCAACATTCTGTAAGTTTGTTGAAATTGATATGTGAAGCTGTTAAACAATTCTGATCTGTTCAAATATTGAAGGTAAAAATAGTGCTTCTGAAACCATGAATTGGGGAACACGTGTGCAAGTATTGCTTGAGGCTGCACAAGGTATGTTGCAATGAAATACATAGAGTCAACTATATTGGTCATAAGCAAATCTGCCCTATGTTATTTCTCGTTTTCACCTTCTGACGTTCCTGTTATATATGTAGGCCTTGATTATTTGCACAAAGGTTGCAGCCCGCCAATAATTCATCGGGATGTCAAGAGTAGCAATATTCTCTTGGGTCAAAATCTTCAAGCTAAAATAGCAGACTTTGGACTTTCGAAAACTTTTCTTAGTGATACTCAGACTCACATATCAGCCACTGCAGCTGGCACAGCTGGTTACATGGACCCTGAGTACGTCTCTCCCTGTGTATAATATATACAACATTTCTGCTACTTTTTCTCATGCATCTTATATTCGAATAAGGGGTAAATCATAACCAGTTGAATCTACCAGTTTCATGAAATCAACCTATTAAAACTAATGGCACCATATGCAGCATGTAAGAGAATTAGTAAAACTGCTGCTACTATATGCAATGTGTTCCTTTTCTTGAACCTTCTTGTCTGCTGCTTCTTCAGGTACTACCTCAGTGGCAGGCTCACTGAGTGCAGCGATGTGTACAGCTTTGGTGTTGTTCTGCTTGAGGTAGCCACCGGTGAGCCTCCACTAGTGCCAGGCCATGGCCACATCGTGCAGCGTGTTAAACAGAAGATTGCCACTGGTGACATCAGCTCGGTTGCCGATCCGAGGCTTGGTGGTGCCTATGACGTGAGTTCCATGTGGAAGGTGGTCGACACTGCCATGATGTGCACCGCAGATTCTGGTGCTCAGAGGCCAGCGATGGCTGCCGTTGTGGTACAGCTGAAGGAGAGCCTTGCGTTGGAGGAAGCTCGCGAGAAGGACAGTAGCGTCAGTGCAAGCCGAGGGAGCGACATAGCAGCTACGTCTCCACATTCCGTCCAATGGCAAGATGAAACTGTACCTGCTGTTTCTGGATTTGGTTCATCGATCTTCGATGGGTCTTCACCTCAATCAGACAATGGGTATTTCGATGAACTTCTTATCATGTGAAGGACACTAGTGTGGTGTTTGCGGGCAGTGTTTTGAATCTACAATTATTAGTACCTGGGTGTGCAATGATTGTAAATTTGTAATAACCCGTGATTTATGTGTGTGGTTATAAGGTTTGGTATTGTTAGCTTCCTAGACTCTGTATTGCATCTTTACAAATGTTCACCATTAATATGAGAAGAGCCTAAAGGCTTGATTAAGTTTGAAGCAGGTTATGAAAAGGATGTGCCTTTCCATGTTCCCATACATATGTTTACTGTCCGCCTATATCCTCCTCTTCGATCCTTGTTCAGTGTGCCTTTCCATTTTGCTGTTGTGATTTGCTAGCTGAATTAGTGCGGTTCTGTTATCTGCTTCGGTAGTTCAAAACTCCATGCTAATTTTTTTTATTGATCCAAGTATATTTATTCCGCAGTGTTGATTTGACTTTGACATCTTAATCACCATGATCAGAAATTTATTCGTCGAGCCGCAGCATGTTGTGCTGCACACCAACCTGACCCTGCGATAGCCATTGAATTGACAACCTAGCTGTAATGGATTATAGATAATGTCAGCTGCGGTAGTTGTCTCAACTTTAGTTACTCGATCTCCTAATACGCTCTTATAAGGCACAGACAGATAACGGATTACCAATCACCCTAAAACAAACTGCAAAAAATTAACATTTCAAGATTTAGCTCGGTTGCCAATCAAGTCAAAGGTAACATTCTCAGCAAAAGGCTCCGGAAGTGGAGTTCATAATAATCCACTTGGAAAAAAAAATTCTACACAGGACCTATTTTTGTGTTGGTTCTACAACTCTGACGACAGTGTAACAACCAACATCACCGTCTATCCCGAAGGGCCGGTCTATAGAAAAGCTCTCATCAAGAGATTCCACAGCATTTCCATGTTAGCATGATATGAAGCAGACATCACCCAAATTCACCGAGTGGCCAGCTCCGCAAGCTTATCCTTGCCACGCGAGGCAACATTCTTCGCAACCCCAACAATCTCCTCCATTTGGTTGTCCACGAGCTCATTGAGCTGCTTCTCCTGGGTCTTGAGATCTTCTGACTGCTGCTCGACTGTTTGGTCCTCTGCATCCCCACCGTCCTGTGTCCAATAGACAGCAAAGGATTCTTCCTCGTTCAAACTGCTTGGCATCTGCACCAGACGCTTCCCATTGGTTCCAGTGGCACCACCAAGGATTTCACCCTTGGTGCGGTCATATATGCAGGCCCTGAAGTTGTCCATGCTCTTACGGTCCTCAGAATCAAGGCTTAGATAGATCAGAATTTCCCAGCACCGTAGGAACTGTTTCTTGTTGATCTTCAACTTCTGCCGGACAGTCTCAGTCAGGTCAGCTGGCGGAACCATCCTCAAACTGGAAGTCCTTTTTGACAGGTTGGTCTCCTTCAGAGATGTGACCATAGCACTGAGTGCTGGCTTGACTGGATCAAATGAGAGAAGTCGGAGGCAGTCGATAGATGAACGCACATACTGCAGATAGTCTGAAGGATCTTCTATGGTCACATCATATATGTTCTCAGATTGTGCAATAGAATTGATTGCCTCAAGAAGATGAAGGCCATGGCCTTCGCCCTGATGAGGTGGCATCACCAGTATCTGAAATTAAAATAAAATCAGGAAAACATCCAACCAGACCAAAAAAATTGCTTTATTTTCCAAAACATTTGACTAAGCAACTTTATCTTAGTCGATTTAACATCTAAGAAAGATTGCCCATGAGTCCAGCAACAGAAACCCAGAATGTATAACCTACCAATACCATTAAATAGCTTCAAACAGGTTGACTAAATCCTGGAGAATAACTGCACATACATATAAATGAAGCAAATAGAAAGTACAGCCGTAAGAGAGCCAACCTGGCTGATTCGCAACCGAGTGCTCTCAGGGTAATGATAAAAATTATGGACAGCTGCAAAACCAAGAAGTTGAAATTTTGAAACAGGCTCTGGTGTTGTCTTCTTTACTGCCAGAAGCATTTCCCATCCATGTTCTCCAATATCTATAGGCGTGGAACCTAGAATGCAGCGATATCAGAAAATAGAAGTTCCAAGTCAAGCAGACTACTATATTTCAAAGCCTTCAGTTACCTTCAACCAGAAGCAGAACGAGTGGCACCAAACGTGAATAAAGAAATGCAGCAGCACCTTGGAGTTCAACTCGAACAATCTGAGAATCAAATATAAATCAAATCTCAAAATCTTGGAACTTGAGTAGAGATAATACCTTGAACAACAGGCTGAACCTGAACTTCCAGGGAAATAACAGATTCGAACTACAGAGCAAATTTTAAATTATGAATACACAAAAATGTATGCATTTTAGCAAAGTCATTGGGGTTTATATTGATTGACGAAACTAGCACTGTAAATTGATCAGTGAAGACACTTCATAGAGCATAACTTACTTTATCAAATATTAATTAGATACGTTGAGCAGAGAACAATTTTACATAAGTCTTGCAGGTTAAAAATCAAAATCACAAAAAAAAAAGAGCCACAGAGGAACAAACAGATACCTCAACTGCTGGATCTGATTCATTTGTGCCATCATGTTTTATGGCATTACCATTTCTCACCACATCTCTGTAGTAATAAGAACAAATAGTAAGTATTGCTTCCTGAAGCAACAAATAATACTGCTGCAATATATGACTGTTAACAAATAAGATTACCTGATATATTCACATTCCTTTGAAAAGGTTTGCAAAAATTCCTCTTTTTCTACCAAGTTTTCTCCAAAGATGCTCTGCCACAGAATGCACGAAACTTAAGAAATAGAAAACATTGTGTGGAGGTTTCTTTGCTTAAATAATGACATTGTAAATAAAACAGACCTGAAGAATAGGCTTTAGATCTGTTATTCCTTTCCCTCCCTGGAATATATCAGCAAAATGTTTTGTCAATGTCTTGAGAAAATCAGGAAAGACTAAAGTTACTTTTACTAACAAATACATGTCAAGTGAAATTTAAATTATGGATTACATTGCTCACTGAACAACAGTAGCCAAACATCCAAATGTCGAAGAAAAACAGCAAGATAAGGAATGATGGTTGAAGATTAGAGAATGGTTTGCTGAGTTATCATTGATCATCCAAGAAATGGACAAGTAAAAACAATCTCAAAGGTAATGGACAACATTATAACCAAATTCTAAAGCAATACCAAATTACAGCTGGCAACCATATGAAGTAACTGCACCCCTCCTAAGCGTACAGAAAATCATCTGTGCTCATAAAGAATTCAAGATTCTGCACAGATTGAATGCTACAATCAAATAGATAGTACTCACATCAGATGTTTCCTCAAATGAAATATCAGCATATCCATGGAATGATATTGCACTTATCCACACATTTATCTGTAACAAAGCAGCATATCCGATAAAAGCATGGTCAGATAACTAGCATGTCAAAATTACAGAAAGAACTGGTGGAACAAAGGGCTGGAGAATCACTATTCCAACAACATTAAAATACTTTACTTTGCTTACCTTAAGATTTTTGTAACCGTATATCTTTCCATCTTCACCAAAAAATTGGTTTAGGTCAAATGGTTGAATAGAAGTGCAGTCTTCAGAACCCGCTTCGTCAGGGTCTCTTGCTGTCATACAACCAACAGTAGAAAAATGTAAGAGTCTGAAGAAACCAATTAAGAGAATTATAATTCCATTGAGTTCATTCAGTTCCAGAGCATACAAATAAAAGTCTAATTTACTGGAGGCAGTTGAACTATGCAACTAACCAATACAAACTTGATAACAGTCTAATTTACTGCACGCAATTGAACTATGCAGCTAACCAATACAAACTTGATAACAGTCTAAGTTACCGCAGGCCGTCGATCTATGCAACTAACAAATAAAAACTTAGTAACAGTCTAATTTACCGCAGGCAGTCGATCTATGCAACTAGCCAATAAAAACTTGTGATTTACTGTTAGGTTTGAAGTTTGCTATTTACTTTGGTATGTAATAAGAGTTAAAGTGGGATAAAGAGACAGGTTGCTAAAAATTGCAATTTGCATAATCAAGGGGTGAATAGCTGCTAAAAATTGTAATTTACAGAGCATCATGAGAGCAATACACACCCAGAAACACTTTCATACACTCATTTGCCTCGACTCCAGGATCTGCACAACAAAAGGAACAGAAAGTGCTTAATCAGTTCGCCTGCATGTACAATATACATGGGGGTGCCTGAAAGGACAGAACCGCACAAGAGAAATTAGCATGTAAGATCCACATATATGAACAAACACCACATCTAACTTGTATATTGCAGAGCAAAACTTTCTACTTTCTAGGACTGATACAACCACCAAAAAAGGTGATGGCTCTTCGTGCCTGTAAAAGGTGATCTAGATCGACCCCTCCTCGAATGGCAATCGAGCAATTTACTTCCAGACAATGTGCAATATCTCAGTCCGAAAGACAGTGCAAATCCTAGCAAGATAGCAGCTTCCTCACATTGCATTTGACTAACACATCAGTCGAACAAGCAAACAAAAATTTCAGTAGCAGGATATATCAATCGAAAGCAGCACCGTTTCAGCCCCGCCCCCAAACCAAACTCTATAGCAGCCGAGCCGCCAAGCCAAAAAAAAAAATCAAATCGGAGGGTGGGAAAACACGCCGGAGCCCAACAACGGCCGTCCGCACCGGGGGCGCCGCCAGATACACGAATCCCTGGTAAAAATGGGTCCGGACTGAAGGGAAAGAGGCGTGGGTCGGGTTTGGTACCGATGCCGGAGAAGCCGACGCGGCGGCGCTTCTTGGGGTCGGCGGCGGCGGCGTCTGTGCCCTTCTGCTTGAGCGCCATGGTCGCGGCCGATCTGGATGCGGAGGCGGGGTCCGTGGAGGCTAGGGTTTGGGGGTTTTGAGGCGGGAGATTGAGGCGGGAAAGAAGTGGGGAATCGCTGCGGGGGCGCGGCGGCGCGACGGGTATAGCCAGCGACCCAGTGCTACAGAAGTCAGGGGTAGACTGGTAAAAATAGAATTGCATGCGGTGGAATGAAAAGAAACGAGGTAAAAACAGAACTAGCACTCGGGGAATGAGAAAAATGAAATGAAAACAGAATTGGCACTGGTGGAATGAGAAAAATAAATATAAATATAACATAATTGGCCGCGGTGGAATGGGAAAAATGAACATAGACATGATAAAATTGAATATAAAAATGAAAATATTGATGAAATGGGAAAAAGAAAAAAGAATATAAAACTGAAAAAATGGAATGCTAAAATTGAATATAAAATATGAAAATGGAATGGGAAAAATGAATATAAAAATTAAAACTGGAATTAGTAAAATAAATGTAAGAAATTATAAAATTTAATATTAAAAGCAAAAAATAGAGAAAGAAATCCCAACGGTGAAAAAGGAAAAATGATGCGGTGAGCGTGGATCGAACACGCGACCTTCAGATCTTCAGTCTGACGCTCTCCCAACTGAGCTATCCCCGCATTGTGACAAGTGTCTTCAGAACATGTTTTCTTATCAACGTTTTCAGAACAGTTCACTTCAATGGCGACAACATGTTTGTGGCTTGAAGAAGAAGAATATAAATTCATACTCAAACATTTTTCAGTTGGTACAGAATCGAAAAGTAAAAATGACTCCTCCTTTGGTGATTATGTTTTCTTTCACGTCAGCCTTAATTACTACCGGTACAGATTCAAAACAAATGCACAAACAGGCTCTGACGTGCCTTCACAGGTTCACATATGACATATACAAGTTCATCAGATCAGAGCACGGAAAACCCAGTGTAGACTAGTAGAACACATGGACCAGACCTCATCTCTCCGATGGACCAAACGAGGACATCAAAGCCGCGTCATCACGCCGCGCCGGGACGCTGCAGTCGTTCTCGCGAGCATCCTCCAGGGCCAGGCTGTCCTTGAGCTTCGCCACCACGTCGGCCATCGTCGGCCTCCCAGAAGCAGCCTCCGCAGTGCACGCCATGGCGGTGTCCACCACCATCCACATGGAGCTGACGTCGTAGGCGCCTCCGAGCTTTGGGTCGGCGATGGAGCAGATGTCGCCAGCGGCGATCCTCTGTTTCACGCGCTGGACGATGTGGCCCTGACCTGGGACCAGGGGAGGCTCGCCGGTGGCTGCCTCCAGTAGGACCACCCCGAAGCTGTACACGTCGCTGCTCTCGGTGAGCCTTCCGGTGAGATAGTGCCTGAGAAAACAAAAGCCAAGGACTTCAATGGTCGATAGAGCACCGAACAAGCCTCACATTATTATTAAAATCTAGGAAAACTTGTTGCACATAATGATGTTAATTTCGCTACTTTTACTTCACATTCAAATGTAAGCTACTCTTTCTACTCACAAATAAGGGATGTTTTAGGGTTGTTTTACTGCATATTACTAGTTGTTGAGTTTGAATTTGTTTGGAAATTGTACAGGTAGATTTATCTTGAAGTAGTTTCGTAGCAGACATAGGTTGAAATGGTTATCACCAAAATGTTATACTCCCTGCGTTTAAATTATTGGTCATTTTAGATTTGTCACAAGTCAAACATCTTTGACTAAATTTATAGAAAAATATGTTATTTTTTCAAATACCAAATAAATACTATCAAAACATATTAATGGTAGATTTAACAAAACTAATTCGATGTCGTTGATTTTTCTCTATAACTCATTCAAAGTTAATTAGAACAAAAGGTAAAGTGGTCAATAGTTTGGAACTAGGGAGTAGTATACACGGGGAGACATACTCGGGGTCCATGTAACCAGCTGTGCCAGCGGCAGTGGCTGATATGTGAGTCTGAACATCGCTAAGATATGTTCTGCTTAGTCCAAAATCCGCTATTTTAGCTTGCAGATTTCGACCCAAGAGAATGTTTCCGCTCTTCACATCCCGGTGGATTATTGGCGGGCTGCATCCATTGTGCAAATAATCCAGGCCTACATATAAAACAGGAATTCCATGAGATGAAAATAAAAAAAGAACAACATATGCCAGATTTTCTTACAGAAAATCTACATTTCATTTGAGCATACCTTGTGCAGCTTCAAGCAAAATTTGTACCCGTGTTCCCCAGCTCAAGGTTTGAACGGTAGCCTTTTTACCTTCATTGCATCAGCAGAACAGAACCGTGTGTTAACAACCTCCACATGTTCAGTTCAGCAAATCTGTGGAAATATGGAATTCATCCAGGTTTCTAGTTCTGTTCCTCATTTCTCTATGCTAGAACTAGAAATAACACCAACCCTTTGATGGCTGAAGCCAAACAGGTATAGGAAACAAGGTATCATCCACAACTATATTGACAAAGTGCACAAAAGTTAATGGCCGAGTTAGAGGTGATTCATTGTGCGAACAGAGTCTTGCCATTCCTCATACCAACGTGAATTTTAGATAGATGGACGCGTAAGGGGTATTCTGTCTCTCCTAGGCACAAAATTTGTGTCTAGTCAGTTAGTAAAAGACTAAATGAAGACGTGTAGACACCACAAAAGGGTTTGTTTTCACATACAGAAATAACTAAAAATGTACTCAGGATATTTCAGATGCAATTTAAAACAGTCCCATAGTTGGTTATTTTCGTAATCAGCTCTCCCTCTATTCAGAAATAAATGAATATTTAAAAATTTTGAGTGGTAGAACTTCCTCAACTTAGACAACTAAAATACACCCAAAAAAATTGAAGTTAGTAACACGAAAGTAGTACAACACTACAATTATATTTCTTATTATAAATTCTGTCAAAATAAAATTGTTGGAGTTTTTAGTAATGTATTGCAACGAAAACTAATACTCAGAGTTACTTATGGAAACTGAGTCTTGTACAAAGACTAATATATTCTTGAATAGTGTGAGTACTCAAATAAGTTAGGAACATAAACCTCTCAGTTGATCATAAAGATTGCCTTGAGACATGTACTCATAAACAAGGGCTAAATGATTTTTCTCCCAGCAGTAACCAACCAAAGAAACTATATTCCTGTGATGCACCTTTGTCAAGCTCTGAACCTATTGCAACAAGATTACAAACATAGGAAAGATATGTTAACAGCCATATAAGTTCCTTCTATGTTGTGAGTTGTCACTCACGCATTCACTAGTATAAGCTGCAAAATTGCACTTCCAGTGTCATGAATATTTTAAGGTGGCTGAAAATACCTCGGCTAAAAATTCATCTAGGCCATGTGATGATGATTCAGAACGTATCTTGATAGCAACCACAGTACCATCTTCTAGACGGCCATAATAGACAGGTCCAAAACCTCCTTGTCCTATGAACCGTTCGAAGTTATCAGAAAACTTCTCCAGCTCATTATACGTGAATCTCCTGTTCTCAGCATCTTGCAGGTGACCCCCTTGACTTTTTGTACTTCTTGGAGCACTCTCCAGTTGTAGATTTCCTTTGTGATCATCCATAGAAACTAGTTGCACAAGTATGACACATAAAATAAATATTAAGTATAATAAACTGAAAATATATACATTCATGGCAATAAAAGGCTAGAGCAACAGGGCACACCATTAGGCTTTCTCTTTGCTCTCCAGATGAAATATGCAACAAAAAGTGCAGCCACAACAAGCACAGGGACCACAATTGAAGTAACTAATACAATTCTTTTCCTTGATGGACTTGTCGTTTTGTTGCACATACTTATATCAGAATCATATCTGAAATGCATAAGACAACAAGATCAGAGTTTACTCTGGGGGAGTAAACTGCCTTTAAATGATCACTTGTTAGATCACAGAAACAGATACTGTCCAAAATTCACAGGTACACTAATGGGAAAAAGAAATCTTGAGAAGAAAACTACAACCTGAAAATAAGTGATCCACCGTAATTTTTGCATAGGGAGTTGCCACTCAGATGGTTGCCAGACAAGTTTCTAAGTGAAAGGAAATTGGTAAGTCCCTGGCTAGGTGATAATTTGTAAGCAAATATATCCACTTACAGAACTCGTAGGGAAGGCAAACTTGGTAGGGAATCAGGTATTGACCCGCTTAAGTTGTTATAAGACAAATCCCTGAAATATTTACACAGCTACAGTGAGCAAGCCATCTCTAAATTGATGATATGGTAAAAAGGTGGGCTCTATTTCTATCAAATTGAAGATTGATTTAAGACATCATTCAGAGAGCCATGGGATAAAATCCACACAGAGAAGTCATGGAGCATGTAGCACTTACAAATTCTCGAGTGCCGTAAGAAATGTAAAGTTTGTAGATAAGACTCCATGCAAGTTGCTATAGGAGAGATCTCTGCATTTCAATTTCCAATCCAACATTGAGATCAGTTGCACCAATAATAAGTTGGGATAGTAGTACTTGTAAGAACATAGAGGCAAGAGAACTTCACAGCATATGGTTTTGGATACTCACAGTGATGTTATCCTCGTAATGTTACCACTTGTATTGCTGCATTTCACACCGTCCCAAGCATATATGGTTGGGAAACATGGATCGCCCATCCAGTTTTTCTTCACGCCATACTCGATTTTGATGGCCATGATGGCGTCAACTAGCACAGAAAAAGTACGATCAGAATGTATGTTCCATATGCAGTAATTGGGGGAAATCAGTTTACAGCATACTACATATATAATATTTGGCAAAAGAACATTTGGACCTCATCTATGCCTTAAATTCAGCGAAAAATATAAAGTAAGCCACTCGCAAAAAAAAATCCAAAGTAAGCTGACAAAGGCTGAACCCACATAGCCATATCAGCGAAATAACCTTAAGCGTCATTTTATCGAGCACCGTGGACGCTGCTCAGTGCAGTCCGTAGCCTCCACCCTGTGCAGCGTCCCACTCGGCCGCTCCCTGCTGCCACCACGATGGAACCGCTCCCCCGAACCACCTCACCTCTTGTGCAAGCCCCTGGACAACCGCCTCCTACACCTCAAATTAATCTCGGTGTGTCATCAGGGAGAAATGCAAGATCCTGAGTTCCTGAATCCTGACAGCGGCGGAGCGGCCTCCGACTCTGCAATCCTCTCACCGTCTCAGCATGACTTTGACCGCACGTGAGTAGCCGGTTTTTGGGCCACTTTGTGTTGAAGTAAGCCCCGACATCCAGCCCAAAAAAGGCCTGAGACCGGCCCGAGCCTGTCCCAAATATCCCCGCATATGGAAGCGCCATTGATTTTTATGGGTTGTGATCACCAACAACAGTGACTTAAAATGTTCCCACATAAAAATGAAACATTTGTTTTTTGAACCCCCTACCTATCAAAAAAGTTTGACCCCTGTCAACTTCTCAAACCATCTGGTTTAGCTTGTAATCTCACGTGAGGTAGTCCTACATGGCGCCACGCTCAATCTAGCTTCACATGTTGTGAAGATGGAAGATTTTTCTCGGACGCTAGAACAATTTTTTCATGCAAGTGGAATATTTTTCATGTCAAGCTAGAACATTTTCTCACGATGTTGAAATATTTTTTTGGTAAAGATAAAATATTTTTCGACCGAAGCTAGTGAGAAATATTCTAGTTTTGTGAGAAAAAAAAAGTCTTCGAAATCGTTCAAGATTGTGTTATCTCCTGTGGCTCCAGTTAAGAATCATTACATATGAGCCGGTTGGAACCATGGAAGGTAAGGGCTCCAAATCTCTACCTATTTTCAAAAAAGATGATTGTTTTTTCTTTTTTATCCATCATATACGTTTTTGGCATAAAGTAGCATGACATATGCGTCTTCTGATCGAACTAGATATGCTTCATCTCATATACGGAGGGAATATTCATGATATTTTATTTGTCCAGTACCTCCATCCCAAAAAAAAAAAGAAGACATCAAATGATTCAAAATTTATCAAAAAAAAACAAGTCATTTTACCTCATTTAGTATGTGCATGTGTGCTTGCGGACATACAAGAGTCAGTTAGTGCTAAATATAGCTAATAAACAGAGGTAAGTATGATCATTTTACATTCTTATTATTCTATCCTAGAATTCATAGGATGTCTTATTTTTTGGGACAGAGGGAGTAGGCCCCAGCTCTAAAAGGCCATGCATCTTGGTCTCAAACACAAGGGCAGAGACCTTAATCCTTCTCCAATGATTACAAACAATTTAGCTATCTCATAAAACATTTTCTCATATTTTAATGGAAAAGAGAGAAGAGCTATCTGTTGATCAAGAGATAGTCTCATACACACACCTCGAGATTACGTGGAGATGACGTGTGAGGTCATTCATATTATGAGCTATGCGCTAAAAGCCAGATCATTGGAAGGGTTGCCTTTTATAGTGTTTAGAGCTAGATACTAGTTCATGCCATTGGAAGAGGCCTTATACCAGGTGGGGGCCATGTTAGGTTTTTCTAACGACATTGCAATAACATAGTAAGATTATGGTATATGAAGCGATTAAGTTAATGATAGGAATGACATAGTGAGATGATGACACATAGGTTAGATAGTAAAATTACTTTGCATAATTTGCATTTCAATATTGCACTCATATTCCAACATTTACCTTTCTAGAATTGTCATGCGTGTTCATTATATCGTAGCAACAAAGGTATATAGAAACACATAGTAGTAAATCTTAGTGCATGTATAAATTATTGGAGCCTATTTATAGCCTTTCATTGAAAATAATGGAAGCAGCAAGACACTACAATTTACTCCCTCCGTTCCAAAATGTAAGTCATTCCAACATTCTTAGAGAGTCAAACTATTTTACATTTGACCAAAAATTTAGAGAGGATTACAAAAATTTATGGCACCAAATAGATATAACTATTAAAATATATTTAATAAAGATTCTAATGATACGTATTTGATATAATAAATGTTAGTACTTCATCGCAAAAACTTGGTCAAACTTAAGATGTTTTAACTTTTCAAAAATGTTGGAATGACTTATAATTTGAAACAGAGGGAGTACATAAATAAATGTACGGATTACATATAACGAGGGTTGGGAGAGAGGACTCACTGTCATCAGAGAACGTCGTCGGGCTGCTCTGTGGGATGACAAAGTAGATCTCGAGAGCGTTGATCATCGGTGTCAGCACGGACTTGGCGGTGGCCACAAGAGTGATGTTGTACACGCCATTGGCGGCTCTATATGCGGTCGGGTTATAGATGCACGAAGCAACCAGGAATGAGGAAGAGTACGAGGGCCCTAATTTGTGGTCGTTCAAGTATACGTCAAACTGCCGGGGCTGCGCGTTCTGGAAGTCGGCGAAGTGCAAGAACACCATGAAGGAGTGGGGCATCTTGGCGGGCGATCTGGACTCCGTCCATGTCTTTGCGATGAGCACCGTATCGTTCCCGGCGGCAACTGCCGTTTGGAGAACAGCCGAGGGCTCTGCGAACCTAGGGTCCGGTTGGATGGTCCACCTAGTCGACAGGTTCGTCCACCGTGGGCTAGCCACTTCCACTGACCACCAGAAACGATCATACTCATCCACTGGATACCTATTTCGTCAACAAGAACAAAGTTACTATCACTGAAAGATCTTAATTCATCAGCCAACAGAAACAGAACCTTTTATCTTTCGCTTTTCCCAATAATTATTGGGACAAACCAATAATTCACCCCAACTCTCCGAAATAGAAAGGGAGTTGTGACTTTCCCAATACGGTAGTTGGATTGGGATGAGATTATTGGGAAACTGCAAAATGGCTCTCCCAATAATCATGAAAAAGATACTGTGATATTCCCATTAACTGATTATTGGGAACTGCTGGAGATGCTCTTAGGTCTAATTATGAACTTTGGTTTCCCACTTCAAGTGAACAATGATCTCTATCCTCATTTTGAGATTTTATAGATCAGGTCAAAATCTTAGAAAAGTATAAAGATTCATTTAAAAAAAACACTATATGCCTCAGGCCCACCAAAAGCAAAATTGGTAATTAATCACGTTCCTAGTTACGTAATAATTAATATAGATGCAATTGCAATATGCTCCATGCAAAATGATAAAAAGGGGAAAAAAGTCAACCAACCAACCAAGCAGGGGCGAGGCCGCAAGGTCCTCCAAGCCATGAAATGTCCATCCAAAAAATGGGGCTGTCTACTGTGCACTTAGCTATTATTTTCCTCCCACACCTGGATTTCTGGACCGTTGGATCCAAAATGGACGGCTAAGATCAAATCCATCCCCTCCTTTTATCTCCTTCACCGCTCCGGCTCCACCTCGTCCCGGCCTTATCCTCTCAGAGCGCATCTCCATCGTCGTCGGCCCGCCGCCCCCGCTGCCCCCGCCGCCGGATCCGCCGCTGCCGTCTCACCCGCTCACGCGCTAAGCCGTGGATGCTCGCCCCTGCCGCCACCACCGCCCTGCCGTCTCCAGCGGCTCGCACCGCCGGATCCGCCACCACCGTCTCGTCCACTCGCACGTGAACTTGTCGGCCGTGCTCGCCCCCGCCGCCTCCGCCCAACCGGGGGTTTCCCGCCGCCAAGCTCCGGCAGCGCCCTCGCCGCCTCCGCTCCCCCGCGTCGTCGACCACCACCACCGCCCGCTACCGGGCCGCCCCGAAGCTTCCTCTAGGACCACTGGACCCAGGTACCCCCGAACCCCCAACCCAGAACCCTAAAATGCTCGCCGGAGTTCGCCGGAGGTGAGGAAGAAGGAAGAGAGGTGGAAGAGAAAAAATTCGGGTGTGAGAGAGAAGGAGAAATACCCGGGCATAGTATAGCTTTCCCAAAAAAAATTCAAATCATGTACAAATTTGGAAGACTTCTACAGCTTCACCACCCTAACAATAATTAAAAAATGCAATTCCTGACTTCACCCCTGCAACCAAGCCGAGTGCAGATATAACCCCACAACCTTTTCTTGAGTTCAATCATAAAAGATGTAGGAAATTTTCTATTTGACACCAAAAGATAAGCTAACCCTATGTGACACTCAAAACTTTGATATTTCTTAGTTGGCATTGTATCCAAATTTTGGTATTACACTGCTACGAAACCTAAATTATAAATGTTGAGGCCATAATACCAGGGTACCCGACCACGAGGATTGCCGACTACCGACTCCAAGACGACCAAGACTCCGAACAAGACACGACGGCCTGATCGCAGAAGGGAAGCCCGAAGACAGTTCGAGTCCTACTAGGTTTAGGTCTATTTTGTCTTGTAAGGCACGTCTCCCTGGATATAAATAGCGGGGGTCCTGTCCGTAGAGGGTATTCGAAGATTCCGACATCCAAGTTTGTATTCCACAATCCACCCGAAGGTACTTGTTACACATTGTAATCTGTACTCGACGAAATAATACAAGCAGCAACTGGACGTAGGGTTATTACTCGATCTTGAGGGCCCGAACCAGTATAAAAATCCCGTGTCTCTCTGTTCATCACCGTGATCAATCTTCGCACAAAGCGGGGTGTCTGCCGGACAAATATCTGACGAGTACAACCTCGACAGAGGCGCGCCAGGTAGGGGCCCTTGCGTGAAGAAAGATCATGCCGATCGTCAACGGAGTCTGGTTCGCCGACGCGTCGAGTTCCTCGATGCCCTACATGCCCAGTTCTGTCAAGTCGGGAGCGATCGGGAGTTCTGCTTCCGCTTCCGATCTCTACGCTCACCGCCATCTAGTGCCTGCACGGGAGATCCGCTTCGGAGACCTCGTGTTCGAGCACCAAGGCGACTACGAGCTCAAGTTGACAGGGATCCACGATCCCGATCTCACATGCGCCGGTCGGGAAGTCTTCGCCACCTTCACGGAGCCAACTCCTGAAGACATTGCAGATCGCACTGCGCAGTTGGATCTCGACTACAGTGGATCTAGCAATGGGTCAGAACCATCTGAAGACCGCCGCATCCATGTGCTAAACGCAAACGGGACAGAGGCCGTTGCCGAGTCATCTAGCTCGCGTCGACCCGTGCCTCCTCCACGTTTGAGCAACGCACCGACACTTCAAACGGCTAAAACCCGTACACAGCAGGTTGCATCCTCGTTGGCTCCCCGAGATCTCAACAACGATTTCCGGGCCGTCGAACAGGACAATTTGCAGATCCGAACCCTCTTGGAGACCATGGAAGCAATGGCCGAAGGGACTCCGATGGCCACCATAGCCAAGAAGGCTCGGGAAGCAGCAGACAAGGCCAAAGAGCGCATCGAAGCCGCCGCTGCCGCACCACCAGCTCCGTCAAACAGACCATGTGAACCACAGCCGGTTCGGTCCCGATCTGTCAACGGACGACCATACTATCGCCCACACGAGGGGCGCGACATGAGGCCACAACTCGAGCGCAATCGTCGCACTCGCGACGCTCGGGAAACTCTCAATCACAATCGAGATTACCGAGCGCGTGAGGGTTACTATCGGTCCCATCAAGATTCACCGCCACGTGACTCCCGACCAGGCATGGGGGGATGCCTTGCATACTCCCCAGCCCTGCGCAAGGTCAGGTGGCCCGAAAAGTTTCGTCCTACTAGCATCGAGAAGTATGACGGAACAACCAACCCCCGCGAGTGGATTCAGATCTATTCCACGATCATCGATGCCACTGGGGGTGACGACTACGTCAAAGCCAACTACTTGCCGACTGCTCTGCAGGGATCAGCCCATACGTGGCTCATGAACCTGCCCGAAGCAAGCATCAAGTCATGGACTCATCTCCGGGAGACGTTTGAAGCCAACTTCCAAGGCACCTACAAACGCCCCGGACACGAGGGAGATCTGCTCAACTGTGTGCAGAAGCCTGGAGAATCCCTCCGGGACTACATCCGCAGGTTCAGCGACACCCGTAACACCATCCCTGATATGGTGGATGATCGGGTGATTGTGGCCTTCAATCAAGGTTGCAAAGACGAGCGAACGGCGGAGGAACTTGCCAAGAAGAACCCGAAGACGGTGGCAGAACTGTACGGGATCCTGGAAGAGACCGCCAAGATGGCGGACGCCCGAGCACGGGTTCACGGGAAGCCCGAACAAAGCCATCCGGCCGGGGAGGGCAAGAAGAAAAATAAACACAAGAATAAGAAGCGCAAGACCGAGGGTGACGAAATTATGGCCGTCGACAACAAGCCCCCGTACAGGCGTCAAGGCAAACCGGAGAACCTCCCGATGTACTGCCCGATTCACCGATCCACGAAGCATCACTTCGTGGACTGCACGGTGTACAAGAAGCAGAGGCAGGAGGAGGAGAGCCAGAAGCAGGGGGCTCCACGCGACCAGGCAGCTCACAACCCTCGCGCGGCAAACTACATGGATTGCGATGATGATCTAGATCTCCCCGAAGATCTAGAGGTCGCTACAATTTTCGGTGGCTGTTCGACCCGAACCTCCAAATCCCAGCTCAAGATGGTCGAGAGGCAGATAAACAGCGCCGAGCCCTGCAAGCAACTCTTGAGGTGGTCAGATATCCCGATCACGTTCGATCAAAGGGACCACCCTGAGACGCTTTACGACGGGCCGCTACTCCCACTGTGCATCAAGCCATGGATCGGGCCCCGCAAGATCGGGCGAACCCTGATCGACAGTGGAAGCGCCCTCAACCTCCTGTTTGTCAATGCTTTTGACGAACTTGGGATCCCAAGAAGGTCCTTGTCCCCCGTGGAGAAGCCTTTCTATGGGGTCATACCCGGCATTCAAGCCTTTCCCTTGGGGAGGATCGATCTGCAGGTGACCCTCGTAGAGGGCAAAAACATCCGATCAGAGTTCCTCACCTTCGAGGTGGCTGACATCACGTCGGCTTACAACTGCATTTTGGGCCGACCGTTTCTGAAGAAATTCATGGCGGTCGCTCACTTTGCGTATTCCATGATCAAGGTCCCGGGGCCGCTGGGCCCGATCACCGTCTGTGGCGATCGCAGGGGCGCGGTCCAGTGCGACATGAAGACCCTGGACATGATCAAGAGTGGCGAGCAGGAACCAGCCAAGGCTGCCGAACCTGCCAAGAAAAAGACAAGAAGCCAGCCCAAGGCTGCCGCCAAGGGCGCATTGGCTGAAACCTCCCGAGCAGCTGAAGACCGATCAAGGGCCAAGGGGAAAGAAGTACCCGAACAGGAGCTCGTCGGCGGACAGGGAGCTGACAACCGTCCCGCTGAAGGGCAAACTGTGGTGGACCAGACCCCACTCAGGGGGACGCCGCCACAAGCAGCCGGCGAGTCGCCGGCCAACGCCTCACTAGTCGAGCCACCTGCCAGACGCCCCGAGCCGGGCACGAAGGCAGTGATCCTTGATGAGGCAGACCCGACCAAGACCACCCAGGTGGGCCTTGGCCTGGGTGACAAATAGGAACTCGAGCTCATTGCTTTCCTCCGGGCAAACGCGGATGTGTTCGCTTGGGAACCATCTGACATGCCCGGGATCCCCAGGGAGGTAATTGAGCACAAGCTTGGCATACGAACTGGCGTCCGACCAGTCAAGCAGAAGCAAAGGAGATACACCCCGGAGAAGCGAGACGCCATTAACGAAGAAATCAACCGACTGCTCAAAGCCGGCTTCGTTCGAGAGGTCCCTTTTCCGGAGTGGCTGGCGAACCCAGTCATGGTCAAGAAGCCCAACGGAACGTGGAGGATGTGCGTGGACTACACAGATCTGAATAAAGCTTGCCCGAAGGATGAGTACCCATTACCTAGGATAGATCAAATTGTAGATTCAACCTCTGGATGCGAATTGCTTTGTTTTCTAGATGCCTACTCGGGGTATCACCAAATCAGCATGTGCGTTGACGATGAGGAGAAAACTGCATTTGTAACTCCCTTCGGTGTTTATTGCTATATAAAGATGCCTTTTGGTCTGAAAAACGCAGGTTGCACTTATCAAAAATATGTTCACATTGTTCTTGAAGGCCAAATCGGCCGTAATGTGGAGGCATACATAGATGACATTGTTGTGAAAAGTAAGTTAAAGGGCGATTTAATCGCTGATTTAACCGAAACATTCAACAACTTGCGTAAAAACAGGATGATGCTCAACCCCGCCAAGTGCACCTTTGGTGTATCATCGGGTAAGCTCCTCGGTTACCTTGTTTCCCAACGAGGTATAGAGGCAAATCCGCACAAGATCAAGGCACTAGACGACATGAAGTCTCCACGCAGCCGCCACGAGGTCCAGAAGTTGGCGGGAATGATGGCGTCCCTAAGTCGATTCGTGTCCAAGTCAGGCGAACGAGGTATGCCATTTTACAAATTGCTACGTAAAACTGATCGCTTTGAGTGGTCGGCAGAAGCAGAAGAGGCGTTCCAGGCGTTCAAACAGTACCTACGGAAAATGCCCATACTGGTCCCGCCAAAGCCACAAGAAGAGATGCTGTTGTACGTAGCAGCGACACCAACTGTTGTCAGCACTGTTTTGGTGGTCGAAAGACCAACAGAAAAGTCTACAACCCAACATCCCGTTTACTTCGTAAGCGAGGTGTTACACGATGCCAAAACAAGGTACCCTCAGATTCAGAAATTATTATATGCTGTACTAATGACTTCCAGGAAGCTCAAGCATTATTTTCTGAGCCACAAGATCAAGGTAGTGTCAACTTTCCCCCTAGGCAACATTTTGCATAATCGAGATGCCGTGGGAAGGGTCGCACAATGGTCTGTGGAGCTGGGGGCTTACGACGTTGAATTCATACCCAGAACTGCCATCAAATCGCAGGCTCTGGCAGATTTCATCGCAGAGTGGACTAACCCCGAACCTGAAGAGACTGCCCAAAATCCCGAACATTGGACAATGTTCTATGACGGAGCATTTTGTAAAGCAGGCGCGGGGGCTGGGGTGGTCCTGATTTCACCACACAATGACATCATCAGGTATGCATTACAAATCAATTTTGTTGATCCAACTCCTACTAACAATGTTGCCGAGTACGAAGGACTGTTGACAGGTCTCCGCATAGCTGCGTCTCTTGGTGTCAGAAGGCTGCTCGTGAAAGGGGATTCCGAGTTAGCTGCAAAGCAAGTCATGAAAGAGTACAGTGCGCGGAACGAGGTCATGACCAAATACTTGGAAGCATATAGGCGGATGGAAAGCAAATTTGATGGGCTTGAAGTACAGCACGTGAAAAGGGAATTCAATGGCGACGCAGATAAGCTGGCAAAGGCAGCTGCAGAGCGCACACGGCTCCCAGGTAACGTATTACTTGAAGTTCTTACTAAACCATCTGTGTCGGTTTCATTACCGAACCTAAAACTGAACCCGCCAAGGGATCAGTTTCTACAACCAACGAATCCGTCAAGGAGTCTATGTTGGTCGGTACGGCCCGAGCTGCCGCTCTAGTTGGAAACGAGGAGAACTGGATGGATCCAATCCGGGCGTACCTCACAAACCAAGCTATTCCGGACGATGATGCAACATTGGAGAAAATCCATCGTAAAGCCAAGAACTATCAATTGGTTGACGGGCGATTATACAAGCTAACCCGCAATGGAATGCTCCTCAAATGCATCACACGGACCGAGGGCATTAGTTTGCTCCACGACATTCACGGAGGAATCTGTGGATCATACATGCTTCTCCCCGATATCTAACAGGGAAAGCATTCCGACAGAGCTTCTACTGGCCTACAGCTCTTCAAGACGCAAACGATTTAGTGAAAAAGTGTGAAGCGTGTCAATTCTTCGCACGAAAACAGACTAAACCTGCGCAAGCTTTAAATACTATACCCTTGTCATGGCCCTTCGCCACTTGGGGTAGAGACATCCTCGGGCCTTTTCCAAGGGCTGTCGGGGGATACAGATTTCTGTTCGTCGGCATTGACACATTTACAAAATGGGTTGAAGCCGAGCCCGTTCAGAAAATCACAAAAGAGGCAGCTGTCAAATTCCTACGGAGTATTGTCGTACGATTCGGTGTCCCGAACAGGATAATCTCCGATAATGGAACACAGTTTAAAAGTAAAAAGTTTTATGATTTTTGCTACGACCACGGGATCAAGCATGATCGGTCATCGGTAAACCACCCGAAGACAAACGGGCAAGTAGAACGTGCCAATGGCATCGTGCTCCAGGGCATCAAGAAGAGGATTTTTAACAGATTGCAAGCCTACGACAAGCGCTGGATTCATGAAGTCCCGACAGTACTCTGGTCAATGAGGACCACTATGAATCGGGCAACAGGCGAAACACCTTTCTTCTTGGTGTATGGAGCAGAGGCGATTCTACCATCCGACATCCGACTACAAGCCCCTCGCGTAGCAATGTTTTCAGAAACTGAAGAGCCTGATAGGCGTACTGATGAGCTAATCCTCCTGGAGGAGGCTCGCGACGCAGCTGCTCTTAGAGTAGCTCAATATCAGCAAAAATTGCGACAGTACTACGATGCTAATGTTCGACAACGAAGCCTATGCATTGGGGACATGGTGCTCAAACTGGATCAACGTACCAAGGACAAAAATAAATTGTCCTCTCCATGGCAAGGACCATACATCGTAGTAGATATCGCCCGACCAGGAGCCTACAGGATCGCAGAGATCGATGGGGATGTACTGCCAAACACGTGGAATATGGATCAACTACGCAGGTTCTACGCTTAAACAATGAAGATCGTGCACAGTTCTAGACCAACCATCAGGTTTGGCAGGTATAAACCGTCGTCTGCGTCGCCTACAGCGCCAACAACAAAAAAAAAAGATAAGTTCTATATACCCTACTCACCCTCGCTTTTATGCTCGGGGGCTGGGTTTTCTATTTTTCTATTCTGTTTCTACTCTTTGTTATCATATTGCATACACTAACAAAGAGCCGGGGACTACAATGCTGAAAGTTTTCTTTTCAGACCTATTCTATGCATCCCGAGCTATACGCTCGGGGGCTCCCCATTTGATCGGGAAGTTTCTTGCAGTTTGTACTTCTAGACTCTTTTTCAGCATGCCAGCATGACTGTAAAAGAGCCCGGGGGCTACTACGGTACTACTACCATGCAAGAAACGAACTTTTTAATTCAAGAAAGCTAGGCAGATGCTAAAATTACCGAACACCATGACTACAAGGAATTACACAGTTCAGAAGGCCGCCCGTGTCTCAGCAACTAAACAATTCCAAAATAGCTTATGGTAACGGGACTTTTTGGCTATGACAAAGCTATCAGTTAAAAAGATCCATGAAAATACCGATCAGCTCTAAGATTTACGCAAAAACATGCAAGCATATGTTTAGCAAAATATAACTGCATTCTAAACTGTTAAAGTTTTGCCCTATTACAGGAATTCTGCATAATGTTCAGGGTGATTCTTCCGAATCACTCAGGTGAAGACCAAGTTTCTTGACAAAAGGTTCCACCACTGGGGTAAGACTATCAAACAGTACATCAGCATCTGACGCTGAACACTTGAAGCCCTTTGAGAGCAAGGAAACATCCAGATCGGGGACGTGACTTTTCAAAGCCACGATGGTGTGAGTTGCAGCAACGCAGGCACCTTCCATCAGCCTGGATTCCAAGGATGAACTATGCATCTTTAATGCTTCAAAGCGGGCGGTCAGATCAGCCAGCTTTCCTTCAAGGTCCGAGTTTTTCTTCTCGAGCAACTCAATGCTCTTGGAGTCAGCTACAGGATCAAAGGCAGCGCATGAACAAAAGTTCAATGATAAAGACTCAATAAGCGAAGCATGAGGTTTAAAGCCTGTACCTTCTTTCTCGGACTGGAGAACAGTCACCTGGGCTCCCAGTCTGGTCACAGACGCTTCAGCAGCAGAGGCACGAGCGTCTAGCGAACGCCATTGCTCCGAAAGCGCATTAAAGATCGGGCCCAGGGGAGTCGGGACGGGTCCCAGGATCTCTACAGTCTTCTCTGAGCCGTCGAGTTGTGCTGTCGAGTCCGGCTCGGGAGTTTTCTCCTTAGCAAATGGCTTGACAGGAGGAGAAGCTGTGGGATCGGGATGCCTGAATTCCCGAACAATCAAGTACAATGAAAACAACATTTAAAGAAAAAATGTTCATACATAATTAAAAATTGTCAAAGTTCTTACTCGGCCGTCAGGAGGTTTATTTTGAACCTTTTGACACCAGGAGTAGGCTTTGGTAACTGTCTGGTCGGACGAATTTCCTGTCGAGAAATCTCCCGATCATGTTTAGCTTTGGTTATTCGATCAAAGGCTGCGAATAAACGCCCGAATACGATCATGCTTGGTACCTGGGCGACAGGACGAGGCTGATTACGACTGGGCGGCAGATTGGCTGACCCAGGCGATCCAGAGACTTCCGAATCCGGAACTATCCCCTCCACACTGCGAGAGCGTTTCCGAGTTCGGGGGATAGTCGCCTGGGGGCTGCTCGGGACTTCCTTTTCCAAACCAGGTGATAGTTCGGGTGGTTCGTTGATCGGGGCCCTGGTACCCTGATCAACAGGCTGCTCTCCTTCCTCTTCAACATTGATGGCCCCGCTCTGAGGGGGGGCATCAACAATAGTTGGGGCCTGGTCGGGAGGAAAGAGAAGTGCTATATCATTATCATACAAAAAAAGAACATTTTTTCTGAGAGACAGTTTACCTTTGCAGGAGGGTTGTCAGCGCTATAAGGTGCTGGGACGTCTTCCCAATCCGGGAGGCCAGCCCCGAACATCTTGTTCAAGCGTTCGGACACTTCTGACTCTGGGACAACTGCTAGTTAAGAGTCATGAATTCAAATGACCGAACTAACTCGGAAAAATAACTGAACAAAAAATAAATGCTCACCGTCAGGTTTCATCCTGTTCGGATCATTGACGCCCGTGAATGTCCAGGCATAGCGGTCGTGAGTCATGAGTGGAATAAATCTCCATCTGATGAAGATTTCCGCTACGTGAACTGCCGTCAAACCAGCGTTGCGGAGCTTCAAGATCCGGTCAATGTGCTTTTTCATGTCAGGGGTGAGTCTTGGCACGGCTTTGACCTCGTCCTTGAGATTTGGCATCAAGTACTTCCCTTTTGCCAGTGAGGCTTGGGGAAGGGTGATGTAAAACCAGTGACGTTCGTATCCTTTCCAGCAATCTTTGACTGGAAAAGGGATGTATATCTCCCGATTTCTCAAGGAGAAACTGATGGACCCGAGCATCATTTGATTCTTATAGTATGAAGGGCTATAAAAATACCTCCACAGCAGCAGTGAGGGCTTAATTCCCAACCAGGCTTCGCACAAAAAGGCAAAGACGCTAAGCATTGTCAAAGCGCCGGGCTTAAGGTGCACAAGCTCTATTTGGTAATGTTCACAGACGCTGTGGAGGAACTCAGACGGAAAAACCCCGAATCCGCAATAAAAGAACTCCAAGAACACCACCATCTCGAGAGTGTCGGGGGTCGGAAACATCTGACCTTTGGCATGACGCCGAGGGAAGAGTTCGGTGCTTGGGAGTAATCCAAGATCCTCCAGCTTCTGCAGGTGTTTCTCCGTCGTGGTTGATTTCTTCCAGTACTCATCTGCAGTGGGGATCGTAGTCCCACTACGGAGTTCACGTCCGGCCGCGGCGCTGCTCTGGTTCTCTGTGGACTCAGTGCCGGAGGACGACTGGTGCGTGGATGCCATGGCGACTGGAGACTAGCAAGGTTGGAGGAGCAGATGAACAGTGGTTGAGAATGGCGAATGTGGGTGTGAACCAGGAAGACGAAGTCCCAAATAGGTCTCAAGCGGCCGCGCTTGGGGGCTTTATGGTTTTGCAGGGCAGCACGAGCCCCGAAAAACCTGCCCTTGAGCCGCGCAATCCGCAGTGACTGTTGGGGGCTTTATGGTTTTGCAGGGCAGCACGAGCCCCGAAAAACCTGCCCTTGAGCCGCGCAATCCGCAGTGACTGTTGGGTCAAAAAGATTCTTTCCTTTTTCTGCGGCAGGCGTCGTTTCGAAAACTGTGCGGGTCAGGTTCAATGCATTTATAATTGTTGGCTTACAAGGGAAGCTATCAGTTTTAAATGACCGAACACTTGGTGTGAAACGAGGAAATATCCCGATCATATCTGATTCAGGTCAAATTTCCCGAACGCACTAAAGATCGTTAGTCTGCTCGGAAGAAATATTTTGTTCGGGAGCTTTGTTTCTGGATGAACAATTTCAAGAACAGATTGATACAGATAAATTCCAAAAGCTCAAAAGGATTCAAGTTACATCTATCAAGTGAAGTTTCTTCATTAAATCCAAAAGGGGGAACATTTCACAATGGATTGATAACTATCCTGAAAATCAAAATACTAAAGCACCCTGATCTTGGGTTGATGAATATCAACTGCTGATCAGGGTGATGGCGTAGTTTCCGGTGGATCATCATCTATCGCGTTCTCCTCTTCGGAGTCGCTGACGAGATCCACGAGCGCTCCGTCTCCAGGAATCCCGATCAGGTCGCGGTTCAAGGAGACGAAGAGGCGCCGGGCGAATTCCTCGTCGCCGCTGGTGTCCACCGGAGCAGAAGACGAAGATGCGCCTGCGTACGCCGCCTCTGGCTTCAGCCGGATTCCGCTCCCTCCTTGCTTTGGCTCGTCGTCGGAGCAGCCTCGGGAGATGGCGGCGCTGCCACCGGAGCCTCCTCCTCGGGTGGCTCGACCTCGATTCCCTCATCCCCGTACCAGGGGAGAGCCAGGAGCGGAGCCTGAGGAGGAGCGGTGGGTGATGTCGTCGCCGGCGGGTCCTCCGGCTTGTCGGGCGGTTGCTCGCCGGAGCTGCGAGGGGAGTCTCTGAAGAGGAGGCGAGGAAGCTTGAACTTGCGGCTGAGTTTTTTCTTTCCCATGGCGAGGGGAGGGAGAAGGCTTAGAATGGAAAGTTCAAGTACGGATCAATCCAGGAGATCTGATACTTAAAGACCCAGGGATGCAACGTTTCGCGCGAGAATCGAGGAGCCGGAGCAGAGCCGTATCGCGTGCGCTGCTAGAGTTTCGGGAGACGTGCGGAGTGGGTTTTAAATGCACTGGGCAGCAGTTACATCACTCCTGGGGCATTTCATTTTCCAAGACGGAACAGTTCTTTTATATTATTATGGCTGATATTTTTCTTTGACCTTATCATTCAGATGCAGGTTTCCACATTCAAGAGTTCGGGAACTTTTCTGGCTCTCATGATTGACGAGGTATTTGCATATCCAGAAATCACCCGAAGAGCAAAAAAAGACCCGAAGACTATTGAACGATCAACCTTTTCTGAACAAGATAAGCTCGGGGGCTACTGTTGAGGCCATAATACCAGGGTACCCGACCACGAGGATTGCCGACTACCGACTCCAAGACGACCAAGACTCCGAACAAGACACGACGGCCTGATCACAGAAGGGAAGCCCGAAGACAGTTCGAGTCCTACTAGGTTTAGGTCTGTTTTGTCTTGTAAGGCACGTCTCCCTGGATATAAATAGCGGGGGTCCTGTCCGTAGAGGGTATTCGAAGATTCTGACATCCAAGTTTGTATTCCACAATCCACCCGAAGGTACTTGTTACACATTGTAATCTGTACTCGACGAAATAATACAAGCAGCAACTGGACGTAGGGTTATTACTCGATCTTGAGGGCCCGAACCAGTATAAAAATCCCGTGTCTCTCTGTTCATCACCATGATCAATCTTCGCACAAAGCGGGGTGTCTGCCGGACAAATATCTGACGAGTACCACCTCGACAATAAACACTAAATCTTGACACTAAACCCACCTAAAAACCCTAATCGACGTTGCGGAAACCACAATAGTGTCAAAAAAGAGTGACCAAAATTTAGATACGATGTTAAATAAAGAATATTAAAGCTTTTAGTACACCCACAAAAAAAAAGCTTTTAGTAATGGCACATAGGTAATTGATTTATCTTTCGGTGTCAAATGTAAAAAATTAGTTCCTCGAAAACAAATGTAGAAAATTAATTCTAAAAGATGCAGTATCTCCTAAACAGTGCGTCTGATCTCCAATCCTTTCGAAGAGTACGTTATCGGGGAAAAAAATTCTTAACAAAACAAAAACTTCAAACAAAAACATGAAGTGTGGTGTTGTAATTCGTTCGCTACGACCAAAAAACTTGGTTGGAACTCCAGTGACAAACACGACGCGCGCTGTTAACGGCCACGTACGGGATCGGGAGAACGTACCGGGTAATAGATGACGTGTTTGCCCCCATCTTATACCGAAAATAACTGGACATGGACAGGCCGGGCATGACGGTCGGGTAGAGCCCGGCCCCTAGCGGCCTGAGCTCCACGACGTTCACGAACGGCGTGCCTTGGCCGGTGTTGACGAGGCACGCCGGCGTCCAGCTCGCCCACGCCACGAAGACCGCCTCGTACGCCACGTTGGTGCCGATTCTCGCCGTCTCCCAGTAGTCCGATCCCAGGTACAGGTCGAACGTGTACTCCTCCGTCGACGACGACGACGAGCTGTTCTGGCCGTCGAAGTTTCCGTAGAAGGTCTCCATCCGGGCGAGGTACCTGCTCCCGGGCACCGTGGGCAGCGAGTAGCAGTTGCGCTCGCCGGACGGGAAGCTCCGCAGCGTGAGGTACCTAATTTGCCGCTGCGTGCCCTGGTACTCGGCGGCCACCGCGTGGTTCTCGCCGCCGTCCACGTACGGGCCGTCGGGGACGTAGTCGATGCCGGTGACCGTGTCCTTGTAGCCGCTGCCGTCCAGGCCGCAGTCGATGCTCAGGAACCCTGCTGTCCCTGCATATATATATATATATATGCGAGTATATATATATAATGTATATACGATACGATCGACACCAAATGAACCGGAGAAATTAAACAACAAGCATATATTTTAAAGGAAGCCATGCGATAAATTATTTAACCTGGCTCACCGACGACATGAACTGCTTGGGCGGTTAGCACGAATAATAGCCCGGCAGCAACAAAAACCACGAACGCCATAGATCGAGATCGCCGCGACGAGCACAAGCTGTACCGGCCGGAACTGTTTTTTTGCAATGGCCACTTGACGATGGCTTCGTACATATGTATTGGTCACCACCACCAAATTGAATGGAGCTTACGAAGTCAATTACTTGGTCTTCTCCAGTAGTGTCAAAACTCAAATGTCTTTTAGCATGCATGTACACACCATTGTGTGTCTTATGGGAAGGAAATAGAATTGCAATTTTTTTTTGAAATAGTCAAGCTATCTTTCATATATTTCCACGCTAGTCTCGCTCAGAAAACAAGGCCACAAGAGCCAAGTCCTGACCGATTCTTCTCTGACTCTTTTCACCATATTAATTTTCTACACACACGCAGCCATCAATAAAAGCAATAAGAGATATTAATTGAAGAATTTGATTTTTAGTAATATCTCTTAGATGACCTCTTACTATTAGAGGTGGCTTCAGTGTAGGCCAAAGTGATTTTTGTGATTATTCCCTCCATTCTATAATGTTGACCAATGAACTACACTCAAGTATAAAGTCAAGTTCCATCTGCACTCCTAAAAAATAAAATGTTACAACCATTCCTCTTCTTTCAAAGCATTTGATTAGAGGAGCGAGTGGAACTACTTACTGTAATATAACTACACTTTGATATCCGTATTGGACTAATAATATGAAATCTTTTCTCTCAAGGCAATGGTAAAAAAAAAAAGCGTAGCGGAGGTAGTAGTTTACAAGAATCAGTCTCAAGGATATATGCAAGGAAATAGACTTAGGTGATTAATCACGTAAGAGTACATGTTGAAGATCATCAGAAAATCAAATGAACAAGACACGA
Source organism: Alloteropsis semialata (assembly GCA_004135705.1). Taxonomy (NCBI): domain Eukaryota; kingdom Viridiplantae; phylum Streptophyta; class Magnoliopsida; order Poales; family Poaceae; genus Alloteropsis; species Alloteropsis semialata. Next base: position 34,676,387 of record CM014271.1, read on the forward strand.
TGCATAAAGAAAAAGAAGCCACCAAGCAAAGCCATGAACAAAATATTTGAAAGAGCGTGTTGGGCGATGACATATGCCTTCATGAATTTCGACGCGCTGGTGCAGTGGCATCATTTTGATGTACTTGGTACTTCTATGTTCATATGTCAATTTATTTAAGAGTGGGGAGTAAATCACTAACTTATTAGGATAATGTAATATGTATGCCAAACCTCGAGCATGCTTTCAAGTTTCAATAGAGATTTTTTTTTTTTGTGCAATAGTTTCAATAGAGAATTGGGGGAGAGAGGTATTGCCATCACTGAGGACTCTAGGGTCTCGAGGTTTTTTATAGGAAAGAGGAGAGCGCAAATAATAAATACTATAATATAGTTTATGCTTGTTTGGATCTGCCGGTTAAACTTTAGTTGAAGGTCTTATTTAGATCTTTAACTAAAAATTAGACAATGTTCTAGTATCTATTATCCAGGTAAGTTTTATGGTTAGTTAATTGGACGGTTCGAAAACGGCTTTTTAGATAGATCGGGAGCGAGAGGCGTGGCAGGAAAAGTCTACACCAATAGCAAAGCGCTAGCGGACCGTAACAGCGATGGGAGCAGGGGGAATCCTAGCCTCAACGTTACGTGCCGGAGACGGGATGAGTACGACGACACGCGACCGGTCACGCACGCATGCATGGTCGGTCAGCGTGGTCGGTCACGCACGCATGCATGGTCGGTCAGCGTGGGACGAGGACACGGTTATGTGAAATCAAAGAAAGAGACCAGTGTTATGCTCAAAAAAAAAAAGAGAAAGAGACCAGTGTGGGGCGTGCGTTGCCCACGTCCACGTACAGTATCTAGTAAGCGACAAAACCAACTGACACGCCAGGAATGCATCTTCCATCCAACGCTGCGCGCACGCCATGTCTTCGCAAGACGCCATCGAAGGGAACTAAGCCTAGGTTAGTCAATTAGGTTTTTTCTAGAACATGTCTATCTGAATTCAAGTTCTCGACTTTGCATGCGTATTTTAATTTTCTGAATTTACTTCAGAATTTAACTGGTGTTTTTTTTTCAGAGGTAGACGACGTGCCCATCCACAACTAATCGTTTGCGGTGATTTTGTCAATCTTAGATTGAAGCAGACAGCCCATTCTCTCGAGGCATTTATAGTGTTAGGTTTTCCGTACGTGCATTTATAAGGGTGTATATGCGTCTGTACTGATGTTGCACAAAAAAATAGAAAAAGGACGCCATGGAAAGAGTTCCATTCTTTTAATCGGCAATTCAGCTCAACCCAACCTTATTATAACCTGTACTAAGTCTGTGAGTCACTAGTCACGGCTTCACGAGCAACTACAGATTCAAAATAATGAACAAACAGACTAGTAGACTCCTGCGACTACAAGTTCACGGTTCTAGGCTTGTAGCAGAGACCCACCATCGACGATGAACCAAATAACAAGGATATGTACATCAGTTTAGACAGCTGCAGTATGTTTGAATATACAGACAGCTAAGTTGACAGTCTTACAATGAGTTATTTAGTTTTTGTCTGTATGATATTTAATGCAGTGACACCGGCTTGTTTAATTTTCAAAGATTTTTTTTCTCGAACAACGCAGAAGAGCTGCGTGTTATTTCATTAAGGTAGAAAAAATAACAAGGGGTCCAGTCAAAGCCGGACTAAGTACAGAAACTCACAGCACACCCCACATCAGGAAAACCAACTCAAGCGCGCCACTAACAACTGTAACAACACGACCTAACCAGCAAAGCCTAGTTGGTGTTGGCCAGCGACCAGGTAAGGAAATCCTGAAGCTTGTTTTCAAAGAATAATACATTTCTTGTATCCAGATGCTCCAAGAAAGAAGGATCAGAACTTCCATGAAGTCTATGAAGAAAGACTGGGAAAGTTGTAGCTTGAGCGATTTCAAAATGTCATAGGGCTGCATATTAGGCTGAATCTGTAAATTGAAAGCATTCCAGAGCTCTTGAGAGATGTTGCAATGTAAAAATAGATGCTTCACAGATTCTCCGATACTCTCTGAACATAGGACACAATTATAATTTTGTAGATCCATATTTTTTTTCTTTTCAGAGGCCCTCTTGTATTTAATCTGTCTTTTAGAAGGAGCCATAAAAATGTTTTATGTTTAAGTTGACATGAGCTTTGCCAAATCCAAGAGAAAACAGGATGTATATCTCTATGCCCTTTCATTATTTTACAAGCTTTGCTGGAGCTGTAAAGTCCATTGCCCCATATATACGTCCATGTGTCTTCCTGATGTTGATTTGCAGAAGAGTTGTAAAAGCAGATGAAAAAGTGATGACAAATGTTGTACTGTGAATGCCTTCCAAAGAGATATATTCTTTGTTCGAGAGTACGCGTATAGTTTCGGGAAATTATGCTTTGGGGCCAAACTACACCAAAGATCATCCCAGAGGAAGATTTATTTACCATTACCAGGATTAGGATAAGCCATACCCTTATAAAGGTCCAAAAGCTTGATAATGTCAAGCCATCAAAAAGACCCCTTTTTTATGACACCCGGTAGTTTCCCATTCTGATAATAATTACTCCCTCCGTTCCAAATTATAAGTCATTTCAAGATTCTTGGAGAGTCAAACTATTTTAAGTTTGACCAAAATTATAGAGAGGACCACGAAGATTTATTGCATCGAACAAATTTACTATGAAAATATATGTTACCAAAAATCTAATGATGCTTATTTGTTATAATAAATGTTTGTACTTTATTATAAAAATTTGGTCAAACTTGAGATGGTTTGACTTTCCAAGAAGGTTGGAATGACTTACAATTTGGAACGGAGGGAGTAGTCAACTCTTGCAAGTACTCTGGGTTGCTCTATTGTGTCTTTACCTTTTACACATTTGGGACTAGCCCTGGGCTTAACCAAGCCATCAATGCAGGATTTTCTTCCCCTAGTTAAAAGATGTGAAAGCAGGCTGTTGGTGACATCTCACTTGTTATCTCAGGGAGGGAAGCTCATCATGGTGAACTCGGTCATTACATCCCTTCCAACTTTCTTGATGTGCACTATGAAACTCCACGAAACAGTAATAGAGCAATTAGATAAGTACAGAAAACACTTGTTCGGGAGAGGTTCAGATTTGAATGACAGAAAACTGTGCAAGGCGGCCTGGCCAATGGTTTGTCAATCTAAAGAGGAAGGCGCTTTGGTGTTCTTGATTTAAAAGTCCCAAATGATGCTCTGTTGCTAAAAAAGCGCACTTATTCTGCCACTAATGATGCTCTCCGCCATAGCGGGCATGCATGCAGCTGCAACAGCGCCGTCGACAGGCGACGAGATTTATAGCACTCCTAGATTTCAAGGCAAAGGTAACATCCGCCCACTCTGAGGCGTCGTGTGCGCCAGGGAAGACCTGGAGAGGGTAGTCGCGTTGGACCTCCCCTCCCGGGGACTCGACGGCACCATCTCCACCTCCATCGGCAACCTCACCTTCCTCGGAGTAGCAAGAGAAATCATAGTGGACAACAGCAAGCAGTTTGACTGTGATGAGTTCAGGCAATACCGCATGTCCATTGGGACGAAGGCAAGATTTGCATCAGTATACCATCCGCAATCCAATGGTGCGGTTGAAAGAGCAAATGGCATAATATTCACTGCCATTAGAAAGTATAAGAAAAAAGGCAAATGGGTAGAAGAAATGCCGAAGGGGAACCCTTAATAAGGGGTGAGATTTTTAATGAGGCGGTGCTAAGTATAACTTGTGTGAATATATGAACGAACTATTCCCCATAAAAGTTGCATCGAAAGCGATAGGCTTCGATCAAATCGCTGATATTCGATAACCAAAATAGAACTAAATTGACCCTACCTAAGGTAAGGCCAATTCAGATCTAAAACGCTTACTCTAAGGAGTAAAAGGAGCTTCGGCTCATACAATGCCTTTTTCTCTAAAAAATGCTTACTCTAAGGAGTAAAAGGAGCTTCGGCTCATACAATGTCTTTTTCTCTAAAAATGCTTACTCTAAGGAGCAAAAGGGGCTTCGGCTCATATAATGTTTTCTTTACCGAAAACGCTTACTCTAAGGAGTAAAAAGGGGCTTCGGCTCAAATAAAAATCTCGCAATTAAAAACCTTACTCTAAAAAGAGCATCGGCCCAAAAAATGCTCTCAACCAAAAACTAAGGGGCTGAAACCAGGAAGCAAGAAGCTTCAAACAAAATGCTCATCAACAGAATGAACTTCGCTTACTAAACCAACTCTAAATGGAAAAGGTGTTCTCATAGACAAGACAAGACGAGCTTCGCTTACTAAATGCTCAAGCACATGAACAAATGACCTCGCATTAAGCAGAAGGTCAACGAATACGCAAGAATAAATAAAAACTCGCTTCGGGGGAGGAGGCGTTTCTCACAAAAATGAAGGAAAATCAAGTTTACATTCATTCATACGTATTCAATCATACACCCGCACAAGTTATTTACAAAGCAGTGTTAACAAATGGATGTCAGAACATCTCAAATACATATCCATAAAATTCTTTGCCATATGATCTAAAATGAGGAGCGTTATAAACGCATGCGAAATCCTCAACACTAGGATTAAGGTCCAGAGGTTCAGCCTTAATGCTAAGAAAACGAGCAGCTTCGGCATTTCTCCGGGTAGCAAGCTCAACGCGCTCAGAACTTTGGGCAATAAAAGAAGTAAACAAGCTAAAAATATCAAACACATTACGACGATAGAACTCGTGGCAGAATTCCCAAAAACCGCTAAGGCATGAATGGAGGTAATGCCGTTGGTACTCTTCCCAAGCGAAGCCAGATACA
>CM014271.1:34689414-34716194 GCA_004135705.1 Alloteropsis semialata
AAGTTGCGTCAGTTTCATTTCCTGGATGCAGGCAACAGTAGGGCGGGCAGCGACCAGTTCAGCGAGGAGGTTGCCGCAGTGGCTGGCTTGGCCCAAGCAGCGAACATTCCAAGAGAAGAAGGAGATGGATTTGTTCACCATAGAAACCTAGGAGGCACCGAATCACAGAACAACACATAACATAAATCACAGCACAACATGAGTGTGAACACATTACACCACCCACCTCTTAACCAGGACCCCAACCACGACACAAGGGGAGGTAACAGGTTATGCCGGCCACAACCATGGCACAGGGGAAGGAAACAAGTTACACTGGCTCCTCATAGGCCAGGACACCAACCACAAAAAAAGAAACAAGCTAGCAACTAACATCAACGACGAGCTAGACGGGCCAAGCACTGGCAAACACTGAACAAGCCCGAGGCGCCCTCGGGGACAAGGGGCACCAGCCCTGACAGGGGCAGGGGCGTGGTGCAGCCCACAGAAGCCCATCGGAGATAGCATCACACCGGGGGCCCCACGGGCACCTCCTCCTCGTCTGCCAAATGGCAGGCTGCAGACGCGACGAAGGTAGCGCAAACGGACGGCTGGAACGCGAGCAGGCGGCGGGCGTTCCAGGACGCCAAACGGGTCAAGAGCCGCCCGCATCCGTTCGGACGCCTTGGTGTCAGAGTTATCATCCGGCGGTCCACCTGGGGGTACCCAGATGGTAGATTTGTAGGCAAAGGGCAATCGCGAGACTAGGCAGTTTGAGGTAACACAGGAACACAGGGATTATACAGGTTCGAGCTACCCAGAGGTATAATACCCTACGTCCTGTGCTCGGTGGTGCTGTATTGCTTTGCTCGGCGTGATTCCAGAGAATGACGGTGAGTTTGTGGTTACAATGGGCGGAAGAATGAGATATCTGGAGGGGTCGACCTAGGCCGCCTTATATAGGCTGACGGCCTAGGGTTTACAAGTTGGTTATCTCTAATTATTATCCGGCTTTAACTAGGAAACTAATCCGAGTCGGTTGTAACATAATCTCCGTGATCCTTGGGCGAGATCCGAGTATCCCGCCATGTGCCTTGTGGGCTAAGTCTTCTCCATTCTTGTCCATTAAGTCAGGGATCCGACCCACATCATTGTCAGCGTGGGGCGAGGTCGACTGTCTACCCGTCGGTAGTGGGCCCAGGGGTACCCATATCCCACACTTGGAGAGGTCCAGCTGGTCAGCGTTGAGCTTGGATGCCTTGGAAGTGGCGTCGGCGTAGTATGGATCCTCCTTGGCTGCCAGACGCCTGCTCCGGTGAATCTTGAAGGCACTCTCCGCTGAGCCGATGACGACGCACGCGCCAATGACAAAGGGAGACCTCGTGCTCTTCCTTAGCAAGAAGATTGCTATGGGAAGGGGGAGACGAGAGGGCCCGTCCCGCTGAGCCCGGCGAGCTAGCCGTCTTGCTCACCACCGGAGTAGGAGCCAGAGTCGGTGGAGGCGAGTCGAGCACGAAGGGGAAGGCTAGTCCCTGACCACCATCGCAGGTACACCAGCAAGGGAAAGGGAGCGGGATAGAGCAAAACATGCACTAGAGACTAATGTCCAAAGTGGGACCGTTAGGAACAGCGGCACGCCGAAAGCCCGACAGGTCCCGACCCGTTCTCCCCGACGCGCCTGGATCGCCGCTCGAGGTCGAACGAGGCAGACCACGAGAGCTGGGGAAGGCCGAGCTTGTCCTAGACCATGGCTGGGTTTGATGGTCCGCCTCAGGGGAGCCCTCGCCACCACAGTCATCATCGTCGAAGTTATGGTTGACGGGGTCCGGCGCGCCTTCCGGATGATCCCACTGGCGGACAACCCGAAGGTTGGCAATGCTGGCGATAACACCGCCGGGGTTGCAGATGAGGAGAAGCGGCATGACCTTGCGCCTGTCGTCGAGGAGCACCAGGACATGAACGACAGAGTAGTCCACGATGCCGACATCGCGGTTGTCCTCGACCTCCCGCAGGCAAGCTGGGTCGACGCAGCATACTTGGCCGAAGACGCAGAAGGCCGCCTTGATGCAGCACTCATGCCAGTACTCGAGGGAGGGGGGAGGGGGAGTTCGTAGCAACGATCTCCACCAGGCGCCGATACGGGCAGACCATGTGGAACTCAGCCTCCTCATGCCTAATGAGGGTGAAGCGAAACCCTCCCATAGAGATGGGCCCACGCCGGATGGTGACCTCCCGGAAAAAGGGATGTCAAAATATCACCATCATGCTTCTGTGGGAGGATGCGGCCAGTCGACAGGGAGGATCACCGCCATGCTGCTCGAGGGCCATCCGGATGAAGAGGCCGGCGTCATGCCGAGTGGGCTCCACAAAGGCGTAAGCGAGGCGGCGGGTGGATGCCATGTCCACGTAGGGCATGTGGACCTCGGTGATGTCCGGTTGGTAGAGGGGTGCAGGGGGAGGTGGGGTAGCAACCCAAGCGGAGGTGCTAGATGCTGCGAAAGATGTTGACGGGTCATCTGCTGGGGGCGTGGAGCTGACCTCCATGCCTGGGGGAGTGCCGCCCCAGGAACCAGCTTGGGGTCAATCCTCCACGACCGAGGAGAAGCTCCAAGACATGGTGCGGCGAGGTGTGCTCGGGCCCAAAGAGGTGCTACTGTGGCAGCCTCCTGGGGATGACGCTCGGCTATGGGAACGCTCGGAGACCGAGATGGCGGTCTTCGCGCCCTTCTTCGAGCGTGGATTCGGAGTGCCAACGGGGGACTTCTTCCGAGGTCTGCTTCATTACTATGGTGTGGAACTGACTCATCTGAATCCCACATCCATTCTTGCAATTTCTGTCTTTATCCACCTCTGTGAGGCTTTTCTTGGAATTCCGCCGCACTTTAGGCTCTGGCGGCGTCTTTACAAGTTGAAACCTGTTGGCGAAGATGCGGGCAAGGGCCCGGCTCGAATCACTGGAGGGGCCGGGTTCTCCTTGAGGCCCGGCATGTCCAAGAAGTACTTCGTGTTGGACATGAACGACTCCAACAAGGGGTGGTGAGCTGAATGGTTCTATGTCGCAAATCACCCCCCTGTTTTGTCGGCTCGAACTAGACATCGGCCAGAGAAGAAGGACAACTGGGACTCACTCCCCGACGGCGAGGCACTGCAGGAGGCTAACGAGCTGCTTCAGTTGATTGCTGAGGCAAAGGAGAAGAACTTGGCTGTAGTGGCGGTTATGATCTCCTTCGTCCGGCGTCTGACGCAGCCCATCAAGGACCGAGTTCACCCAGGGTATGAGTTATCGGGCTGCAAGGATCCGACTCGGGAGCAGGTCTGGACAGTGTCCATCCCTGAGATGATGGAGAGGATTTCGGGCTTTATGTGAGGCGAGATCTTCAATGCGGGTACACCTGTGCCTTTCTCCTTGCACAATCCCCTCCAACGGTCAGTACCTCTACTGCTTGTATGTTGTGTGTCTGGTTGCTAAACTGTCGACTCTCCTCATAATTTTCTGTTCTGTCACTGTTTGGTTGTCTTGCAGGAGCGAGCGATAAAATACTACCGCCTACCTCCCCTGCCCGAGGGTGATGTCCGTCTGGAGAAGCTCATGACGATGGAGGAGGCATCCCAAGCTCCTCGTGTCGTGGATGAGGGGCAGGCCGAGTGGGAGGTTGCTGACTTCATCCCGGCTCCTCTGGAGGAGCCGGATGAAGGCCAGGTGGCCCTGGCGCCTACTCCTGGCGTAGGGAGGTCGACGCGCCACGCTGTGCGTAAGCTCACCAAGTCCCAGATGGCGGCTCGAGGGGCGTCCCCCAAGCCACTACTGAAGTCTGAGCGGGCTGCTCGTCCGAGGCCGAAGCACGGAGGAAGAGGAAGTTGTTGTCCCCGACGAGCAAGGCAGAAGATGGAGCTGCCGGGTCTCCCTCAGGCTCTGATCCTGGGCAGCCTGCCCAGGAGATTTCGGGGGGCCAGGGCACCCTCTTCGTCCCGCCGGAGTTGCAGCCGGAGTCCATTTTGGCGCCGAGCCAAACGCCACCACTGCTGCTGAAGAGGGTGGAATTTAAACGTCCGCGTAAGAGCAGGTAAGTCACCTTGATAAGCCTTGAGTCATTCTTTGATGTGCAGAGCTTGAATTGTTGATACATTGAGTGTAGGCTCGGGAGCCAGGGGTGGCGCTGGCGTTTTGCCGCTCCAGGGAGCTGGTGGCAAGACGTTGTCAGGCTAGCCAGCCATCGCGGAGGCGGTGGTGGGGTCTGGCGCTGTGTCGGGCTTGTTGGAGCGGATATCGGCCAGCATGCCGGAGCAACCATGTCCACCGAGTCCTCCGCGCATCACCTTGGGGACAAGTTCCCAGTGGATGGCCAGCAGGCCAAGGTGCCTGAGGCTGACATTGCGGAGAAGGACCCGGAGAACCCTGCGGGGGTGAAGGAGCCGACCGGTGGCCCTCCTCCACTGGAGGATGATGATGACCGGCTGCTCGGGGGGCAACTGGACGCCGGCATTGGCGCTGTCGTGCTGCCCAAGATGGAGGTGGGTGCGGCTGAGCACGGGGCTGGGCCTGAGTCATCAGTATTGACTCCGGAGCAGCATCTGGAGCTTGATATCGCCGACCATGAAAGCGAGCTTCGGAAGCTGCAGAATGTAGCCGGTGTCTTGGATCGCGTTGTTCAGATATGTCTTCCTGGTACCTTGTCATCGTTGTTTGGCGTGGGTTGACACGGCGCCGACTACCTTGTGGCAGGGTTTTTCGGCACGGGCCATCAAGGATGTCGACTTTAAGCGGCGGGCCTTGGAGGATCTCCGAGCCTTGGCGCAGATTCATGTGGAGAGAGTTCATGAGGCTGATGCCACCAAGGAGTTCCTCATGAAGAAGGATAAGGAGCTTGCCGACGTCATCAAAACCAACAGGGAGCTGATAAATGATATGAAGGTCTTGTCAGAGGGTAGGTTCCTGTGCTTCGCCTGCATGTGTTTTTATCTGAGTAGCTTGTACTCATGAGGTTTTCTTTGCAGAGGCAAAGAAGAAGGAGGACATGCTCCAGGGAAAGGTGGACAAGCTGGCCGGGGCCAAGCGGAAGCTTGAAGAGGAGGTGAAGACGCTCAAGGCAGCCAATCTACACCTGAAGGTCGAGTCCGAGCACCTGGTGGAGGCCAATCAGCTCTTGAAGGATGAGCACGACCAGGCCATGCATGGTAAGCATCTTCTGGCGAGTCTTCTGTAGTTTTGTTCATGTTGGAATACTTAAACGGCTTCCCTGACAGGGCTCCGAACTGAGCTACTGGTGCTGCGGCAGGCGGCCGAGTTTAATGCCAACTCCTGGTGCCTGCCTGGTCGGGCTCGATAGCGCTGACGCTGGTTCAACGGCTCCGGGCCGGTCCTACCCACGCCACCCAGTTGGTGCAGGAGACCGCAGTCGGCCGCGGTAGTCGGATCTTGGCGCTGATCCGAGTTTACTTCCCTTCACTTAACCTTGCTCCGATCGGTGAAGGCCTTCCTGAGGGGGTGTCAGACGAACAGTTTGACGACTTGGTTGATGAATGCGCGCCCCTGGCGGAGGCTGTAGCAAAAGAACTTGGCCTGTAAAAATAGTTGTGAATCTACTTGCATATATAAAGTTCTAAGTTAACTTGAAGCATTGATGTGCTGTGGTGTGTTATTGGCCCTTTTCCCTACCGACCAGGGCTTTGAGTCGCCTGACTGGCCACTGCCTTGTGCCGTTTAAGCACCCTTTTTACCTGCTGACCACTGCTCACAGAGAGGACGGCTTACCACAGACTACACTGCTCAGCGGGGAGGCTTAGGTGTAGAGGGCGCACGGGTTGGACGCGGAGCTCAGGGTTTCATGGTTGAGGACTCGGACCCGCCGGGTTAGCTCGGCTGACGCCAGGGGGAACATGGGGTTGGGCAAGGACTTGGAAGTTGGAATAAGCTGGTACTCCCCCTATGATCGTGATGAATAAAATGTTGCCTGGGTCGGACCCAGTCCCCGAGCATCAGCATGGATGTCGGGTGAGAAGACAACAACGAGCCATAAAGCAAGGCAAAGATATTTTTATTAATATAAGACGGGGGATACATAGCTTTTTGCAATTTTCTACGGATAGAACTTGACGAGGTGCTGGATATTCCATACGTTCGGGACGGGGTCGCCATTGGCCCACTGGAGGCTGTATGTTCCTGGCGAGACGACTTCCTTGACGATGAAAGGGCCCTCCCAAGGGGCCGACAGCTTGTGCTTGTCTTTGGAGGACATGACTCGGCGCAGGGCCAAGTCGACGACATTGTTGGACCGTTCCCGGACGTTTTTATCATGATACTGTCGTACTTGCTGCTCGTGACTGGCATGCCGGACTAGTGCAGCGAGTCGGTGTTCTTCCAGGCTGTCGATGTCAACCTGGTGGCCTATTTCCGCTTCTCCTTCCTGGCAGTGCTGGATTGTGGGATATGGGTACCCCTGGGCCCACTACCGACCGGGTAGCCAGTCGGCCTGGTCCCACGTCTGACAAGGATGTGGGCTGACCCCAGGCCGGCCCACGAGGATCCCCGGCTTGATGGACAAGATTGGAGAAGACTTAGCTCGCAAGACATTTGTCGATATCCTCGGATCCCGCCCGGAGATCATAGAGATTACATTGCAACCGACTCAGATTAGTTTCCTGATTTGAGCCTCACATTAATTAGAGATAACCGACTTGTAAACCCTAGGTCGTCATCCTATATAAGGCGGCCTAGGTCGACCCTTTCATCCATCGGATTCTACGCCATTCGCCTTCCCTCCGGAACCTCGTCGAGCGAAGCAATACAAGACCCCTGAGCACAGGACGTAGGGTATTATATCTCCGGGTAGCCCGAACCTGTATAATCCCTGTGTCCCTGTGTTACCTCGAGCTCCCTAGTCCAGCGATTGCCCTTTGCCTACAAATCAACCATCTGGGTACCCCCGGGTGGACTGCCGGATGATAACTCCGACAGTTGGCGCGCCAGGTAGGGGTGATCGTGGGGCAATACAGCTAGCTCGATGCCAGATCGTCGCTCCATCATCTTCCCTGACTCCGTCAAGGACTGCGCTACGCATCTTGAAGGCATCAGCTTTTTCGCTGAGATCCACTCCGCCGCCTCTGACTCCACCACGACGCCCGACGTCCCCACGCCGACCAGCTCCGCGCTGACCTCATCGCCGATCTCCCCGTCAGTCATCGCCCCGCTCCAGCAGCGGCTCGATGCAATCTCCATCAACGACCAGGCTCCAGGCCTGAGCACTCGCCAGAGAATCCCACCTCCGGCCGAGCTTCTCGCCGGGCTGGATCGTGTCCAGGACACCATAGCCGAGTGCATTACCATGTCGGAGGAGGCCCTGCGCCGACCCCGCAAATCGTTCCCGCTAGGGTTCCGCAACGCCACATCGGTCTACTCGGCTCAGATCCGAGAGGACATGTCTCAGATCCGATCTGAGATCCCGCCCCAACCCACCCAGTCTCCGGACTGTGGCGAGTTCCAGGTCGCCACAAGCGTGCTCTTGCTGGCTCCGGCCGACACGAGCAATGATTCAAGCTACGCCACGCCCCCGGGGCGTGAAGTCTTCGTCTCTGAGGATTCCGTAACTCAAGATGGAGAAACCGACTTGGCCAGGGATCGCCGACTGGAGCGGAACGCTGGCCGAGCCCGACGCCGTGCTGAAGAAGCCGCCCTGCCCCCGGCAGCGGCCAGAAACCCTGCAGCTGCCGCAGCCGCCGGAAATCCCGCAGCTGCCGCAGCCGCCGCAGCTGCCGGAGCGGTCCCCGAAGACAACAGCCTCCTCCTCGGGGTCCTCATGCTGTCGCGCCTCAAAACCTCGACGGAGCATTCGCCCGGGTGCCGTTCCGCACGCCCCAGGCTAACGTCGCCGCCGCTTTCGCTGAGCTGGGTCACATGCCTGACACCCCTGAGGTGCAACGTGCCCGAGCTCAGTTGGAAGCAGCCCAGGAGCAGATTGAGCGATCATATCGCGCCAGATCCCGATCTGGGCGATCAAGCTCGACTCGTTCTTTAAGCCGCCGTTCTGCTCATAGCAGATCGGATCGGGATCATCCTCGCCAGAGGAACCCTCCATTACCCGTCGTCGAAGAAGAGGTGGCCCAGAACCACCACGATGATGAAGAAGAGGAGCGGCGTAACCCACGCAATGCGGACCTGCGCCAGGAACGCTACCAAGAGCGCCACGACAGGCGCCAACGACACCGCCAGCCTGACGATCTCCGCGATCGCATCAGGGGGTACGCCCGCGACATCCACGCAGAACTCGATGCTCGCCATCAAGAGCGCGACGCCGCCGAGCTCGAGCGCCGTGAGCGGTATGATCGGGATTACGGCCGACCCAACCGCCAGCCGGTGGGGGAGGCAGGTGACGCTGGAGCAGAAGACGACGAACGCCGCGTCGTTAACGAGCTCATGGAGCGCGAGCAGTACGACGCTCGGTATGGCCCTCCACGGGACGACCGCCGCCACTGGCGTGATGACGCTCGGCCCCGAGCCGACCCAGTCCGATCTCCCCGCCGCAACCATCGCAACGCCGAGGAGGAAATCTTCGACGGCTTCGCTGCCTTCACCGCCCGACTCCGCGCCATCCGCTGGCCCGAGTCCTTCAAGCCAGCGCTTGTGGAGAAGTTTGACGGTCGCTCCGACCCTAAGCTCTGGCTCAAGACGTACCACACAGCAGTCAAGGCTGCTCACGGCTCCAACGACCAAGCCGCTGCCTACTTCCCTGTGATGTTAGGCAAAGAAGCACTCCTGTGGCTTGAGGGCGTCCCTCGGGACACCATCGACAGTTGGGCAGATCTCTGCCATGCCTTCACCAAGATTTACCAGGCGAGCTACACTCGGCCAGGCACCAGATTCGACCTAGACAATGTAAAGCAGAAGAAGGGTGAAAGTCTCCGAGACTACACCGACCGTTTCTTCGACAACCGGAACAAGATCGCCGATGTTGAAGACCGGGATGTCATTGACGCGTTTCGACGCGGTCTCATTGACAACCAGCTGTTCCGCACGCTCTTCAAAACCAACCTAATCACGGTCTCTGACCTGATGGAGGTGGTCAACCTGGAGGTGCGGGCCGACCAAGCCGAGCTAGCTCAGTTCAAAAGCAAGCAGAAGCACCCAGAAGACGACGACCGGGTTGAGAGCTCGAAGCGCCACGAGCCGCTACGTGGGCGCAAGGCGGGCCCCGAGCCCCTTGTAGCCCTAGCAGAAGAAGAAGGCCAGCCGGAACCCAGGTTCCTTTCCGAAGAATTCCACGACACACTGAATGATCAGTGCCCCTTCCACAAGGACGCAAAGCACAATCTCCGCGATTGTCACGCGTTGCTCAAAGAACTCGGCGCTCTGCCGCCGGCTAAGAAGCAGCGCTACAATAACAACGGCGGCCGCTACAACAACTACCGCCGCGATGGCTACAACGGCGACAGGCGGGACGACTACCGCCGCAGAGAAGACCGCGATCGCCGCGACGACTACCGACGCGGTGAACGCGACCGTGACGCTCTGGCTCGCCGGGAGAATCAACGCCGCGAAGAAGGCGAACGCCGACTACCAACACCGTCGGAGGCACCCAGGCGTGACGACAACGGCGAATTCCAGCGCGCTGACAGCCACGTCAATGTCATTATTGGGGGACCCGGCGCCTTCCCAGATCGGCGCAAGGGCAAGCTCCATAAGCGCGAAGTGAAGTTGATCTCTACCAAGCCGGTGGAATACCTCCAGTGGTCGGAGATGCCCATCGCCTTCAGTCGCGCCGACCACTGGGTGCATCTTCCCGAGCCAGGGTCTTACCCACTCATCGTCGCTCCCGTTGTCGAAAGAGTCCTCCTCTCCAAGGTCCTGGTCGATGGGGGAAGCGCCCTAAACATCATCTTCACCAGTACCCTCAATAGCATGGGTTCGACTACAGTAGGCTCCTGAGCGCCGAAGATCCGTTCTTTGGCATTGTGCCAGGAAAAGCTTCCTACCCGATAGGAAGAGTTGCCTTACCAGTCACGTTCGGCACGGCCGACAACTACTGCACGGAGTTCCTGTACTTCGAGGTAGCCGACTTCAAGAGCTCCTACCACGCCATCTTTGGCAGGCCCATGCTGGCCCGATTCATGGCATTCCGAACCACACTTACCTGGTTCTGAAGATGCCAGTGCCTAATGGCGTCCTCTCCATCCGTGGAGACATCAAGACCTCCTTCGAGTGCGACGGGGAGGCTATCAAGATAGCCGAGTTGTCCCAGCAACTCGGCAATGCTACCTTGCTGGCGGAAGAAGCCCCCAAGGCGGCAGCCGGCGAGCCCATCCTCCCAGAACAGAAGCAGCAGCTCACGGCGCTGGCTCCTGCAGACGCCCCCAAAGCGATCAGCTTGGGAGTCGACGACCCCTCTAAGACTACCCTCATTGGGCCAGGGCTCACTCCCAAATAGGAAGACGCGCTCACCTCCTTCCTTCGGGACGACTGGGACATCTTCGCATGGAAGCCATCAGACATGCTGGGTGTCCCGAGGGAGAAGGCTGAGCACTCCTTGGACTTGAGCAAGACTGCGAAGCCTGCCAAACAGAAGCTGCGCCGATTCACCCAAGATCGCAAGAAGGCCATTAGGGTAGAACTGAATAAGCTCCTAGCTGCCGGTTTCATTTGAGAATGCAAACACCCCGAGTGGCTTGCAAATCCTGTACTTGTAAAGAAGCAATCCGGTGAATGGAGAATGTGTATTGACTACACGGATCTCAACCACTACTGCCCTAAAGACCACTTCCCTCTTCCGCGAATTGATCAAGTCGTCGACTCTACGTCTGGTTGCGTACTCCTGTGCTTCCTCGACTGCTACTTGGGTTATCACCAGATAGCCCTGAAGACGTCCGACCAGGACAAGACTGCGTTCATCACCCCGCACGACATCTACTGCTACAAGACGATGACGTTCGGATTGAAGAACACCGGAGCCACATACCAGAAGGCCATCCAAGGTTGCTTGCAGAGCCAAATCGGCCGCAATATGGAAGCCTACGTGGATGACGTCGTCGTCAAAACGTACGACGCCGACTCCCTGATCGCCGACCTCCAGGAAACATTCAACAACTTGCGCCGCTTCAGATGGAAGTTAAACCCCACGAAGTGCGTATTCGGGGTGCCGTCAGGAAAGCTCCTGGGTTTCCTGGTCAGCCAGCGCGGCATCGAGGCAAACCCAGTCAAGCTGGATGCCATACGCAACCTTAAGGAACCAAAGTGTAAGAAAGACATCATGAAGCTCACTGGAATGATGGCGGCCCTGAGCCGGTTCATCAGCAAACTCGGTGAGAAGGGACTCCCATTTTTCAAGATCCTCAAGAAGGCGGACATGTTCGAGTGGACCCCTGAGGCAACCAAGGCTTTGGCCGATCTCAAGGAATTCCTAATTACCCCTCCGGTACTTACGGGTCCGACCCTCGGGGAAGAGCTCTTGCTATACATCTCAGCTACCACTCATGTGGTCAGCACGGCCCTGGTCGCCGAGCGACCAGAAGAAGGCCACCCATACAAGGTCCAGCACCCTGTATACTTCGTCAGCGAGGTACTCAGCGAGTCCAAGGTCCGATACCTCCATCCTCAGAAGTTACTCTACGCGCTCCTGATAACTGCCAGGAAGCTACGCCACTACTTTCAGGCCCACGTCATTCGAGTCATCTCGAATTTTCCCCTCGGAGCTATCCTCCACAATAGGGATGCCAACGGCCGCATAGTCAAGTGGTCCGTTGAACTCGGCGAGCACACCATCAACTTTGAGCCACGGGAAGCCATCAAGTCCCAGATACTAGCCGACTTCGTGGCCGAGTGGACGGAGATCCAGACGCTGACCCCCGCAGAACGGCTGAACACTGAAAGATGTACTTCGATGGCGCCCTTAACCTTGAGGGAGCCGGTGCAGGAGTGCTGTTCATCTCCCCGGAGGGGCAGCACCTCAAATACGTTCTTCAGATACACTACCAGGCCACCAACAATGGGGCCGAGTACGAAGCTCTCATCCACGGTCTCCGGATCGTGGTCTCGCTTGGCATCAAGTGGCTAATGTGCTATGGCGACTCCAAGCTAGTCGTCGAACAAGTCAACAAGAATTGGGACACGACCAAGGAAACCATGAGTGCATACTGCACAGAGGTGCGCAAGCTTGAGGCCCATTTCTATGGTCTCGAGCTTCACCATGTCCTCCGAGAGGACAACGTTGCCGCCGATGTCCTATCCAAGCTAGGCTCCACCAGAGCCCAAGTGCCAGTCGGCGTCTTCGTCCAAGACCTGCGCACCCTGTCCATCAAGATGCTTGAGGACGGCAGTCCTCTGCCCAATACGCAACCGCTCCCGGGTGGCCTGTCGACCAATGAAGTTCTCGTGGTGGAAGCAGACTGGCGCGCCCCCTTTATCGCTTTCCTCACAGAGAACTGGTCATCGGGCACGAAGGAAGAGATCGAGAAGTTGACTCGTTGAGCGACAAATTACGTTGTTATAGGTGTTGGTATTTTTAACGATCACAGATAAATCCGCAAGCGTACGGATACCGATGTAGCTTTCACCCGAGAGTATTCCAGAGTATCGAATCCACAGGGAACGTGTGTGTACTAGTGACGAGTTAAGAACGACCAATGACAAAAAAGTGATAAATGTGTAGAAGGTAGAGAGGGTTATTTCTAGGTATTCTAGATAATCAAAGGATAGCTCAAGTTGTTTACTGTATTACTTGCTTCGGGACGCCCGACCGTCCAAGCCCGGAAAGGGATGAGAAGGGGGCAAGGCAAGCCAAGCAATGGTCCTACTACTCTCTAGTGCTTCTCACGTGGTGGACTACGTAGGCCGTCAGGGCTGTCACCACCTGGGGCTACCACTACAAATCCGTGGCACTAGGCGCACTCCAAGGTATTCAATATAATTAGACATCCATCTATTCTATTGAATACTATCTTAGCTTTGCAAGTACTAAGACACCTATCACAGCGAGGAGCCCACAAGTAAATAAAGTAAAGCTTGAACTTAAATAAATAATAATCCAGAAATACTAAGAAAATACCCGGATGTAACTCGAACCTGAGCCGCACCCGCCGAGGAACAAGAAGAAGAGAGGAGCCGACATCCCCGGCTTCTCCCGGACTCTCGCCTCACCTCTTACCTATTCTAACACTACATTGGATCTAACCTTGGAGCTTTGCTTCACTTCTTGTGTGTTGAATGAGAGGTTGGAGCCTTCTATTTATAGTGAATGAGGTAATGAGGTGCCTTGAAGAGTGGAGATGCTCCTAGGATCAAAAGGAATATTCTTCCCTCCAATTTCTCCCCTTCCTTCACCTGTCCACGAAACCGACTGTGGGAGTCGGTGGAGCGACAGAAACGCCCCACGGACCTCGTCATAGGCGGTGGAGGCGAGAACCGGTCCAAAACCATGTAGAACCGGCGATCTGGGTCAAGAACCGGGCGAAACCCGCGCCCCTGTCTCTGTTCCATACGTCGGTGGAGGAAAACCGCTAGCAGACCGCAGGAAAAACGACAAAAACCGCTCCCTCGGAGAAAAAACCACAGCCTCGCGGCCTCTCCCCGCGCGCCACCTGTCCCCACGGCCCGCGTCTGGCTCCCACGGACGCGCCTGCGTGAGTGCATGGGCCGCCTGGGGCCCACTGTCCAGGCGCCTGGCCTGCCCTGCGCTGTGCGCGTGGGCCACGTGCTGCCGCTCCTGTCTCCTGCGTGCATGAGCGGAGGGTGGAACCTGGCGTCCTGTGCTGGCCCCTCCGGTCTACCCTGTGCTGCGTGAGGCCACCAAAGCCATGGGCCCCACGTGGGCCAGCACCCCTGGCCACTCTCACGTACATGCAGGAAGTGGAGTGCACTGGCGGGTGGCCCCGTATGACTGACGTTAGCATTTTCCAAAATCTCGCATATTAAATATCTTGATCACCTGGCCTTCGATTTATATGAATGATATATCCCTCGGAATCGTCTCGACGAGCTCTTCGCAATGGTGAACTCCAATTGGGCAGTTGAGATAATTTATGATAATGATATATTTGGATTCATCTCAAACCCATAGCGTCTTTTTGGGCATTTCCTGCACGACAAGTCAAAACACCAAGACTCGTGGAATTCATTAGTATTAAACCCTATAACTATGTTTGGTGTTTATATTTCATATGTTTTCTACAGGAATTGACGACCAAAAGTTGCACTTAAGGACCGTCAACAAGCTCCCCCACACTTAGCCTTTACTCGTCCTCGAGTAAAGTTCAAAGACTAAGGTGGAACAACAAAACTCCTTTTGATATGATGCAAGCATATAAGTTATTCCAAGACATACCTGTACCTGTGAATTTTGAAGTGTCTATCATGTCATCTTGGATGGTTGAGAAATGGAACGGCTTTGATTCAAGTCATCTCCACTCTTCTATTAAGCAACTTGGGTTTTTGATAAATTTTCAAAAGTAAAACCTTATCTAGCTCCTCAATTGATTCTCTCAGATCGCTCAATGTGTATTATTCCTCACCAAGGCATTAATTCGCCTTTCTTTCACCCTACTCTAAAAAGGCTTATGTGGAGCTCATGGTAGGGGTAAGGATAAAGCTTACTTGCATCACATATATTGCAAAATCAAAGAGTGGATCCAAAAAGAAAACTATTCATACAATCTGATCAAGATGTGCATGTGTGTGGGAAAATGGAAAGTGTATGAGAACTCCCTTTTGTATGATCTCTCTCCTTTGAATTTATTTTGAGAACATGGCTATCTCCTCTCTTTTTTTTCTCTTTTCTTTTTTTTCATGCTCAAAGCTTCATGAGCATCTCTCTCTGCATCTCTCTCTTTTTTTTCATACTCAGTCCTTTTATGAGCATGTATTTTTTTTGACAATGTTTTTCTATAGCCCATGTCTCTTTTGCAAAGGATATTCAGAGAGAGCGTCACAAACATATGGAGCATTTATTTTGTGGATGAATGGATATTGCTAACTTCCAGTGTAGAAGTTTCGCATGCATATGTAGAGTGTACGTGATCTTGATCAAGAAAGCATAAAGAGCATCTTACAAAGGTCACAACAATTTGACAAAGCTCAATGCAATAACAAGCAGCATATGTATAAGGTTTTCAATGTGAGCAACATATGGCTTTGGTAGGAATGGAATATCATTGAGGAACTTTTGTAAGGCTAGTGATTTTAAAAATTTTGCAAGAAAAACATCCTAAGTACTTTATACAGAAAGAGCAAGATTTATCTCATTTGTCAACCATTTAGATGGCATGCTTTCCTAAAGATATATTTTCACAAGCAACAAATATAGAGCAAGGAATAAAGAATATGTAAGCCAATCAAGGATGAGCATATAAACCAGAGGAGCTATAAATTCATTTGAGTTTAATTTTAATGATCATCTCAAGATTATGTTAAACTCATGAATGAGAGGGAGTGAGGGATTGGCATGCAAACCATCGCATTGGACGAAGTGGAAGATGATGTGTTCCAGAGGGCTTTGGGTCGAAAGAATTCATTTGAACCCCTCTGGTGCCCGACCGTCGTGATCTTTTTGATGCTGATCCATGCGATGTTGTGAGGCGTAGTTGTGGATGGTCTCGATTGTGTGAACGTTAAGAAGCCTGAGAGACCCCCACACTTGATCTTGTACCTGTATTTATTCAAAACAAGGTGGAAATGAAACAACGGCTCTACTGGCCTTACAAACCATGGAGCCTGATCTTTATTTGAAATTCAAATGTTTTTTTTGTTTTTACGTTATACAAATTTTTATTGATTTTTCTTTCATGGCAAGCAATTCTTTCAAGGTAACTTAGCAGGGAGATTAAGGGAGAATAAAAACACAACGAGTTTTGGATACTTCCTTGGTGAATTTCCCCCAAGCTTTGATCTTGCAAATGAATGCAAGATTTGAGCTTAAGAGTGCCAAAGATTTGTCCACTGTTCATCCTGCTTCATCGTGCAAATTTCTTCCATGTGACTAAGGCTTTCAGATGTTGGAGTTATGCTCACCACCCTTTAGTCATTACTTCATCCCTGCAAAAAGTTAGTGGACAACAAATACCCGAAGAACCATTTGAGTAGATATCTGTCGGATATCAATATCCGACCCTCTCACCGACGGGTGGGACCACGCAATTTTAGGAAGAAGATGGGCATAAGAAAACCCGAAGAGCATCGGATTGAGGGAGGATCGGGTTTCCCCTGACTCAGCCCTCGTCCACCTCGGCCGACCCTCGTCCGCCTCGGCCGACTCCCGTCCGCCTCGGCCGACCCTCGTCCGCCTCGGCCGACTCCCGTCCGCCTCGGCCGACTCCCGTCCGCCTCGGCCGACCCTCATCCGACTACCTAGAACGCCCGAGTAGTTCTCCGATTCGCCCGACAGGTTCTCCGCCTTCGAGTGGTCTCCGACTCCTCGGGTGAAACTACCCGGCCACGCCCCGTCCCGTCCGGCGCCGTACCCACTTGGTACCCGCCTCGTCAGAACATGATGGGCGTCTGACCTACGCCACGACAGCCACAGTGGCGCCCGTCTCGTCCCAACAGGAGCGATACAGTCTGGAAAGGAATGCATGCGCTACACCTGGCGTCCAAGTACGACCCCAGGCGTCCACCGACGACACCTGGAGCCCAGGCAGGACACCTGGTGCGTCCGAAGACCTCGAGCAAGTCAACCACGACCCAGGAACCACCCGGGAGCTTACCCGGGAAGACATCGACTCCGACTCCGGCGGGGCGTCCACTTCGTCAACACCTGCTCCCGGTACGGCTCGGCAGACGGCGCTGGATGAAACTCTCGGGGGCAGTAACTCCCCTTGTAATTTTCCCCTTTCTTACCCCCCGCTCCCTCCTCCCCTTGAGGCTATAAAAGGGGACGAGGGGACATCAGTGGGGGGCTCTCCTTCGGACACTAGTAGAACACGCTCACCCACACCGCTCAGGGACTTGGGATCTTCTCCCTCTCCCGACTAGTTTGTACACCCCCACTGCAGACTAGGACGACGAAGAAGAACACACGACACACATACACCAGAACACTCACGCTTAGACGCACTCAGAGACTTGGGAGCCCTCCCTCTCTCGACCGCTTGTAACCCCTACTACGAGCAACGCGAGTAACACGAGCAGCCTCGAACTGGACGTAGGGCGTTCGTGCCCGAACCAGTATAATCCCTTGTGTCCTCTCGCGAACCATCCAGAGCCCAAACGCGCAATACACTAATTTACTCGTTGGTTATTTCGCACACCGACAGTTGGCGCGCCAGGTAGGGGCCTTTGCGTGTTTCGGCGATCACCAGGCTTTGGATGGCCACCCGCGGATCGAGCTGGACTCCTGGGACGCAGCTGCGTCTTGGGAGTTTGGATTTCGTCATCACCGACGCTGGGGACTTGGAGAGAGTCGCTCTAACCCCCCCGGTCGACACTGTTGACGCTGACATCGCGACCGCCACCGAGGCCCTCGCGGACATCGGCATCAACGCCCCTGGCGACGAAGCCGGCAACCCCCGCTCGAGGGCCAACGAGGCCCCACCGCGGGAGCAGCGCGAGATCTTCCGGGGGCCACGACCCACGCAGGAAGACGTGCGCTGTACCAGGTTCGCCCTGGCGAACGTCGCTACTCAGCTTCTGGGAGGAGCCCCTCTCCCCCCGGAGATGCTGAACTACATCCCACCATATGCGGTTCCATACGGTCTGCGCAACGCGGCTGAAGTCGTGTCCCGCCTGGCGACACGCCTCCTGAGCCCCACCCCGGCGGACAGCGAGTTCGTCGGGGTGATCGATCATGTCTCCGAATCGGTTTTCGACCTGCTGGACGATCCCGTTTCGGAGACATCCGATACGCAGCTCGTCGGAGAAAGCCACCACCCCTCCCGGGAATGCTTCATGGCGGACCCTCCCGACGGGGAAGGGGGAGAAGCGAGTGAAAGCGGCTCGGGGCCAGCGGGCCCTGACGACGATCACCCCGTGGCCGACGCGCCCGTTGCTCCCGCTCCGGTTGCAGCCCAAGCCGCGGCAGCGGCAGGACAGCCAGCCCCGCCACGAGCGGCTACACCGCCACGACGCTCCCAAGCCGACGACGTCCGGCAGCGCCGGGAGGAGCTCCAACAGGCTCGCCGCCGGTTGGAGCAGGAGCGGGTGCGGATCGAGCAAGAGCGGGAGCGCATCGAGCGCGAGCTCCTGCAGGACAGAGACGCGGCTCCGGCGCGGGAACGCGCTCGGGACGTGCAGCGCCAAATCGTCGACGATGACGGCGTCCCGCCCCCGTGTTTCGCCCACGCCGGGCAGAACATAGCCGCGGCTGCCATGCTCGTAAGAGGGCTCCCCCCGCCGGTGACCCCGGAGGCCCGCAAGGCGCAGCGAGAACTCGGCGAGCTGCTGGAGCGAGCCGCGGCGCAGCAGGCCGAGAGTTCGCAGTCGCGACGACGAGCGTCGCAGGGGGCTTTGACCACTTGCTTGTCGCCGTTGACAAGTTCACTAAGTGGATAGAAGTCCGGCCAATCACGACCATCCGATCGGAAGAAGCCGTCAAATTCTTCCTCGACATCGTTCATCGCTTCGGCGTTCCCAATTCGATCATCACAGACAACGGAACTCAGTTCACCGGGAAGAAATTCCTGCGTTTCTGTGACGAATACCACATACGGGTTGATTGGGCTGCCGTCGGACACCCACGCACAAACGGGCAAGTAGAGCGCGCGAATGGGTTGATCCTGCGAGGGCTCAAACCTCGAATATTCGAGCGCTTGAAAAAGTTCGGAGGGCGATGGGTCGAAGAGCTTCCGGCGGTGGTTTGGAGCCTGCGCACGACAGCGAGTCGTGCAACGGGTTTCACCCCGTTCTTCATGGTGTACGGGTCGGAGGCCGTGCTCCCGACCGACCTCGACTACGGGTCCCCGCGTGTTCGCGCCTACGACGACAAAGGCAACCAAACCTCTCTCGAGGACGCGGCCGACCAGTTAGAAGAGGCCAGGG
Organism: Alloteropsis semialata; assembly: GCA_004135705.1. NCBI lineage: Eukaryota > Viridiplantae > Streptophyta > Magnoliopsida > Poales > Poaceae > Alloteropsis > Alloteropsis semialata. The sequence goes on from CM014271.1 coordinate 34,708,343, forward strand.
AAGTCGCGTTGGCCCACTCGGCAAAATACCAGCAGACCCTGCGGCGCTACCACGCTCGGCGCATCAGGGGCCGAGCTTTCCAAGTCGGCGATTTGGTGTTGCGCCTCGTTCAAAGCAACAAAGACCGGCACAAACTTTCGTCGCCCTGGGAAGGCCCGTTCATCATCTCCCAAGTCCTCCGACCCGGCTCGTACAAGCTGAAGAACGAACAAGGAGAGGAGTACGCCAACGCCTGGAACATCGAACAGCTACGTCGTTTCTATCCCTAATTGTTCTAGGCTACTTTCCTTATTCGTCAGCTTTTCCATTTTCGTTTCAATGAGCGACGCCCGACCCTTGCCCACTGGCCAAGGGTCGGACGTCACTCGGGGGCTAACCTGCGTCCCCCGGGTCCTTGACCCTCGGCATATTCGTGTACTCAACACTAAGCAAAAAGGGATCACCGGATAACAAAGTGGCGTGCGCTCGCCGGTCGGAATGCCAAAAGGACAACGGCCCCAGAGGCAACGGTTCAAAAGGCTCACTGGCGAACCCATTTTAGTCCGGACGCGCCCCGGCGGCTTAATCAGAGAAACACGAAAGGCCGAGTGTTAACGAACGCAGACGCTTAGATTCATTACATAATATGAGTTTAACCGTCTGAAAAACTAAAAGAAAAACAAAAACTAATCAAGGCGCCTTCCACGGCCCTTCTTCCCTTGCAGTCTTGGTGGCGAGCACGGACGACAGCGGCGACACCTCCTCCTCGAGCGCGACCGCTTCCTCATACGTTGTGCCGGGAGCGAACCCGTCGGCGAGGTACTCTAGGCCAATCTCGGAATAGTGGGAGCGAGCAACGGCGAAGGCGCGGCGCACCCCAAGGAAAAGCCCATCGCTGGCCATGGCTCGGGCCCGAGCCGGAATGCGCTCGACCTCGACGATCAGCGAGCTCGGCCCCCGATCCGACCGCACCCGGAGCTCGCCAAGCACAGTGCCGACCGCCACCCGAAGCGCGTCGTGGTCGTCCCCCTCCTTCTGCAGCAGCCCTTCGAGATTGCGCGCCTCGGATTCGAGGCGCTCGATCGTGGCGCGATCCGCCGCCGCTGCTTCAGCAAGGGAGGCACACTGCGCCTCGGCCTCCTCGCGCGCACGCCGCCCAGCATTGAGGGCTTGCCTCGCCGCCTCGAGGTCGCGGGCCTGCCCCTCGACGAGCCTCCTGGCCTCGTCCCGCTCCTCCACCGCCCGATCCATCTGAGTGGTGGTCTCCGCGAGGACGTCGGCGACCCGGTCCCGGTCGGCCCGAAGACGTTCCACCTCACGGGCCAGGCCTACCCGGACTTGCTCCCGAGCCGCCGAGTCCCTCTCCCAAGAGGCCAGGACGTCGTTCTTGCGCTGGTCGGCCTCATCGGCGTGCTGACACGCCTCCGCAACCCGCCGCCGCAGGGACTCGATCTCCTGGTTCGCCGCGGCCAGCTGCCCCTCGAACTCGCCTCGCGCATCGGCACGGGCGGTGGCGGCTTCTTGGCGGGCGACCGCCAGCTGCTCCCTCAGGGCGTCCCGCTCGGCAGTGACCGAGGACAGTCGGCCCCACGAGTCCTTCTCCCGACGCAGGAAGAGGGACTTGTCCCGGCTGCGGGCCATCAAAGACTGCCGAAAAACAAGTCGGATTCAGAAACCACTCGCGAAAAGAAGAAAGAGGAAAAGCGGACGAGGAAAAACTTACCTCCCCGCAGGGAATGGCGACGTCGCGGATGGCCCCCAGAGCGGAGTTGAGCGACCGAACCGCTAGCTCGACCCCGGCACGAATCCGGGAGGCCTCGTCCCTCTCCTCGGCGTCGTCCAAAGAGAAGACAACGTCTCCCGAGGCGCGGTCGGTCCAGGTGAGACGGGGGCCCCCGAACTCCAAGGGGTCGTCCTCCTGCCGGACAACCTCGCGGCCCTCCGGGGCGTCGGCGGCAGAGCGGGTCCCCTGACCCGAACCCGACCCCGCGGCATCCTCCGTTCTCGCCACGGGAGGAGTAGGCGCCGTCGCCTCGCCCGAACTGGGCGGCAAATCGGTCGGGGCGGCGGTAGCATCGGGCTCGGGAAGGACCCCCTCCTCCCCCTCCTCGCGGTCGGCGACGCTCGGGGACGCGACCGGTGTCGGGTCCCTCCGAGCCTCCTCCTCTGCGACCACTCCCGCCTGGTGGACCTCCCCTTCCTCGCGGTCGGCGGCGCTCGGGGGCCGGTGTCGGGTCGCTCCGGACTTCTTCCTCTTCCTCCTCCGCCCCCGCCTCGGGCAGAGGCCCGACCCCTCGGGCCGGGGGGACGGAACTCTCCCGGTCGCCACCAGGACCTTCCTGGTCACGGCTACGACCGGAGGGCACCCTCTCCTCTTCCTCGGACGCATTCCCGTCCGGCGTTTCCGACTCGGGCGGTGCCTCGCCCCCCGCTCCGGCCGGATCCTCCGCAAGCGGGAAGTACAGCCCGGCGAGAGCCTCCGGGATCGCCCCCGCCGAGTGCGCGAACACGTCGCCCGAACCCGCGGCGAGCTGCTGCTCGGGAAGAAGCGGGGCGAGTGACCTCTCCACCCGGGGGCCGCCCAGGTTGACCCCTCGACCCATCGCCGCCTCGACGGGCCGGCGCGCGAGCCGCTTGATCGGCGCCAGCAACAAAGGGGTCGCTCGACTCCCCCTCCTGCAAACAAAAGGGCCTTCGCACACTCCCCTTGACATAATCGGAAAAAGATTGACGAGAGAAAGGGGAGAAACTCACCGGCTCGACACGGGGATGTCGCGGGACGGTCGCTTGACTGGCGGAGCCGTCTCCGGCCCCGAGCCCTCCTCCCGCGGCCGTTTGCCCCGGTCGGCCCTCGGCGGAGTCTGCCCTCGGGTCGGGGGAGGAATCGGCGCGGGTCTGCCGTCGTGTGACGGCCCCGTGACCTCCGGTGTCTCCCGATTGGCCGAGGGCCCGCGCTGAGGGGTCGGACCACTCCACCCGGATCCTGTGGAGGAATCCGAGGTATACTCAAAGCCCCCCTCAAAGGAGCCTTGGTCCTCCCTCCACAGCCCGTCCTGCCGAGCCTGCCGACGCCGCTCGCGGTACGCCGCCTCGGCCTTCTCGCGGGCCAGCCGCTTCCTCTTCTTCTTCGCCTCCTCCTCCTTCTTCTTCAGGCGGTCGGCCTCCGCGCGCGCACGGTTCGCGGCCCGAACGACCGCGTCCTCGGGAAGTGGGGGCCGGGAAACCCTGAACAACAGGGGGCGCTGAAGAAGAAGAGGGTCAGATGAATCTCCAGATTCGAAAAAAGGACGGCGAAGAAAAAAGAAAAACCCAAGAAAAATCCCAACAACTAACCTCGATGAGGGGCGCACCCGTGGGGAGCATGATGGGGTGATTCGGCAGCGGGTACCCCGCGGACGAACGCTGGACTGCTTCGCGAAGTCGGACGACCATCTCCTCGACAGTTGGCGCGCCGATCGCCATCACGCACCCGGTCCAGTCCGCCGCCAGGGTCATCTGGTCCAACCGCAGAGGGCGGGCCATCAGGGGGAGAACGCGGCGCGAATGGTACGCCGCGATGATCCCGGGGCCGGTAACCCCGCGCTCGCGAAGCTGGGCGACCGCGTCCCGAAGTCCGGTCACATGAGGCTGCTCGTCCTGAGGCACGCCCCAATGCCAGCTGTTCGGCCGCCCCTCGATGAGCCTTCCCGTGAAGGCCGGGAAGGGGGCGGCCGGGTCGCTCCGCAGGTAGAACCACCTCGGCTGCCACCCCTTATTGCTGGAGATCCACGGGAGCGAGGGGTAACTGTCGCCCTGTCCGGTGCGCAGCCGCACCCCGGCGCAGCCGTGTGGCCTCGGCCGCCCCTCCGCCTTCACTTCCTCAACGTGGAAGTAAGACCTCCACAGGTTGAAGTGGGCCTCGATGCCGAGGAATCCCTCGCACATGGCGACGAAAACCGCCATGTGAAGCAATCCGTTGGGGTTGAGGTGGTGCAGCTCAATGCCGTAGTAGTACAGCAGCCCGCGGAGGAAGTTGTGGGGAGGAAATCCCAAGCCCCGCTCGTGGAAAGGCACGAAAGACACCACGTATCCGTCGGGCGGAGCGGGGATCTCCTCGTTTCCCGGCGCCATCCACTCCACGGCGTCGGTCCGCCGGCACAGAAGCCCGCGCCCCGCCAGGCGCTCAAGCTCACCCTCCGTGACGGACGAACGGGACCAGGCCATGACTTGCGAGTGGGTGGAAGGAGAAGAAGGACAGCGGCGGCGATTTGAGGGCAGACGGACGGAAGGAGAAAGGAGGTACGGGTTTTTCCCTTGCAGGCGGCGGCGATTTGAGAACAGGCGAGTGGAGGAAGAAGAAAGCCCGGGGCCCCCTCCCCTCTGCCTTAAATGGGCAGGTGAGGGAGCAGGCGCGACGCCTCGGGTCTCCCCCATGCGCCTCAGCTCGCGAAGGCCACGCGGCCCACGACGCACGCCTACGCCCCCCAACGTCTCCCACGTCCCGAGATCCGCGCCCCGCCAGGCTCTCTCTCTCAACCCTTTCGCATTCCATTTCCCGCCTTTCCTTTATTTATTTCGCGTCCGTTCCTATTTCTTTCTCTTGCGCGTTTGTTTTTCAGGAAAAGCAAAACTGGGCCGTTCTTAGGCCCAAGGGGCGCGACGCGAAATCGAAAAACAGCCCAAGAGTTCGAAGGCCGGCCCTAGGGTCCGACGGCCGCTCTGAAGCGCCCGAGCGAAGGGGCAGAGATGGGTGGGCCCCTAGCGGCCATAGCCTCGGCACACGGGTGCCGAGGACGCCCGGACCTGCGTTCGAGCCTAAGATTCCTGACCCCATGTATCTCCCCGAAGAGAGGCGACGAGCCCCTGCGGTCGGTCGAACGATCGCGGGAACTAAGGGAGGTCGGGAATCTGGGGATTATCCGAGGTCGATCACCAGCTGATCCAACGGTCCTCTCCCGGAGGAGGACCGAGGCCTCGCTCGATCTAGCCCGTTAGTAGCTCACCGGGAGCCGTGTTTCGGCCTACGCGGTAAAACACGAGGCGTGCCCTTACCTTCCGTCCCGCGGAGGGAATGCGTGAAGGGAAAACGATAAAAAGACGAAACGGCTTCCCGCCCGACCGACTCGGGGGCGCTTGGGGAAGCCGAAATCGCAAAAGAGGCCGACTGCGCGGCCGCAGAAAGACGCCCCGAGCCAACCCAATTCCTTTATTTCTCAAATAAGGGCAAAAAGTACATGTGGCCAAAGGCCATGAAGTAACACAAACGGGTTTCGTCACCCTCGGTGACGAAATCAAGTAGCGAAGGAGGCAGGAGATCTGATACAACAAGAGGGGCCGAACTGCGAACGTCGCAGTCCTTCTTGTAGCATCTCCCCGCCCGCCGACGCCACGAGGGGAACCCGGCAGAGGGTCCCGCCGCGGGGCCGCGACAATGGAGTGTCACCACCGACTCTCTCCGTCATCCTGGGGCCGATGGTCGCCGGTATCGGCATCGCATCGGCGCAAGGGAAAGGAGAGGAAGCGCGCAGGTGGCTGTACACGACCACTGCAACTGCCCTGGCGAGGCAAGTCGAGGAGTGGCTTCAGCCCGCTACGGCACACGATGCGTCCGGGTGCCTAACGGACATGGCGCTCCCGCTCATGCACTCCCCCTCGAGCCCGTTCCGCCGCCACCGAGGCAGCACCAACGGACGGGAGGAGTCGTCGGAGTCGGAGCTGTCCTTCACTGGCGACGCCGAGCAGCACTCCTCCACGCCGGAACTCCCCGAGGTCGCAGTCATTCTTGTGGCATCAGGCAACTAATCTCCCGGTCCCCGGACCAGGGGGACGCCCTCGAGGCGGTTCACCGACTAAAAATCCCATGCTAACAAGAGAAAAAGAAGAAGCAGGATAGTTGCGTGCCCAGGAAAACGCCCCGGCCGACCCTATTTATAGCCCGGAAAAACCTGAGTCAGCACTCAAGCCGGGTACGGGAACGCGCCGCGTGGCCCTCCATGCAAAGCAACAGAGCGTCACCAACGAACAGTGACCTCAGAAAGGACGACACGACGGCTCAGAAGGGAGCCAGTGCCTCTGAAAAAAGCGGACCATGCTCCGGTCCATCGGACAACGCACGGCGTCGTCCCGTAGGGACCACACAGAGGTGGTAAACCCAACTTCAGCCTACAGGCGAACCACCGTTCCCCTATAGGCTCGGGGGCTACACCCACCGGGTGCGCTCGCGCGCCCCGGCGGGAAAAAGACAAACTCTACTCCAGCCCATAGGCGAACCAACTGTTCCCCTACGGGCTCGGGGGCTACACCCGGTGGGTGCGCTCGCGCGCACCCCCGAGTGACATATGAACCGGCATCAAGAGAGAGCCTGCACGGAGAACCACCCGTCCTCCGAACAGGCTCGGGGGCTACTGTCGGATATCAATATCCGACCCTCTCACCGACGGGTGGGACCACGCAATTTTAGGAAGAAGATGGGCATAAGAAAACCCGAAGAGCATCGGATTGAGGGAGGATCGGGTTTCCCCTGACTCAGCCCTCGTCCACCTCGGCCGACCCTCGTCCGCCTCGGCCGACTCCCGTCCGCCTCGGCCGACCCTCGTCCGCCTCGGCCGACTCCCGTCCGCCTCGGCCGACTCCCGTCCGCCTCGGCCGACCCTCATCCGACTACCTAGAACGCCCGAGTAGTTCTCCGATTCGCCCGACAGGTTCTCCGCCTTCGAGTGGTCTCCGACTCCTCGGGTGAAACTACCCGGCCACGCCCCGTCCCGTCCGGCGCCGTACCCACTTGGTACCCGCCTCGTCAGAACATGATGGGCGTCTGACCTACGCCACGACAGCCACAGTGGCGCCCGTCTCGTCCCAACAGGAGCGCTACAGTCTGGAAAGGAATGCATGCGCTACACCTGGCGTCCAAGTACGACCCCAGGCGTCCACCGACGACACCTGGAGCCCAGGCAGGACACCTGGTGCGTCCGAAGACCTCGAGCAAGTCAACCACGACCCAGGAACCACCCGGGAGCTTACCCGGGAAGACATCGACTCCGACTCCGGCGGGGCATCCACTTCGTCAACACCTGCTCCCGGTACGGCTCGGCAGACGGCGCTGGATGAAACTCTCGGGGGCAGTAACTCCCCTTGTAACTTTCCCCTTTCTTACCCCCCGCTCCCTCCTCCCCTTGAGGCTATAAAAGGGGACGAGGGGACATCAGTGGGGGGGCTTCTCCTTCGGACACTAGAAGAACACGCTCACCCACACCACTCAGGGACTTGGGATCTTCTCCCTCTCCCGACTAGTTTGTACACCCCCACTGCAGACTAGGACGACGAAGAAGAACACACGACACACATACACCAGAACACTCACGCTTAGACGCACTCAGAGACTTGGGAGCCCCTCCCTCTCTCGACCGCTTGTAACCCCTACTACGAGCAACGCGAGTAACACGAGCAGCCTCGAACTGGACGTAGGGCGTTCGTGCCCGAACCAGTATAATCCCTTGTGTCCTCTCGCGAACCATCCAGAGCCCAAACGCGCAATACACTAATTTACTCGTTGGTTATTTCGCACACCGACAATATCATTATTGCCATAGGGTTAGTTGTTCACATCCACACTTAAAAACAGATTGGTCTTTAACATATTAAGCGTAGATCCTGTTTGCCATTATTATGATATTTATTTTAAAGCTTCTTTTTTTCAAATTTTTATTTTCACCACTGTTCTTAAAGCATAACTCAAACAAGGCCGCATTGCATCAACACGATCACAAGGGGGTTTTGCAATATACTCACAGTGAACCTTCGAAAGGTGATGTACCTCCTTGTATGTTGTGCAACATTGTTGCAGTGCATTCAATGCCTTGGTTTGTCTCCAATTTGAATCAAGCTTGACAACTTA
>CM014271.1:34720276-34735699 GCA_004135705.1 Alloteropsis semialata
GATCCTTCTTTCTTGGAGCATCTAGATAACAAGAAATGGGTTAATCTTTGAAAACAAGCTGGTGTCACTGCAAAACTGTCAAGAAGCCTTCAAGTAGGCAGACTATAGAGGCATTAGTGTCAGTGGCCATCATTCTCACCACATCGCGCCTGGCCCTTGTGTTCAGGCCGCGCACATTCCATGAGACGATCGTGATCTGATCCAATTGGATCGGAGGTGATAACTACGGATGTAATCCTCTCTATGCTTGGAGCACAATTCAGTTTCTTTGAGTATCTTCCGGCTTCTGAAACTAGGGGAGGGGTTCTGATCGCTTGCCGCCGCGACATTGCCGCTCTCACGGAGACACGCATTGGCTGCTTCTCTGTGACGGTTCTGGTGGCCTCTATCCGGTAAGCAGCCTTGGTGGCTCACGACGGTGTATGGCCCCCAGGACGACCAGGATAAATTGCTATTCCTGGATGAGCTAGCGGCAATCAGAGACGAATGCATCGGACCCTGGGTGTTGGCCGGAGATTTCAATCTCATTTTGGACCCCTCCGACAAAAACAACGCCAGGATTAACAGGCACAACATGAGCCGCTTCCGCCGCTGCATCGACGCACTCGAGCTGCGGGGTGTGCATCTACATGGACGTACTTACACTTGGAGTAATGAACGTTCCAACCCGACCCTCGTTAAGCTCGATCGGGTTCTGGTCACGGTCAACTGGGAGGACATCTACCCTGCGTGCTTCTTACAAGCGTTGTCTTCTGATGCCTCCGATCACTGTCCACTCATGCTCCAAACCCATGCCTCCATACAGAGCAAGCCCAGGTTCCATTTCGAAACCTTCTGGCCTAAATTTGATGGCTTCATGGAGGCAGTGCAGCGGGGTTGGACATGCCCGCCGGACGTCACGAATGCGTTCCGCCGGCTTGACTGTTTTCTTCGCAATGTGGCCAAAGAACTCCAAAGTTGGTCAGCAAAGCACATCGGCTCTGTCCGGCTACAGCTACTCATTGCCAAGGAGGTCATACTGCAACTTGACCGAGCCCAGGATCTGCGCCCCCTCTCGGATGCTGAACGTGATCTCCGATTGGAGCTCAAGCGACTAACTCTGGGGTTGGCATCACTGGAGCGAACCATCGCCTGGCAACGGTCACGTATCTTGTATCTGCGGGAGGGGGATGCCAACACGAAATTTTTCCATCTGCACGTGCGCGGCCGTCGACAGAAAAATTACATTGCCAAAATTCGAGATGAGGCTGGGGTGTTGCACACTAGCGACACCATGGCGCAGGTGGTCTATGACTACTATGACGGGCTTCTAGGAACGGAAATCACTAGGTCGGCCACACTAATCTTCCAGGCGCTAGGCATTACACCCCGAGAGCTGTCCCAACTGGAGGAGCCGTTCATTGAGGATGAAATCTGGGGTGTAATCAAGGCAACGCCGTCGGACCGATCACCGGGACCTGACGGCATGATAGCACAGTTCTACAAGGCCACCTGGCCGGTCATCAAGCAGGACGTGCTCTGGGCCGTCAACGCGTTCTACTTGGTTGATCAGAGGGGCTTCATTGTGGTGAATGGAGCTTTGCTGACTCTAATACCGAAGAAGCCTGATGCACAGGTCGCGGCCGACTATCGACCGATCAGTCTCATCCACAGCTTTCCCACACTTATATCTAAGCTTCTCGCCAACCGCTTGAGCAAGCACATTGCGGAAATCGTCCTTTGCAACCAGAGCGCTTTCATCCACGGCCGCTCCATCTTGGACAATTTCATGTATGTTCAAAGGTCGGCGGTAATGCTACGCAAGAAAAAAGTCCCTAAACTACCTTTGAAGTTGGACATTTCAAGGCTTTCGATACGGTTTCCTGGTCATTCTTGCTTGAGGTCTTGCAAGCCTGGGGCTTTGGCGCCCGATGGAGGGATTGGATGTCCCTGCTGCTCTCGACGGCCACCACAAAAGTCCTGCTCAATGGTCGGCCGGGTCAACCCATCACTCATCATCGCGGCCTGCGGCAGGGCGACCCACTCTATCCGATGCTCTTCGTTCTGGTCATGGACATGCTAAATCAACTGTTCGTGAGGGCCGGCGAGGAAGCGGTCCTGGCGCCGATCGGCCTCGACAGCGTGCGGCACCAGTGCAGCATGTATGCAGACGATGTCATCCTACTGACCTCACCGACCGTTCGGGAAGCAAGGGCCATCGATCGGATACTGAATGTCTTCGGCAATGTGTCGGGCCTACGCACCAACCAGGCCAAGTGCTCCATCACGCCAATCTTTGCTTCAGATCAGGAAATCAATGAGTTCAAGGAGATACTCCCCTGTGAGATTACCCAGTTTCCGATCAAATACGTTGGAGCGCCTCTGTCCGTTAGAGCCCTCCCAAAATCACAATTCCAGCCGATTATCAACAAGGTGGCTTCCAGGTTGCCGGGCTGGCAGGGACCACTGATGAACAAGAGTGGACGCCTCACACCGGTCAAGTCCACACTATCCACCATCCCCATCTACATTACCATGTCCACCAAGCTTCCACCTTGGGTGATCAAACAAATTGATGGCATTCAGAGGAACTTCTTATGGGCTGGGCAAGACAAGGCTGTTCGAGGGAAGAATGCAGTCGCCTGGCCTACTGTTTGATGCCGGACAAACTTTGTCGGCTTGGGCGTGGTTGATCTGAAACTGGCGGGCTTCGCGTTGCTCATGCGATGGTTTTGGCTACAAAAATGTGGAAGCGATCGCGCCTGGTCTGCACTTCAAATCAAGGCGGAGCCAGAGGTCCAGGCCTTCTTCTCCGCTTCGGTGCAGGTTTAGGTGAGGAACGGCATGCGGACACTGTTCTGGACTGACGCTTGGATCAATGGGCAAACAATCACCGCCCTCGCCCCAGCCCTCATCAGCACCATCCCCACACGAATCAAGAACACAAGGACCGTGTCGCAAGCCCTGCAGGCCGGACGCTGGACCAAGGATATTCAGGGAGGCCTCTCTGTGCCGGCGCTAGTACAGTACTGCAGATTGTGGCATAGGTTGGCTTCCATCCAGCTGCAGCCGGACTCTGAAGACACTTTCAGATGGAGGTGGTCTGCGGATGGAAACTACAGCGTCAAGTCCACCTACACGCAATTGCATGTGGAGAGTACTAGTTTGCAAGGGGCTGATCGAATATGGAAGAGCTGGGCGCCACCAAGGGTAAAGTTCTTCGCTTGGCTGGTGCATAAACGTCGATTATGGACAGCGGAGCGACGACGGCGCCATGGCCTTGAAGCTCATGACCTCTGCTTTCTATGTGACCAAGAAAATGAAACTTTGGACCACATGCTGATCCACTGCTCGTTTGCGAAGGAGGTATGGTGGGGGGCCTTGTCTTGGATGCAATGCGTCTGCGTCTTTGAAACACCGGATACTACGGTCCCAGATTGGCGGAACAACTTGAGAAGCCAACAACCGAGTCCATAGAGGAAAGGTATGGACACCCTCTTCATGCTCGTCGCCTGGAATATTTGGAAGGAGAGGAATGCCAGACTGTTTGACCGGCGATCGACAAACGCCCATGAACTGCTTCAGCTGATCAAGCAGGAGATCGGGCTCTGGATCGAAGCGGGGGCGGTAAGAATGGGGAGTTTAAGGAGTGAGTAATCCCAAAACCCCTCTAGGTTGGAACTCTTGCGATCTTGTAATGTGTTGCACGAGCTTTGGCTCCGCGTTGTGATGTAATCAAACTCTTTTCTGCTTAATACATTGATACGCAACTCTCTTGCGTATTAGAGAAAAAAAGCCTTTAGCTTCTCTTGCATAGGTTTATATTTTTTCTTTGTGGGCGTAAACTTTGTTCTCTTCCTTTAATATATAATAAGTAGGGACTTGCTCCTCCTGTTTCATTAAAAAAAGAATAATTGCGCTGGTGTGGAGCAGCAGCATGGCTGGCTGGCTGGCTGCCGCTTGTTTCTTTGCTTGCTTGATTAGTTCTACCTCTTCCTCGTATATGTTTGGCACACAAACATGGGACAAAGCTCACACGCCTGATTGTTACGATGCGGGACGATTGGCCTACGAGGCTAGGCCGTCCGCAATCTGGACGATTCTGTCTTTGTTATGGACCACTCGTTGGCATTAAGTTGTATCAGTGACGGCCTAAAAATTCTACTCACATGCAAGCTGCTTGTCCAACTGGGTCGTCGTAGGCGTCCACTTTCACCGTTTGATTGTGCCACTAAGAATATGACTGTGATTTTGATTATTAATGACAACATAGTATTAGTACTAAAATTTTTGTCAAGTATAGGAATTTTAAGTTCCAAAGATGGATTCCAAAACATAGAAAAACATAAAATAATTTTTAGGTGTCCAAGTCATGGTAAGATCAAAACAAGAGCTTAAGTTGGTTGAAATGAACAAGCCCTAAAAAACTCTACACGCCGCTCCCACCGAGGGAATATTGTTCAATCTGCGTTGTTTTGGTCCAAAGCAATGGCGTATAGGTTTGAGCTCTGGAAGGTGTCAAACTTTTACACACTGCTCGTTGCGCCGATGGGTTCAAAATGAACTTCTACACACTGCTCCCCTAACTCCCCAGTCCCATCTGCCCTGCCTTGCCTCATTTAACTCAGGACCCTCTGTCCCTCGCTCTTGATGCATCTAGCGGCGGCGGCGACGACATGAGCGGGCCGCCCAGCCAATGCACGACATGCCACAACCTCGTGTCACCCCCCACCCCACAGCTGCCGGTGGCTTACCTCCCCATGGATCTGCCGTTTGAGAGCGTCTCCGCACCAGGGAATGATAGGTACATGTGTGGATTCCTCGGCTCTACGACAATCTCGGCGCTTCCTCCTCCATGCTTCATGGGAATGACTCTGTGTTCTTTGGTAAAAAACCGAACACCAAACAAAAATATTGACATCGAAGTGCTCAGTTTTTCATGCCGCCATGAACCAGGTTCTCTAGGCAAAATCCTAGCCACCGACATGAGAAGCATAATGTTCAGCTTGTCGTTGAGAGGGATGGGATGAGGGACGCCTCTTGCGCTCCCTCCCTGTCCGTCCCTGGCGACCCTGCCGCCGGCGAACCATCCACTCCACCCCCCCTCTCACCTCCAGTGAAGCCGCCCCCCCATACCCGCGCCTCTTCTCCACGCTCCCCCCTCCTCCCCACCCCCGTGGACTCTATCCCCTGTTTCGCCCCTCTTGGCGACACCGTTCCTCTGTCGGCCCTCCGGCTGGCTCTCCGGCCTCCCAGGGGTGCCACTAGGTGCTGCCAACCCTTGACGTCGCTACTCCGGCCCAACGTACCCGCCGGGGCGGGTGCTTCCATCTCCCCTCCCACGGGGCACAGGCTTGTGCCTCCGCGGCTACCGTCGCACATGTACCCCCAGGTGTGTCCTTCTCCGCTCTGGCACTTCGTCACTATTATGCCCTCGCCACCCCTGCGCGCTGCTGCGAGGATGCCCCTGGATGCTTGGTTCTGGGTCACGCCGGAGCCCGGGGCGCGCCTCCCCGCCATGTGCGAGTGAGGAATGCCCTCCACTTCTGCTTCTCTGCTCCTCCCCTTCACTTTGATGTGCTCGCGGCCGGCCTTCGGGTTTTCGCCTCTACCGCATCCTGTAGAAATATTGCTAGCCTGATTGCTTTTAGGGGGCGCTGCCATCTTGGGGACATGAGGCTCCTTCTCTTCCCCTCTCTGGCTGCAGCTGTGGCCGCCGGAGCGCCAACCCCTACCTTGCCCTGTGCCAGCGGCTGTGCTTTGCCTACGTCACTGCCTATTCAATTTCGGGGGGTTGCCGCGATCCTACGCCAAATGGACCGCCTCCCTTGCGCACTGAGAATCTGGCCTAGGCCCATGCGGCAAACAGTAACTCCTCCCCTCTTCCCTCGCCTACCGGAGCTCGCGCTTCACGCGCCTGCGGCGACACCATTCATGGCGCTGGCCCCCACGATATCCACTCCTTTGGCTCCCCAGATTTTAGCAGCCTTAGGTGCCACAGAGTGCATTCACCCAGTCCGGCTCTGTCACTTCCCGCACCAAACGGCGCTCGGTCAGAGCTTCGCCACTCTCGCTTGACCAGCGGAGAGCATTCATCGTGTGCGGATATCCAGGGCTCTGCGCTGCTATCATCGCTTCTAGACACCACGTCGCCTCCCGCGTCGAACGGACTTCAGGTCAAGCTGGCCCCCGCTCCTCTCTCATCAAGTGCTCCGGCCACTTCGACGTCCCATCTGTTCGCTGCGCGGCCATACCTCCGAGCTCTTCTCTCCCCGGCGCCCGGCCCTATAAGACCAGCTACCTCCCGCGGCTTACGACACACCCGTTCCATGCCCACGCCCCTGACTCAGTGCTTTAGGTGCTTAGCCACTTATCATCTTGTTGCCGACTGTCGGGACCCGGTCCGGTGCCGGATCTGTCTCCACAACGGCCACCGTAGCCTCTACTGCTCGATGGCGGGCGCATACTCGAACATGCTCAGGCCACGGCCCTCGGACCGCGCTTCGTCCGACGAGGGATCTGTGTCGCCGCCTCGGCTCTCGCCGCGGTCGCCATCCTCCGCCATGGCAATCCGGCGTTCCCCCCTTGTCGACAGACGCCACGTCCCAGCTGAGCCCGTTCAACAGCGCTCTGGCTCTCCCCTTGTCCGCTTGGCCCGTAGCCGCGCTCCCATCGTCCGCTTTCACCCACCACCATTTTTCACTCCACCAACGCCGTTCGCCGTCCTGCTGCTTGGCGCACAACCACCCTCTTCCCCTCCACTTGGGTTGCTCCCCCACCTCTCCTGCACCCTCTACCAACCGGACATCACCGAGGTCCACATGCCCTACGTGGACATAGCGTCCACCCGCCGCCTCGCTTACGCCTTTGTGGAGCCCACTCGCCATGACGCCGGCCTCTTCATCCGGATGGCCCTCGAGCAGCGTGGCAGTGATCCTCCCTGCCGACTGGCCGCATCCTCCCATGGGAGCATGATGGTGATCTTCTGACATCCCTTTTTCCGGGAGGTCACCATCCGGCGTGGGCCCATCTCTATGGGAGGGTTTCGCTTCACCCTCATTAGGCATGAGGAGGCTGAGTTCCACATGGTCTGCCCGTATCGGCGCCTGGTGGAGATCGTTGCTACGAACTCCCCCTCCCCCCTCCCTCGAGTACTGGCATGAGTGCGGCATCAAGGCGGCCTTCCGCGTCTTTGGCCAAGTATGCTGCGTCGACCCAGCTTGCCTGCGGGAGGTCGAGGACGACCACGATGTCGGCATCATGGACTACTCTGTCATTCATGTCCTGGTGCTCCTCGACGACAGGCGCAAGGTCATGCCGCTTCTCCTCATCTGCAACCCCGGCGGTGTTATCGCCAGCATTGCCAACCTTCGGGTTGTCCGCCAGTGGGATCATCCGGAAGGCGCGCCGGACCCCGTCAACCATAACTTCGACGATGACGATGGTGGTGGCGAGGGCTCCCCTGAGACGGACCACCCTACCCAGTCATGGTCTGGGAAGAGCTCGGCCTTCCCCAGCTCTCGTGGTCTGCCTCGTTCGACCTCGAACGACGATCCAGCCGCGTCGGGGAGATCGGGCCAGGACTTGTCGGGCTCTCGGCGCGCCGTTGTTCCTGACGGTCCCACCGTGGACATTAGTCTCTGGTGCGTGTTTTGCTCTATCCCGCTCCCTTTCTCTTGCTGGTGTACCTGCGATGGTGGTCAGGGACCTGCCTCCCCCTTCACGTCAACTCGCCTCCACCGACTCTGGCTCCTACTCCAGCGGTGAGCAAGGCGGCTAGCTCGCCGGGCTCAGTGGGACGGGCCCTCTCGTCTCTACCTTCCCTCAGCAATCTTCTTGCTAAGGAGGAGCACGAGGTCTCCCTTCGTCGTCGGCGCGTGCGTCGTCATCGGGCGGCGGAGAGTGCCTTCAAGATTCACCAGAGCAGGCATCTGCCGGCCAAGGAGGATCCATACTACACCAACGCCACTTTCAAGGCATCCAAGCTCAAGGTTGACCAGCTGGACCTCTCCAAGTGTGGGATATGGGTACCCCTAGGCCCACTACTGACCGGGTAGATAGTCGGCCTGGGCCCACGTCTGACAATGATGTGGGCCGACCCCAGGCCGGCCCACGAGGATCCTGGCTTAACGGACAAGAATGGAGAAGACTTAGCCCACAAGGCACATGGCGGGATACTCGGATCTCGCCCAAGGATCACGGAGATTATGTTACAACCGACTCGGATTAGTTTCCTAGTTAAAGCCGGATAATAATTAGAGATAACCGACTTGTAAACCCTAGGCCGTCAGCCTATATAAGGCGGCCTAGGTCGACCCCTCTAGATATCTCATTCTTTCTCCCATTGTAACCACAAACTCGTCGTCATTCTCTGAAATCACGCCGAGGAAAGCAATACAGCACCACCGAGCACAGGACATAGGGTATTATACCTCCGAGTAGCCCGAACCTGTATAATCCCTGTGTCCCTGTGTTACCTCGAGCTTCCTAGTCTCACAATTGCCCTTTGCCTACAAATCTACCATCTGGGTACCCCCCGGGTGGACTGCCGGACGATAACTCCGACAGTCTCCGCGATCTCCGCGATCGCCTGGGGGACTACACCCGCGACATCCGCGCCGACCTCGACGCTCGGCACCAAGAGCACGATGCAGCCGAGCTCGAGCGCCGCGAGAGGTATGACTGGGACTACGGCCGACCCGACCGCCAGTCGGTGGGGGAGGCAGGTGATGCTGCAGCTGAAGAGGACATCCGTCGCGTCGTTCATGAGCTCATGGAGCATGAGCAGTACGATGCACAATACGCCCCCCCGTGGGACGATCATCAACGGTGCGATGATGCTCGGCCCCAAGCCGACCAAGTCCGACCTCCCCGCTGCGACCACCGCAATGATGAGGAGGATGTGTTCGATGGCTTCGCCGCTTTCTCCGCCCGACTCCGTGCCATCCATTGGCCCGAGTCCTTCAAGCCAGCCCTTGTCAAAAAGTTTGACGGTCGCTCTGACCCCAAGCTCTGGCTCAAAACATACCATACAGCAGTCAAAGCTGCTCATGGATCCAACGACCAAGCCACCGCCTACTTCCCTGTGATGTTAGGCAAGGAGGCGCTACTGTGGCTCAAGGGCGTCCCTCGGGACACCATTGACAGCTGGACAGACCTCTGCCTATGGGATATGGGTACCCCTGGGCTCACTACCGACTGGGTAGCCAGTCGGCCTGGGCCCACATCTGACAAGGATGACCCCAGGCTGGCCCACGAGGATCCCTGGCTTGGTGGACAAGGTTGGAGAAGACTTAGTCTACAAGGCATTCGGCGATGCGCCCAGATCCCGCCCAGATACTTCGGAGATTATGTTGTAACCGACTTGGATTAGTTTTCTGATCTGAGCCGGATGATAATTAGAGATAACCGACTTGTAAACCCTAGGCCGTTAGCCTACATAAGGCGGCCTAGGTCGACCCCTTGAGGTCACGCAATCCCATCTGATTCTACGCCATCCCTTCACCCTCGTTGTAACCACAAACTCGCCATTGTTCTCCGGAGCATTGCCGAGCGAAGCAATACAAGACCCCCGAGCACAGGACGTAGGGTATTATACCTCCGGGTAGCCCGAACCTATATAATCCCTGTGTCCCTATGTTACCTCGAGCTCCTTAGTCCTGCGATTGCCCTTTGCCTACAAATCAACCATTTGGGTACCCCTGGGTGGACTGCCGGTCAATAGATCCGATAGTTGGCGCGCCAGGTAGGGGTAATCGCGGGGCATTACAGCTAGCTCGATGGCAGTAATCTTAGCATCTATTTTGTAAATCAGGTGTGTCGTTCTTGTCATCGCCTTTCAATCAATATGTTGTTCGATTAACTAATCCCTGATTGGTTTTTATTTTTCCTGTCTCGAATCCATGATTCAACGAGTCCACCATCCACGGTGCGAGATGTCAAGTTGACGTGTCCAGAGGCAAATCGGCCAGACTGCCGGAGGATCCCTGATGTGCGTGTGCTCATGCATACAGATGCATGTGCATGGCCTCCGAATCCATCTACTGCCTCCGGCATGGCATGCAACAGAAGCTTTCCTATTTTTCTTTGATCTACTGCATCAACGTGACAACTCACATGCTAATAAGGATATTTTCCTTCCTTTTCCTATTTCCAATTTCCTTTTTAAGCAGCCGATGATTGCTTTCATACCCTGGGTTATTTCCATCTACTAATCAACATGTCCTACATGCATGCACGGGCGTATATCCGAGCTGTTGTTTGTGCCTGCAGACTCCTTGTCCAAAGGCGGAACCTTCCGTGGATGACGGCGTGTACGTACTGGCCGTCACCCGAGTATGCATGGATGGGGCACCATCGCCTTTGACTGCTGATCCACGAGGACACCACAGCGGATTGACTAGGCATGCACCTGTTGCAAGCCCGGTTACTTGGCTTCCAAGTGCACCACAACGCTGGCTCTTCGACTTCTCCGACAACCTCGTGTACTCGGTCACCGCCCACACGAGGATGACATGTCGATTCTTCCACTCAGACTCAAATCAAGCTAAGTATTATTTTCAATTAAACATTGTATGGTTTCTGTATATCTTCATACGCCTCGGTTCTCCTATGTCTCCGTGACTTTTGCCGAGCACCTAGGTCACACTCCGACTACTTGTACAGCCTGGTCTGTCCAGACTGCACCTCATGGGTGTCCAGCTCACGTTGTTGTTTTGGTATAATTTCTCCAACACGGTGCGCTGCTCTAGCGCCCGGGAGAGTCCCTGCTGACTCTAACTTCCGAGTCCCTGCCCGACCCTATGTCTCTCTAGTAATTCCTGGGTTAACCCGTGCGGTTCAAGTCCCCAATCGTGAAACCTTGAGTTCCGCACTCGCCCTGCGTGCCGCCTACACCTAAGCCTCCTCGCTGAGCAGTGTAGTCTGTGGTAAGCCGTCCTCTTCATGAGCAGTGGTTAGCAGGAAAAGGTGCTTAGCGACATAAGGCAAGGGCCGCACGACGTCCTACTTGGTGTTTTTGCTAGATGGAAGGGGTTTTTACACATATGCACAATGCATTCACAGACCTGTTTCTGTTACGGCCTTACGACGAACATTGTTTATCTTTCAGATTATTGAATATTATGCTACATAATATTTGCACTGTCTTCATACAGCTCAGGCATTATTTGGTGTACTTCGACCGACTCGGTCAGCTCCCAGGTTCGGGGTTGGCGTGGGCCGACCACTCGGCGTGTCTCCTAGCACCGGACCGACCTCTCTGCTCGGGGACTAGGCGTGGGAGGCGACTCGGCGTGTCTCCTACCTCCCTACCAACCTCTCAGCTTGGGGGCTGGACGCCACATATGACTCGGTGGTTTGCCCTGCTCCCAAGCTCGACGGTTGGGCGCCACAGACGACGACTTGATGTGCTTCCTGTTGTCTAGCCGACCTCTCTGGCTTGAGGCGGGAGGCAACTTGGCGACTCGGCCGGCCCCGATGCTCGGGGACTCGGCGCTACGACTCCGGTCAACGGGTCTCCGTGACTCGGCCAGCCCCCACGCTCGGGGACTGGACACTGCGACTTCGGTCAACGGGTCTCCGCGACTCGGCCGGCCCCGACGCTCGAGGACTCGGCGCTACGACTCCGGTCAACGGGCCTCCGTAACTCGGCCAGCCCCGATGCGTGGGGACTCAGCGCTTCGACTCCGGTCAACGAGTCTCCGTAACTCGGCCAGCCCCCCACGCTTGTGGACTAGACACTATGACTCCAGATGACAGGTCTCCGCGACTCTGCCAGTCCTCACGCTCGGGGACTCGGCTCCACAATTTTGGGACAAGCTCCTCTCTTCAGGGTGCCAGGCCGCCCATTACCTGCTCCTCGCAGTACTTTGTCGCCATTGGTTTGCCATGCACACCCATAGGCACACTATTCTTGTCTTGATCTGCCCCGACGGATGTGGTGATCATATCTTCTAGGTGGCCTGTCTGCCCCGAAGCTCGGATGATTTTTCTTTGACCATTGGCCCGATTCTTCTAATCGGCCCAATGCTCGGGGACTACTGCATATGGAGAGCTCCTTGCGTCGCTCTCCATATGCCCCATCAGGATGTGTCACTTTCCTCAAAGTGGCGCAGCTCCTCGGCGCCCAAGACTGCCACAGCTCAGCGCTACACCACTCGGGGCTTCGCCCCCGGGTCTGTTCAGGATCATCTCTGATGATTTTTTGAGCACCGCCTACCCTTGTGTCCGCCTGCTGATCAAGTTGCTTCAGCCGACTTTGAAGGCTTCGCTTCTTCATCAGCACTCCAACATGTGCCTGCACGTTGCTCGGGGACTTGTGGGATATGGGTACCCCTGGGCCCACTATGGACCGGGTAGCCAGTCGTCCTGGTCCCATATCTGACAAGGACGTACGCCGACCCTAGGCCGGCCCCATAAGGATCCCCGGCTTGATGGACAAGATTGGAGAAGACTTAGCCCGCAAGGCACTCAGCGATACACTCATATCCCGCCCGGAGATCATGGAGATGACATGGCAACCGACTCAGATTAGTTTCCTAGTTGTAGCCGGATACAATAGAGATAACCGACTTGTAAATCCTAGACTGTCAGCCTATATAAGGCGGCCTAGGTCGACCCCTTCATTCATTCGACTCCTAGCCACCAGATCCCTCATTGTAACCAAGAGCTCGTCGCTGTTCCCTGGAACCTTGCCGAGCGAAGCAATACAAGACCCCCGAGCATAGGACGTAGTGTATTATACCTCCGAGTAGCCTGAACCTGTATAATCTCTGTGTCCCTGTGTTACCTCGAGCTCCCTAGTCCTACGATTGCCCTTTGCCTACAAATCAACCATCTGGGTTCCCCCGGGTGGACTGCCGGTCAATAGACCGACAGTCGGGGACTCGGTGCTCTTGACTCTGGTCAACGGGTTTCCGGACTCGGCCAGCCCCGACCCTCGGGGACTCAGCGCTCTTGACTTTGGTCAACGGGTCTCCGGACTGGCCAGCCCCGACCCTCGGGGACTCGGCGCCCTTGACTCCGGTCGACGGGTCTCCGGACTCGGCCAACCCCGACGCTCGGGGACTCGGCGTTCTTGACTCCGGTCAACGAGTCTCCGGACTCGGCCAGCCCCGACCCTCGGGGACTCGGCGCTTCGGCTACAGCCAAAGAGTCTCTGTGACTCATTGCTGCCATTTAATCTACGAACCTACGCTGTTAAAGCTGGTCCCCCAGGCCAGAAGAACACAGAAACTCCTTTTTGCAGCCAAGAACTGAAGAAAGCTTTATCAGAAAGCTATACAATTACAAGAAGAGCCGGTCAAAGGGCCGATTACAAGGATCAAACACATTAACCGTCAGGATGACGGCTTGGGGCACCCGTCGTTGCGCTAAATGCTATGTGCGCAGCCAGCTTGGTCCACATGAGCTCGTCGCAAGCTCTCTTGTAGCACCATGGTGGCCAACGACGGGTGGACTCCAATTGAGGGTTGTCTGCGAATGCCTCCGGGTATCCCTTGGCTCTACAAAGCATTTCACCCTACATGGCCCTCGGCACACGACAATGCAGGGAGTCAATGGGATAGCACCTGGATGCAGTTCAACGCCTCAAGATCTTCGCAAGCGCTCTTCTAGCACCAAGCTATCAAGTCCCCATGACTCCTCCCCGGAGGATGAACCTAGCAAATAGTCCCCAACATGTTCATATCTGGTAGGTGGTATGCCTATCTCCTACTGAGCGTATGGCTCCGAGCCTTGGCGCATATTTATAGCCCTATGCTAGATGTTCACATGTGACTCCGGTTGCATTATTCAGTGCGTGAGCTTTGTGTCATGCAGCAGCTCCTATCTTCAAGGCGCTCAGACTGCCCTTATTGTTTCGGCTTCATCTGCCACGGGAGCGCTCTGTGCGTTCGTACTGTTCTTGTCACGACTTATGTGGCGAGTTTATCCTATGGGCAGCCTAACTGCCCCGAAGCTTGGAGATTGTTCTTTCTTGACCATTAACCCGACTTTTCTAGTCGGCCCAATGCTCGGGGACTACTCCATATGGAGGGCCAGGATGTGTCACTTTTCCCAAGTGGTGCAGCTCCTCGGCGCCCGACTCGGCCACGACTCGGCGCTACGCCACTAGAGGCTTCGCCTTGGGTCTGCCCAGGGTCATCCCCGATGGCTTGCGGTTTTCTTTTTTGAGCACTGCCCACCCTTGTGTCGGCCTGCCGACCAAGATGCTTCAGCCGACCTTGAAGGCTTCACTTCTTCATCAGCACTCCGACACGCGCCTACACGTTGCTCGGGGACTTGTGGGATATGCGTACCCCTGGGCCCACTACCGATCGGGTACCCAGTCGGCCTGGGCCAACATCCTTGTCAGATGTGGGCCGACCCCAGGCTGGCCCACGAGGATCCCTGGCTTGGTGGACAAGGTTGGAGAAGACTTAGTCTACAAGGCATTCAGCGATGCGCCCCGATCCCGCCCGGATACTACGGAGATTATGTTGTAGCCGACTTGGATTAGTTTCCTGATCTGAGCCGGATGATAATTAGAGATAACCGACTTATGAACCCTAGGTCGTCAGCCTATATAAGGCGGCCTAGGTCGACCCCTTGAGGTCACGCAATCCAATCTGATTCTACACCATCTCTTCACCCTCGTTATAACCACAAACTCGCCATTGTTCTCCGGAGCATTGCCGAGCGAAGCAATACAAGACCCCCGAGCACAGGACGTAGGGTATTATACCTCCGGGTAGCCCGAACCTGTATAATCCTTGTGTCCCTGTGTTACCTCGAGCTCCCTAGTCCTGCGATTGCCTTTTGCCTACAAATCAACCATCTAGGTACCCCCGGGTGGACTGTCGGTAATAGATCCGACATTGCCACGCCTTCACCAAGAATTACCAAGCAAGCTACACTCTGCTCTGAGCTCCAGATTCGATCTGGACAACGTCAAGCAGAGGAAGGGTGAAAGTCTCCGAGACTACACCGATCGTTTCTTCGACAACCGGAACAAGATCACCGATGTCAAAGACTGGGACGTCATCGACGCATTCCGACGAGGCCTTATTGACAACCAGCTGTTCCGTATGCTCTTAAAAAACAACCCAACCACGATCTCCAACCTGATCGATGTGGTCAATTTGGAGGTCCGGGCCGGTCAAGCCGAACAAGCCCATTTCAAGAACAAACAGAAGCGGGCTGAAGATGACGACCGGCTTGACAACTCTAAGCACCAGGAGCCACTGCGTGGGCGCAAAGCAGGCCCTGAGCCCCTCATAGCCTTGACAGAAGAAGCAGACCGGGTGGAACCCAGGTTCCTCTCGGTAGAATTCCATGACACTTTGAACGACCAGTGCCCCTTTCACAAGGATGCCAAGCACACCCTCCGCGACTGCCATGCGTTGCTCAAAGAACTCGGCGCCCTGCCGCCGACTAAGAAGCAGCGCTACAACAACAATGGCG
>CM014271.1:34757635-34813527 GCA_004135705.1 Alloteropsis semialata
CAATAAGGAACGTCTAAGCAAACGCTTACAGGACTATTCGGAGAAGCACATGTCTGCAGCGGCCAAGGAGACTTTAATCAAGGCGGTGGTGCAGGCACTGCCCACATATATTATAAGTGTGTTCAAGTTGCCGCTGGGTGTTTGTGATGACCTCATGGGTATCATCAGGCAGTTTTGGTGGGGAACTGAAAATGGTAAGAAGAAGACGGCATGGTTAGCGTGGGAGAAGCTGATTCGCAAGAAGTGTTGTGGTGGTTTGGGATTTAAGGATTTAAGGTTGTTCAATCAAGCCATGCTAGCTCGTCAAGCGTGGCGCCTGATTGAGCGGCCTGACAGCCTGTGTGCTACTCTGCTAAAGGCAAAATACTTCCCACGCGGGAACTTGGTTGACACTTCCTTCAGCTCCAACTCCTCACCTACCTGGCAAGCAATTATACACGGTTTGGACCTATTGAAGAAGGGCATTGTATGGAGAATTGGCAATGGCTCACGAGTTCGCATATGGAGAGATCCTTGGCTGCCGAGGGAGACTTCGCACAGGGTCACAACCCGGCAGGGGCGTTGTAGGGTAAAGTGGGTTTCTGAATTATTAGAGTCATCTGGAAGGGAATGGGATTATGATAAGATTGCAGGCATTTTTAACCCTCCTGATGCAGAAATCATAGCAAAGATTCGGCTGCCAACTAGAGCTATGGATGACTTCATTGCTTGGAGTCCGGAGAAGAATGGAGTTTTCTCGGTTAGGAGTGCTTACAACCTGGCGCTGAAGCTAAAAACCCAGAGCACTCAGCAAGCGACTAGTGCTGCTCCTGATGGTGAAAGGAAACTGTGGTCACTGGTTTGGGGTGGGCAGGTACCTCCGAAAGTCAATGTTTTTATTTGGAAGCTGTGCCTTGATGTACTCCCAACTAGACGCAACAAATTCCGGCGCGGAATGGAGGCCAGTGAATGCTGCCCAATTTGTAACAGGGAAGGAGAATCAGGATTTCACGCGGTAGTGACCTGCCCACAGGCGAAGAGATTAAGAGACGCTATGAGAAAGCACTGGGCGTTGCCTGGAGAAGATAAACTCAAGTTTTCAGGGCCGGATTGGTTATTACTTCTCCTGGATCGGTGCTCACTGATGCAAAGAGACATGATGAAACTGGTTCTTTGGAGATCTTGGACAGTGCATAACAATATTACACATCAATCAGGGCCAACAAGCATCCCTGACTCGGTCCATTTCCTTCTGTCTCTGCAGAGATCGCTGACAGAGGTTCTGGTTCCGACCGACACGGGAAAAGGAAAAAAGCACTGTTCATCATCCGGCAATGTGCAAAGGAGTGGCAATTCCCCCATGAACAGAAGGCCAGCAGGATGGATGCCACCGCCCGCTGATTGGATTAAGATCAATGTTGATGGCTCCTTTGTATCTGAAACAGGTGATGCAGGTCTCGGTGTGGTGGCAAGGGATTATCTTGGCTCCATCAGATTCTCGGTGGCGGCATTTGGTGAAGTGTACAAGTGCAGAGGAGGCGGAAGCAAGGGCGTGCCTTGAAGGTCTGCAGTTGGCCATTCGCTGCACATGTGGGAAAGTTATCTTGGAGTCGGACTGCGCCCGTATTGTCCGTGCAATTCAAGCAACGGTGGATAGATCGGAGCTTGGCTTCATCTTTGCAGAAGTCAGGGAGACGGCGAGGTATTTGGAGGATTGGAGAGTAGTCCAGGTAAAGAGAGAGAGCAATTCGGTAGCTCATGAGCTTGCTCATTTAGCTAGGAGAAGTGCACATTCTGCTTTTTGGTTAGGTGAAGCGCCTGCGTGCGTATCTCAATTAATTGAGAACGATTGTAATTCTTCTACCTAGTTAATAAAGCTCTCTTTTTACCCGAAAAAAAAAATCTCAAACATCGGAAGATGATTTCAGTGTTTTCTTGAGAAGATAGATAGGATTACCATGTTTTTCCCTTTGAAAATATGTTTTTTAAACAACCCTTTGAAAATCATTCGGTCCAACAAAACAGGGCCTGCGAGGCTGAGACTCCGAGAGTAAGACTGACCAAACCCGACTAGCGGGCCACTCACGCCCTCCGAGCCCAGCATTATTCGGTGGGCCCACCGGCCCACGCAGCCACTTCCAAGATTCCGCTGCGCTGCTCTTCTCTTGCCCCGGCTCGCATTTTCCTAATCCTTTTGTTACCTGCGCTGCCCATACCCACGAGCGCACCCGTTGGAATTAATTGCGCTGCGCCTCTTTCCGTTGGGGAGACTGGTAAAACTACGAGAGGAACCCCCCTCTTTCCTGCTGTCGGTCTCACACACACACACACACCTTCCCAGACCTCTGTTCCTCGCCCGCGGCGGCCTCGGCCTCCCCGTCGGCGAGCCATGGAGGAGCGGTCCTCCGTCCTCTTCTCGCCCTCCGAGGTGCGCACCCGCCCCCGCGCGCCATTACCTCTCCCTTTCCCCCTCCCCACCTCCTCCTCCTCCTCCCGCCGCCGCGGCCGTGGGGTTCGTACTGTTCATCGCGTCTTCCCTGTCCGGTGCTTGGTTGGTTCTTGGTGCTGGGGAAGTAAAGAATCGTCTTACGGATTAATCGGATGAGGACGGTCGGGGTTTCTTTCGCGCAAGATTGGTTTGGCTAAATGGCTAGCCGCGTGGTGCGGTGCTCCATTGGGGGGTTTTTGGGTGGGTTTTTGCTGGGGCTGTTCTTGGCCCTCCCGTTTGGGGTCCCATTGACCGGCATCTTGGCAATGCGAGGTTCTCTTCTTTGGAGTTGTGATGATTATGCGTCGGGATGATGCTTCCCTGTGCATGCAAGTTCTGGTTCATGATTGCATTGTGAATGGTCCAGTGCGAGCTGCAGTAGGCTGTGCTGATACAAACTTGTGGTATTTGGGTTAATGGTGTACTAGGGTTTTGTTTGTGAGCCAAGGGTTGATGCCCTAGTGGTAGGGGAAAATCTCAAATGTTGGGTTAGGTAATCAATTCGTGCCATGGGAGAAAAGGAATTGTTTGATTATTGCATTGCATTGATCCATTTAGTTGTAAACTCGGCCACGGTGATAGTGGGTACTGAATACCAAAATGAATTCTTCTGTGCCAGTTGTGGTAGACTGTAATGATGGGAATTTGTAATATTTCTCTAAGTGGGTAGTATTAATAAGGTTGGCTTTTGAGTCAAGTCTCGTTATGCCCCAATGGCAGGGACGAAAGGTTGTTTTAGCTAACCAATTCGTGAAATGGGACAAAAATAATTGTTTGGTGATTATTGCTCTGATAGACTGATACATTCAGTAAATACTTGTAAAAGCGTCCATGTTGATAGTCAAATTGCTAAAATGTGCCCCTAAATCCTGTTCGTGTTGCCATTTGATAGTGGCGAGTAGGAATCATGTCCCAATGTTATTGTACCCAGGGCAATGCTATTGTGTTAACGATTCCAATCTTACCATGCAGTAGTTACCAGCCTAAGATCCTGGCTTGTGGGTAAAAGTACACTTTGATGTCACATTATAGGCTTATAATGCAATGCGTTTAAGGTATTATGTGCTGAGGACTGTTAGATTTTGAGGTCATTGACACAGTTTATGGTCAAACATTATAAATTGCCTATCCATTTAGGTCCACCCACTTTTGTGCTTCTTGGAATTATGGATCCTCTCTGCATCCATTAGTACACAATTAATATGGAGTTGGTGTTGTATTTCAATTTATTTTCGAGTATATATCATGCTAGTTGTATTAGATGTACTTCTCTGTGTTTTCCATGATAGCTTGAAAGTATTTCCTGGTACAGATTGCTAGGATGGAGAAATTGGCTGCCGACGGAAAAGAGCAATTCTTGGATGACAAGTTCTGTCAGAAGCTTGCAGAAGAATTTAAGTAAGCATCACATTGTTCTTTAATTTGAATCATAACCGAAAGAACACAGATTTTGATCTAAATTTTCACATAAAGCATATAGCGCCATTGGAATATCTTTTACTGTTCTCTTCCAAGCACGGATCCTTGGTTTTTGCTTGACAATGCTGATACATGGTGTTGTGAAACTGAAACCTTTTCCTTTTATATTTTAGACATTGAGTTGCATACAGTGGTTTTAGAGTGACGCTTCTGATATTTGATTATATTTTCTGCTTTTATGTGCAGTCGTTCTGCTGGTCGAGCTGGAAGTAAAGTGTTACAGGCTACAGAGGTGGCGATATCTTAATATGCCCCCATATTTTACCAGCTGTGCACTAGCATGACATATTGACATTTCTTTCAACAGGTTCAAGGATGGTTCCTTAATAACTTTCCAGTATCAGCCAGTAAACCCACTTGTATGCCCGCTGCTTCCCAAGAAAAGGCTTCAGCCTCAGAAGTAAATGTATCAGTTTCTGAGAAAAAGCCTGCAGCTTCTGAAGAAAAACTTTCCCCTCTTGATACAAGTATTTCAAACAACGAGGATGAGGTTTCTCCTCTTTCTCCATCAGGTATTTCCATAGATAAATATGTTGATACTGGAAACCTAATTTTGGTGCTTGGCTTATGCCCTGTTATGAAATTGTGTATGGCCTGCCTTCTTTTGCAGAAACTAGAGATAAGATTCCTGAACTTGAAGAGCTGGAGTTTGAGGCTAAATCTGCAAAGGATTCTGCATGGTAGATATCCTTTCACCTGCAACTATTCTGTTATTATTTCCTTTTCCTGTTTCTTACACTTACTTGCAATGATTCCATTCATGTATTCTTGCCTTCATTTGTTGGCCTCTATCATACCATGGTTTACTGTGACACTACTAGACATCTGCTGTTAAGCATGACCTTGGTGAATACAGTGGCAAATAATGTTGAATGATCTCGTTATTGGATGTAACTAGTTCATATTGTTCCTGCAAGAGCTTTAATTCTCAGTTTATTTGCACTATCCTAGTAAAGTTAGTGATATTGCCTTAAATTATGGCACCAATCCTCGATGATGTTTGCACTGGTTGACCTAGATGTTTTAACTTGCTAGCTGGCAGATTAGGATGCCTATAGTAGTTCCATACCTCGTGAGTTTTGGCATTTCAAGTGCTTGGCAGCGAATTTCAATGCCATCACATGCTATTTTGTGCTATCCAGGTACGACATTGCCATTTTCTTGGCACACAGGAGGAACAGGGCGGGTGAAATAGTAAGAATAACTGATCTCTTATCATATATGTTTTTCTTTTACATTTCAGCCTACGGTTTATTTAAGACTAGCTACTTAGTGAATTATCTATTACTTGCTCTGTTTCGTCATTTTATTATCAAAGTGACTGCTTTTAGTTTTGGGACGTTTGTCATTTTCTTGAGTTAAATTTATTGTTTATGTTTCCTTTGTTGTTTGTGTATTCAAGTTTTATTTAATCTTTTTGTAATTCAATATTTCTGTGCTGTTGTTCTAGGAAGTCCGAGTGAGATTCGAGGGTTTCGGGGCTGATGAGGATGAGTGGGTGAATGTGAAGAAGTGTATCCGCCAGCGCTCCATTCCACTGGAGTCCTCACAATGCAAAAGCGTTGTCGAAGGAGACCTCGTGCTCTGCTTCAGGGTAAGACTAGAGCATGCACTATGCGGTTGCAACTTGCCACTCTTTGAAGGCAATTATCTTTGTCTTCCTTTTATTTTGCCCCCTTAAGCTCCTCCTTTATTGTGATTTGAACTTCAGGAGGGAAACGACGAGGCATTGCATTTCGATGCACATGTTCTGGAAGTTCAGCGGAAGCAGCATGATATAAGGGGGTGTAGATGTGTATTCCTTATTGAATATGATCATGATCGAAGTCAGGTATTTCCAACCAATCAACCATGCCCGAGCCGATCATAGATCATCTCATCATAGAGTGCTTTTGTTGCTCTTTTTAAAAATTATTGATATGGCTTGATTTCGATAAACTTCTTTTTGGCTGATGCCAGGAGAGGGTGAGCCTGAGAAGACTGTCCCGGCGGCCCAAAGTACTTCTGAAGGCCAGGCTCCTGTTATCCCTGATGCACATCTTACTATTAGATGTGCTTTTATGTGGAACTGACCGGCATGTGAAACCTAGTTGAAGTTAGGGGATGAACTCTGTTGCACATGTAATCATGTGCAGGTGTATAGTAACAACCAGAGCAAGGATGCAACCACCTCCCTCTTTGGCACAGGGTTGCTGTAATGGCTGTTGGCAGCCGGATTTTGTAAACTTGTTTTGGTGCAAAAGGAGGGGAGGGTGCGGTACGGCACGGCTGTAGCACTGGTATGCAAAATGTGGTTTATGGCACAGCGTGACAGCGAGGTAATCTTGTTTCTGTACGTTCATCGCTCTATCGGTGTGAAGTTTGTGTCAATAAAGCTTATTGTAGCTCACGTCAAGTGGTAGCAGCAGCTGTCACTTTCACATAGGCCCGTCTAGCTCAGTCGGTAGAGCGCAAGGCTCTTAACCTTGTGGTCGTGGGTTCGAGCCCCACGGTGGGTGTTTATTTTTGTGTTTTTTTACAGTTTTGTTTTTGTTTTTATATATTTCATTAATTTATTTGTTTCTTTGTCTCACTTAATTGCATACTTAGGGTGTGTTTGGTTGAGCTGTAACTTTTGAAAAAGTAGCTATGAGCTGTGGGCTGTGAAAAAATAGCTGTGGGCTGTGGGCTGTCCAAAAGCCGTTTGGTGGAACAGCAGTGACTTTTGGGACTACGGGAGGGAGACACGAGCGGATAAGAGGAAAAAAAGAAAACGAGTGGCAGATGGGTATTTTCTGGACCCAAAAGCAGCAAAAACAAGAGGGTGAGGTGCTTTTGGATTTACATTAGATAAAAGTTGACTTTAGCAAAAGTATCTACGGGCTTTTGGCCCTATTGGTTTAACTTTTGGCTTTTGAAAGCAAAAACCACAGCCAAAAGTCCAACCAAACGCACCCTTAGTCTTGTGTTGCAGAAGAAAGCGAAACACAAAATAGCGAAGTACCTGGAGCTTCAGAAACATGCTAGAAAGGACGGGTCCCACGAATGCCATGTCTCTCCTTCACGTCAGTTCAAGCAGCTACTAGCTCGGTAGCTCCGACTCCGAGCTGACTGTTTTTTTGGCTCCGCCACGAGTGCGCAATCTAGCAATAAACTATTTCCCAAAACAACACAAAATAGAACTGAAAAACCATGGAAGCTTGCTTTCAGCCTGTTCGGTTGGCTGATGGCTGGTGCTAATTTGTTGTGAGAGAAAAATACTGCTGAGCTGGCTGGTGGCTGGTGCTGATTTGTTATGAGAGAAAAATACTGCTGGCTGGTGGCTGATAAGCCAAGCGAACAGGCTTGTTTTTTGGCTCCGGTTTCTAATCTTTACATATTGTAGCAAAAGCCCGTGCCGAGAAACTAACTAGAAGCTGATGAAGCTATTTTTCATTCTTTGTAAAATTCCCTTAAGTCCAAGCAATGACATCAAGCAAGGAGCCAAAGAGTAGAACCGTATTTGGATGGCATAACCGAGAAGTAATTTGTAATAGCGTGATCACATCGACAACGATGGTTTTGTGAGTCACCAAGCGATCTTCAGTTCCTTGGATCTGATAAGTCAAGCTATTAATAAAATATCGACTTGGAATATCATCAATTAATCCTCCTAAGGAGAAAGAGAAGGACAAATGTAACACAAGCAATACGAAGAAACCCATTTACGAAAAAATAGGTTTTATCTTTTTAAAAATAAAACCGACTTTTTTGAGTTTTACAAAAAGAATCTTCCCAAATATTCCTTCTGTTCTTAAATATATGACATTGTTGACTTTTTATTTCAACTTTGACCAACAATATTTCATTAGTTAGTTTATCAAATAAAATAAAATGGGTACCAATACATCTAATATCAATAATACTTTGGATTTAACACATAGACCTATGTTTTTATAAATATTTGTAAAAAAATAAATAGTCAAACGAAGGAAAAAAAAATCAATGGTGTCATATATTTAAGAACGGAGGTAGTAAGATTCTAGATAGTTGACCCTAAAATCTTGCTTAACTAAACCCATCCTGACAATATTCGAACAACCAAACAACCCCTTAGCCCCGTTCCACGTAGGGCTGAACAAAACGCTTGCAGCTCGTTAGCTCGCTCGACTCGTGCACTGCTCTGCTCGGCTCGGCTCGGCTCGTTTCAAATATGTAACGAGCTGAGCTGCATCGTTAACTCGTTTAGATAACGAGCTGGCTCGAGCTTGCTCGTGAGCAGCTCGTGAGCTGAACGAGCCGGGTCGGCGCGCATGACATGACTATTGACCGGTGTCTGCCACTCTCTCATTCATTATCTCGAGCCCACCGTAACAAAACAAAGAAAAAGAACTAGTCTCGTCTTCTCTAGCAAGCCTCCATCCTTATCCTCTGTTTTCTTTCTCTCCCATCTATTCCCCTACGCCATGCCCACAGAAAATGAGCAGACCATTCAAAGGAGGAAGGAAGGGCCTAGGACGAATCTGGTGACCCGACGATGAGGGGCTTGCAGCCTGCTGGAGAAGCCGCAGGGGAAGGTCTGGAGAGGAGATGCAGTGGACGAGGATCTCCTTATCCATGGCGGACCAGCTCGATTTTGGAGGCCCTCTCTCTCACAGCAGGCCATCAGGTCGAGCTTGAACTACGGAGGTACGTAGCTGGTCACCGTATCCGGCGCGGCGTTCTCGGAGGCGAACATCTATACACGCAGTTGAGGTAGAGCTTTGCGCCGCTGCCGCGCTCTGATGTGGTGGCGTCTCTCCAGCAACGGCGGCGGTCTGAGCACCTTGAAGACAACAGGAGATGCAGTGGACGAGGATCTCCTTATCCATGGCGGACCAGCTCGATTTTGGAGGCCCTCTCTCTCACAGCAGGCCATCAGGTCGAGCTTGAACTACGGAGGTACGTAGCTGGTCACCGTATCCGGCGCGGTGTTCTCGGAGGCGTACATCTATACACGCAGTTGAGGTAGAGCTTTGCGCCGCTGCTGCGCTCTGATGTGGTGGCGTCTTTCTCCAGCAGCGGCGGCGGTCTGAGCACCTTGAAGACAACATCGATGCTATCGCCCGTCCAATCTTACATCCTCGTTCTACATCCCTCAGTCCTCATCCAGCTCCACACCAAACTGTATTGGCTCGCGAGCTGGACCGAGCCGAGCCGAGCCGACCCAGATGTTTTGCTCGTTTCGTTGATGAGACGAGCCGAGCTAGCTCGTTAAGAAGCCGAGCCGGCTCGTTATCCACTCCTAGTTCCACGCGTTGAGGATAGTCGATGAGACAAAATTGGCATTGGGGTAGAGTTTAACCACGCTGTCGGCGTTTCGTAACCCACCGGCTAGTAACTTCGTGGATTGCGCGTCGGAACTCGGGTGGTTGCGCAAAAGGGGGACACAAGGATTTATACTGGTTCGGGCCTCCGGGGAGTAATACTCTACGTCCAGTTCGTGCTGCTCGTGTTATTTGCGCTGGTTTGTAGTAGGGGTATACAAACAGGCGAGAGAGGGACGAGTTCCCAAGTCTCTGGTGTGAGTTCCAGCCAAGTCCGATGTCCGGCTGGAGGAAGAAGAAGAAAGAGAGAGAGCGCTCCTCTAGAGAGGAGGCAGGAGAGAACCTTACCTCACGCAGGAGGCCAAACGTCCCCCTTTATAGCTCAAGGGGAGGCAGTAAAAATGAAGAGTAAAAAGGGGAGAGAGTACATGGTAAAAAGAAAAGATAGAGCTCCTGTCCCCGTCGCGGGCCCCGCTGTCCTGGTGTTACTGTTTGTTATTGTAGCCATACCCTGAGCTGGCAGAAGGGGTGGTTGGCACAGTGTAGCGGCTTGACTTTGTGCGGTGCAGTCTTCTCAAAGGTTGCTTGGTTGCGAAGAGTTGAACCAGTCGGAGACGCAGACTAGTCGGGCGAATCGGAGACTCCTCGGGCGAGGCGGAGACTCCTCGGTCGAGCAGGTACTCGGGCGAGGCGGAACTTACTCGGGCGAGCAGGCACTCGGGAGTACTTGTCGGGCGGGACGGAGCTTACTCGGGCGAGCAGCCAGCCACTCGGGAGTGCTTGTCGGGCGGGACGGAGCTTACTCGGGCGAGCAGCCAGCCACTCGGGAGTGCTTGTCGGGCGGGACGGAGCCGCAGCTTCGGTCGGGCGCATGCTGCATCGATAGGTACTCAAGTACTCCACGCATGCAATCGAGTACTTCATTTATGCAGCATGTGCCGGAGGCCAAATGCCCATCAGTATGCACGCACAGGAGGATGGCACTCGAGTGCCTAGTTGCTTGCAGAGCCTAGCAAAAAATGCTACATGCACATGCTTGCACTCACGTACACATATATGCTTATATGCTCGTGTGGTAGTGCCGTGTGGAGGTCAGGCGAGATGTGGCCGTTGGGGGCCTTTAACTTTTAACTCGGTGTCATTGGATACCCCTAATATTGGTATCCGACAGTAGCCTCCGAGCTGGGGAGAGTTTGAGACTCGCTCCCAGGTTCAGTTGTCGTAGTGAAGAGGTAAATTATGGTGGGGCGCGCGAGCGCACCCGCCGGGTGTAGCCCCCGAGCCCATGGGGGAGTCGGAGACTCGCTCGTGGGGTCAGTGATTTTTAGGTTCGATTAATGTTTCGTCGGGAACAGCGCAGCCCCCGAGCTTATGGGAGAAAGGTGAACTTGTCCGGAGACTTTCACCCGGGCGCATACGTCCCCGCAATCTGGCTTTGTCGTACTGCGGCTTCGTATCCGCGATCTGAGGCCCCACGCGGTGCGGGGTGCTAGTGAAAGAGTCGGTTTATTCTTACATCGTTACCCCTCATGCACCTTTTTCGCAAAGGTGGAGGGGCCGGACCGTGCCGCATTTTTGCCTCGCTGGCCGAAAACGCGGTGTCCGTGTGGGCTGATAACGGGTCAGTTCGAGTGAAGCCCCGGCATCCCGTTCGCCGGGTTCCGGATGGATCAGCTGGTGATCGACTTCAGACTCTTGGTGGCGAGATCATCTAGTTACCAAGCCCGTTCGACCGGACCTAGCGGCTCGTTGCCTTTCCGTCGGAGGAAAAACCATGATCTTACTTTCCACCAAGACTCGAACGCAGCTCGGGATGCCCGTGGTGCTCGTGCACCTGGGTATTGGTCGCTGGGACCCATCCCTTGCTGCCCCTCGCTCGGATTGCCCGGGAGCGGCTGTCGAACCCTACGATGGGCCAGCCTTCGAACTCCTGGGCCTGAATGGGCCGTAGAGGCCATCGTCATCCTCGTCGCCGTCGGTGTCGGCACCGGTGCCGGTGCTATGCGTTCCCTGAAAATTATGAGATATAGGATTGACCCGAGGGAGGGCGATCAGTTGGACAATCGTGGGTAGTCGGGGCTGCGGTGCCCAAATAATTTACTGCTATGAGAATAAATTATATCACGTTCGCTCGCTTTTTAGTGCTCATTCGACCTTTGTCTTGCTATTAAGATATTAGAAATTGGATCGGACAGCGGAGGAGAGGTCCGGTTGCTGGGGAGCGAGTGCCGTAGCCGCCGGGGCGTAGGCCTCTCACAGTCCGACCAGCACGACCCGGCTCTTCCCGCTGCTACCCTATTCTCGATCTTAATACCCGGACGTGGATCGGATGCGTGCAGTGCAGACTGCGTGTGTGCGAGTGCTTCGTTAGCGAGCCCCCGAGTGAGGTCCGATCCTCCGCCAGCTGCGGGGTCGGGTATCACTTGGGAGCAGGCAGAAGAAAATCGTAACGTATACGAGTTAAAAGATGACAGCGACTTAGCTGTTCGATTTTCCGCGAGCCGAGCGTCCGACCCCATTTGGCCGGGGTCAGGAGGGACGATGTCGTCTGGTCCCCCCGCGAGTCGAGCGAAGCGGAGGTGACCGACCCCCGTGAGTAGCAGCCGTATGAGCCGCACCGAGCGCACCGGAAGTTTACCGAGCTGTAGAAACAGTATAACGCAAAGCATTGCGTAAAGCGAGAAGTCGGGATTTTATTCGTTCCCAACGAAAAGTCGCGCACGCCCTGCCTACGTATTTCCTCGGGTAGTTAGCTTATCACGTTTAAGCACCTAGTCCCACTGACCACTGCTCGCGGAGAGGACGGCTTACCGCAGACTACACTGCTCATCGGGGGAGGCTTAGGTGTAAGCGGCACGCGGGACAAGGTTTCATGGATTAAGGCCAATGCTACCCGAGTACTTTAGCTACAGCCAAAAGAGGCATGCGGGACTGTAAAAGGAAATGCATGGAAATACGAAGGATCGTAGTAAAATTTAGCTGTTCGAGCATTTTGTCGTTGAAGCTGAGTCGAGCGAGCCATCCGAGTCGGGGCAGCACACTCCACGGGCGGCGCGGCCGAGTCGTTCGGAGCCGAGGTCGGGGCGGCGCACTCCTTTGGAGGCGCGGCCGAGTCGTTCGGAGTCGAGGTCGGGGCGGCGCACTCCTTTGGAGGCGCGGCCGAGTCGTTCGGAGTCGAGGTCGGGGCGCGCACTCCTTTGGAGGCGCGGCCGAGTCGTTCGGAGTCGAGGTCGGGGCGCGCACTCCTTTGGAGGCGCGGCCGAGTCGTTCGGAGTCGAGGTCGGGGCGGCGCACTCCTTTGGAGGCGGGGCCGAGTCGTTCGGAGTCGAGGTCGCGGCGCACTCCTTTGGAGGCGGCGGTCGGCGGAGCGGGCGGTGGTCGGGGCGGAGCCGGTTGCGTATGGCTCGCTTAGCGAGCTGGTTGATGACGTAGTCATGCCGGGCGGCGCTGCAGCTCTCTCAGTCGTGGTGGCGTGCGTTCGTTCGGGGGCATGCCTCGCCATGGCGGCCTGCTGCTGCGCCGCGGGTGCGCGGCTCCGTGGTGTTGATGCTGCCGTTGGCGGGGTCGCGGTCGGCGGAGTCGCGGCCGCCGTTGGTGATGCCGGGGCCGTCCGTCGTTGTCGTTGTTGATGGCGCGTCAGCCGCCGCGTCATTCGGAATAGCTCTGTCTTGGTTAGTGTGGTGGACTGATGAAGCTGCAGTTCGTGACCTGCTCACAACAACCAAGGTATTGACAAAAAATTTGCGTTACTAGTTAGGGTGATGAATTTTCCGAGTGGGAGCTTGTCCGATTGACTGGTTTCCTGTCTCCGAGTATCTTCCCCGAGTAGTTTTACTCGAACGCTTGTCTTCCGTCTCCGAGAAGCTCCTCTTCGAGTAGTTGCTCCGAGTAGGGGCTTTCCAGTGCTGTCGCTATCATTATTCTGCTGGGCCCCGCTGTTGACTGTGTGCGCTGTCGTACGTGAGTGTGTAGATGGTTCACGGGGCCCGCTGCATGGTCCGCAAATGCTGCGCATGGTCTGATGGGTCTTTGGGTGATTTGCTGCTGAAATGTATATGCGTTCGTGCTGCATGGCCCACGTGGGGCCCAGCTGCCCCCTCCTGTGTATGTGCGCATGCACCAGCAGCCCGCAGCACTGCTGCTTCGCTCGGAGTAGCTGTTTGCTTCCTCCGACTGGTTTTCACCCGAGTGGTTGTTGGTGCCGCCGGGGTCACCGTCGTCGTCGCTGCGGACGTCGGTGCCGCTGCCGTTGTTAATGGAGCCGCGGCTGCCATTGGCGTTGTCGCAGTCGCCGTCGCCGTCGTCGCCGTCGAAGCCGTGGCCGTTGTTGGCGCCGGCGTCACCGTTGTCGTAGTAGGCGGCGCCGTGGTTGCCGTTGGCGTCGTTGTGGCGGCGTCTGTCGGAGACGCCACCGTCGTGGTGGTTGGCCACCCGAGACCTGCAAGAAAAAAGACGTGACGCGCAAAAGGCCCCTACCTGGCGCGCCAACTGTCGGCGTTTCGTAACCCACCGGCTAGTAACTTCGTGGATTGCGCGTCGGGCCTCGGGTGGTTGCGCAAAAGGGGGACACAAGGATTTATACTGGTTCGGGCCTCCGGGGAGTAATACCCTACGTCCAGTTCGTGCTGCTCGTGTTATTTGCGCTGGTTTGTAGTAGGGGTATACAAACAGGCGAGAGAGGGACGAGTTCCCAAGTCTCTGGTGTGAGTTCCAGCCAAGTCCGATGTCCGGCTGGAGGAAGAAGAAGAAAGAGAGAGAGAGAGCGCTCCTCCAGAGAGGAGGCAGGAGAGAACCTTACCTCACGCAGGAGGCCAAACGTCCCCCTTTATAGCTCAAGGGGAGGCAGTAAAAATGAAGAGTAAAAAGGGGAGAGAGTACATGGTAAAAAGAAAAGATAGAGCTCCTGTCCCCGTCGCGGGCCCCGCTGTCCTGGTGTTACTGTTTGTTATTGTAGCCATACCCTGAGCTGTCAGAAGGGGTGGTTGGCACAGTGTAGCGGCTTGACTTTGTGCGGTGCAGTCTTCTCGGAGGTTGCTTGGTTGCGAAGAGTTGAACCAGTCGGAGACGCAGACTAGTCGGGCGAATCGGAGACTCCTCGGGCGAGGCGGAGGCTCCTCGGTCGAGCAGGTACTCGGGCGAGGCGGAACTTACTCGGGCGAGCAGGCACTCGGGAGTACTTGTCGGGCGGGACGGAGCTTACTCGGGCGAGCAGCCAGCCACTCGGGAGTGCTTGTCGGGCGGGACGGAGCTTACTCGGGCGAGCAGCCAGCCACTCGGGAGTGCTTGTCGGGCGGGACGGAGCCGCAGCTTCGGTCGGGCGCATGCTGCATCGATAGGTACTCAAGTACTCCACGCATGCGATCGAGTACTTCATTTATGCAGCATGTGCCGGAGGCCAAATGCCCATCAGTATGCACGCACAGGAGGATGGCACTCGAGTGCCTAGTTGCTTGCAGAGCCTAGCAAAAAATGCTACATGCACATGCTTGCACTCACGTACACATATATGCTTATATGCTCGTGTGGTAGTGCCGTGTGGAGGTCAGGCGAGATGTGGCCGTTGGGGGCCTTTAACTTTTAACTCGGTGTCATTGGATACCCCTAATATTGGTATCCGACACACGCGTTGAGGATTAGGGATGAAAACGGTCGAAAAAACTCTCTAACCATATTTGTTATTGTATTTTTTTGCGGAAACAGGAACGGGAACGGGAAAGCCGATCGAGAACGCAAAATCGGTATTACAGGATGTCGGTAACGGTACATTTCGATCGGGAACATGTCGATAACGGACGGTTGGCGGGAATCGGTAATTTAAATCGGGAACATCGATGCACCGTGACCACTCCTACAATTCTACTCAACACGAACGAGTAAAGGAAAGTGGAAGAGAATAAAATTAAAAAAAAGCCAAGCGGTAGCACAACAATAGCAGCGAGCTCAGCTCAGCTCATCAACTCGATTTACATTGCTAACGGCCCACTGTGGCCCAGCTCGCAGTTCGCGCAGCAGCAGCAGCAGCCAAGCGCCACTACGCACCGTGCTCTTCTGCTGTTTAGTGCCACCTCGCTTAGGTAGCTGCGGCCAGGGAGCTGGTGCACTACATAAGAGGACTCAAGCGCCCATCAATCGGCACACAAGCGGCAGCTGGCACGTGCTGCGAGCTGCTGGACATATCAGGAAGGAAAGAAAACAAATATAAAATTTAAAATACAGATAAAATTTAAAATACGGGATTGAAACGGGAACTTCCTGTTTAAACGCGGGATCCGTGAATCTGATCGGGAAAACAGGCCGGTCCTGATCCCGTCTTGATTTTCCTGTTTATTTACTGAATTTATACGGTAACCGATGATACGGCATACCGTCGGTAAAATCTGGGATGCGGTGTCGGTTGGGACGGGATTTTCCTCCCGTTTTCATCCCTATCGAGGATAGTGGATGAGAAAAAAAAAACATATGCATGCAGTGTGCCACGGATCCACCCGATCAGCGCCGTGACGCGTGCTGCGCCTGACAGGGCGTGCCTAGCTTGCGTCCGTTTCTGGGTTGACGAACACCGCAGTGACAGACACCATCGTCCTATTTTATAGCAAAATTGCGTCAGTTTGGACTTGGACAGCCACGCAACCGCTGTGCTCTGCTGTATCCTGCCAAGAATACCCCGACGCCCGCCGCACGCGCACGTACTACCCGCCGCCGCGGCTCCGCTCGCTTCTTGCGGCGCTCGGGCAGTCGGGCGCTCGGCCAGTCGGTCAGGTAACAGTACGCGACCGGATGAGCTCAGCGCCAACGCGAAGCAAACCTGATCGGAGTTCGGAACAGCTGCCACCAGCCATAGGGATGGCAATTCAACCCGCGGGTGCGGGCAATCGTGGGTTTTGGACCCAACGGGTGTGGGTGCGGGTTCAAAATTTCAACCGCGGGTGCACCCGTATCCGAACCCGAGATTCACGGGTGCGGGTGCGGGTCTGAAATTTTACCCACGGGTACACCCGCACCCGCCCGCATACTGTAAAAAGTACTGCACATTATTGATTGTGATTGCATCTAAATGCAACTGGAAGCAGTATAAGATCTCTCATATATTAATTTGAATGTTAGCTAATAGTTTATCTATTTGGTTATTTGTTGATTTGGAGACCATGTTGTTGTCCTCTCTAATGTTGACTGCATTATAAAATTTAAATGTATTGTCTGTAAATTTTTATTTGTTGATTTGGAGGCCTCTATTTGATTATATGTTTATTTGGAGATTATGGAAATTGAAATTTTTATACTACTAGAAAATTCAAAACTATATGTGTAAAAGTAAAACTGTGAAATCACTTAAACCATGCTCAAATTCATCATTTGTGCATGTGATGCTCCCAGACCCGTGGGCACCCGAAACCCACCCGAAACCCGACGGGTGCGGGTGCGGGTGTACAAATCCACGCGCGGGTTTCTCGCGGGCGGGTTTGGCTGCGGCGGGTTTTCACTAAACCCGCACCCGAATCCGCGGGTGCCATCCCTACCAGCCACCTACCTTCTCCTTCCTCGCCGTCACCGACATGTGGGCCTGGGCCCAGCGTGGCCCGGAGCTAGACGGATGGTGGTCGTTCTCATCTCCTCTGCCCCATTTGTTAATGGCTGACAGCCCAACCCAACACACACTGTCACTGACACA
The DNA here is from genome assembly GCA_004135705.1 of Alloteropsis semialata. Classification (NCBI taxonomy): domain Eukaryota; kingdom Viridiplantae; phylum Streptophyta; class Magnoliopsida; order Poales; family Poaceae; genus Alloteropsis; species Alloteropsis semialata. The sequence continues at coordinate 34,774,515 of CM014271.1, forward strand.
CATACTAGGAACGGGTGTATTATACTCGTACAGTACCTGTATCTGTCTAATCTGCTGCAAGCCCGCTGTCTGGCCTTGCATGGACCGTACTTACCCGTGAAAGCGACGCCTCTCTCAATCACCAATTTGTCTCCTGCTAATTAATCTCTGATATATGTTTAACAATTGTTTAGCGCGCGTTGTTTTTTCCTTTTTCTTTTCTTGGCTTGCTGACGGCTTCTCTGTATTATTTATACGAGAGGGACATTCCGGCGCATGTTGGTGGCATGGATGAGCTGTGTCCATGGTGCCGGATCTACGGACGGCAGCCCAATCACACATGCAAAATACTGTGCGTTGTGGTCTTGACTTCGAGAGTTTGCGCATGTGACGCAGCTGTGCGCTAATTAAACAATCCAATCTCTACACGGAGAGCGAGAGCCCTCTCAATCTAAGCTTAATTAACCGGAGACCTATTTTTATTACATCTTTGTACTCAACAAAGAAAATAACAATAGAGAGAAAAAAGTAAAAGAATGAGAAGGTGACCATGAGCAGGGAGGTACGCGGAGCAGCCGGCAGCCTTAGAGGGATCGTCGTGGACAACGGCCAGCCCGGTAGAGGTGGCGGAGTGTGGGTGGCGATGATGTCGCCGGCGAGGTGGTGGAGGGCCTCCGGTGGGGTGAGGTAGATAGTGGCAGAAATGGGGGCATGGCGGGATGTAGTGACGGCGCGGGCGGCGAGGGAATAAAAGACGATGTGTGAAGATAATGATTAGACCGCTCCATTATCATTAAACGCTTAAATCCACGGTCTCATGGACCCAATCACCCAAGGGAAGCCAAGGCCATTCTAGTATCTAGTTAGTTCAAGGATAGCATCTCCTTATTTGTTTGTGCAAACAAAGCTATGACGTCTCCAGCTTTGCCAATCAACCAGACATGTTTCTGGGAGCTTGGAGGCTACCACACCTGAAAAGAGAGATACTCCTACTGTACCAGTACCAGCTCACTCTCCCAATCAGCCAGAGATTGCTCACGAATTTTGAAGCACATTAGCTGCCGGGTACCCATCAATCATGGGAGCTCATGGCTGGTGGACTCGGTGCACGAGACAGCTGGCAACGGACAGCCGACCTGATCTACACAATTATCACCGGCTGGTACGTCGAAGAGTACTACCCGGTCTTTGCTTAGCCTTAACACACACGGTAATGGTGGTGACGCTGGTGGAGGACGCTGTTTTTGGCTGCGGTTACTGTCACAACGTACACCGGAACATGGACTGTTTGTTGGTGGTGCCTCGGGGAGTGGCTCGCTTTACCTTGCATTGCAAAGGTAACTCCACCACCAAAGCTGGGAAAGATATACTTAGGCCTTGTTTAGATTGGTTGAATTCGATCGAATTCAATGATTGAAGGTGCATTGGGAATTGAAAAAGTAGAGAGAGGGCACGTAGTTCAATACGTTGCTTTTGATTGAATTAGTGATCTTTTCACCAATCTAACAGGGCCTTAACCGATATCTTTGGCTTACTTGCGTTTCCTTTTTTTATTCAACGAATCTTGGTAGGGGGACTTGTATCATTCACTGTGTATGAGTGATGTGAGAGACAAGGTAAACACATGGTTTTAGTATCTATACACATGGAACACTCGAAGGCGCCTCTTGGCACTAGTGGATTATTTGTTGTTTTTACTTGCATTATACTAAATGTATTGCCTTCACTTTTTTATGAAGCTAGACTTTTTTTTAAATATAGTATACCAATGAAACGGAAATTTGCTCGATGGGTTGTTAAAATTGGCAATAGTTTTTACGATTTGCAATAGCATTCACTATACATGTGTGCTAATTAATTTTGCAATGGCTCAACATTTTGTCTATTTTTCTCGGTTGCATGACACCTACAACAATATATTTATTTACTTTTATGAAAATAGAAAGCATTAGGAACAATGTAGAATTGCTTATTGTCAATGATATGGTTTGCATTAGATTTACAGAGATGTCCATTTTCAGCCAATAAACTTGTTTTTTTATGAAGACTCTCTTTATCAGTTTCGATTAATTGAGATAGAGAGAATGGATTTGGTAGAAACTCGATCATAATAATAACAACATCAAGTTTGACAACCAATGGAAAACAAAAATGTTGGGTTAACATAAAGTTACTGTTGGGTTCTTGTTAAAGTGTCATGAATGTTAGGAAACGAGGCTTCATTAAAAAATGTTTAAGTTTAAAAGCAAGAATGTAGTGCTGCTTGTGGATAGCAAGGTGCTTGTGGTGCTTGTAGTGGTAGAGTTTACACCCTTGCATTTGTAAGGGGCGATTGTATGTGCAGTATATCAAGCTACTTCAATCTGATATGCAACAAGTATTTTATAAGTTTTGAATCACATGCTCACCTATTCTCAGGTTTGATGTGTGAAGAATACATTTCTCCAAATAAACAAGCATGTGCTCTAGAAACAAAAAATTGACCACACAAATGCAAAAACATGGTAAAGAAAATCCCTGAAAACTAAACAGCTCAACACAAGCCCACAGCTTCGAGTATCCCTAGCAATTCACCCCTGCGAATTGCCCATCTCCCTCGCTGGGGAGGAAGGAGTTTCCCTCTTTCTCTCTCCTCATCACCCCCCGCGACGAAAAGCGGCACACACAGCTACCCCATCTCTCTCCTCCCGTCCCCTCCCCTTTCTCTCTCCTCTCCCCCACTAGAGAGAGCGCGGGACCTAGCCCGCACGCGAGGGAGAGGGAGAGGGAGAGAGAGGAGAGGGGGCAAAGCAGCGACGCCACCGCCGACGCCGACGCCGCCGCGATGGCTCGCCTGTTCCGCGAGTCCCGCCGCGACTCGTCCCACTCGTCCTCCTCCAATGGCTTCCTGCCGCCGGCGTCCGCCACCGCGCCCTCCCCCGCCTCCGCGCTCCCCTCGCCGTTCCCGGACCTCGGCGTCGCGCTCTCGCCCGCGGACCTACGGGAGGCCGCCTACGAGGTGCTGGTGGCGGCGTCCCGCACCACGGGCGGGAAGCCCCTCACCTACATCCCCCAGTCCGCGTCGGGCGCGGGCGCGGGGGCGCCGCCGTCCCCGGCCTCCTCCGCGTCCTCGGCCGCCTCCTCCGCCTCGCTCCAGCGCTCCCTCACCTCCGCCGCCGCCAGCAAGATGAAGAAGGCGCTGGGGCTCCGCTCCTCCGCCTCCTCCAAGGGCGTCGGCAGCCCCGGGAGCGGCGGCAGGGCGGCGCCCCCGCGGAGGCCCGCCACGGTCGGGGAGCTCATGCGGGTGCAGATGCGCGTCTCCGAGCCCGCCGACGCCAGGATCCGCAGGGGCCTCCTCCGCATCGCCGCCAGCCAGGTAGGATCTCGCGCTCGCGCCCGCGCAGCGAGATTTCCGCTGAAAATGCAGCCCGGAATTGTGCTCGTCTGATCGATCCTCATTTGCATGCTTGGTCGAATGAGTGGTGCTGGTGTTGCTGGATTGTGGTACTAGATCTGGAGTCGGTCAAGCGTGCCGTGGTGTTCTCGGAGTTTGTTGGAGGGTCGGCTGAAATTTCAAATTTAGCTAAAAATACACCAATTTTCTTTTCTTTTTCATTTTTGGTTTATGGTACTTCTAGCTGAGCATTGGAGTGCCATTGCCATATACGTGCCATTTTATTGGGAGGAGAGTGGAATGATTTCCCCCTCTTTTTTGGCGTAGATCTTGTATTTTGGGTGTCGGCTGCAGCGGGTATCGCCTTTTATAGTTCATTGAATATAAAATTCTCTCTCTCTCTCTCCACTTTGTAGTTAGGAAGAACCTTTGTTGGTACCATGATTCTTATCTTGGTCTGCAGTTTTCGTGTTTTTGTCATAAAGTGATAATGTGAATTAGGAAGGCACATTAATTCATTCAATTTGGTTTGGAGGGTGTCTTATTTTTCTGTTCGTATTTGTTTGTTTTGGAGCAGTAACTTTGCAATTCATGTGTTACCATATGGGCTATGATTCTTGATAACCAAATCACTTCGTAAATTTTCCTGAATTTATTATCGCATTCCTGCACGCAAAAAAAAAACAGAAAGAAAAAGAATTATTACAGCTTTTCGATTTGAACCGCACCCTAAGCTTGCTGGAATGGCCGCTTGGGTTTTGTTATACTATCTGTAGTGACAAATTTAGCTCTATGCATTCTGATCATGGTTGATACTATACCGCACATTCTGGATGGCTTACTACAACTGTAGTCAACAATGTTGTTTAGAGCATAATGATTAAAACGATGATCATCAATGTTTGGATGGGCATGGTATGATCACTAGTTGTTTACCAGTTTAGCACTACATTGTGAAACAGTTTAGCAAATGGTTTCAAAAAAATCTCTTGCAGCATTGTTCACTTGGTTCTTATATGTGAATATGTATGTTGGACCGTCTGGAAAAGATGCAGTGATGCGTGCTTACTTGATCAAATTCACAAGAAAACCTCAGAATTCCTATGTGGTGTTTGTGTTGAAAAAGTGGACACATTACCAGTTTGATGGGCCTTTATGGGTTGTGTTATTTTTAGAGTTGGCAATTTTTGCTGCAGGACATCGTGACTTTTTGCTAATACACTTTAAAGTTGTTAATACACTTCTACATTTTTCATGAAACAGCTTGGCAGGCGTGCGGAATCTATGGTCTTGCCCTTGGAATTCCTTCAACAGTTCAAGGCATCAGATTTCCCTGATCCTCAAGAGTATGAGGCATGGAGGAGTAGGAATTTAAAGCTTCTTGAGGCTGGTTTGCTTCTGCACCCGCTTGTTCCATTAAACAAATCAGATAGTTCTGCACAGCGGTTGCGCCAAATTATACGTGGTGCTTATGATAGGCCACTTGAAACTGGGAAAAACTCTGAGTCAATGCAGAGCCTACGCACTTCTGTCATGTCCCTTGCTGGAAGATCTCATGATGGAACTTCTGATGGATGCCACTGGGCAGATGGTTTCCCCTTGAATCTCCATCTCTACCAAATGTTGGTAGAAGCTTGCTTTGATAATGATGAGGGTACTGTGGTTGATGAGATCGATGAGGTGATGGAGCTCTTGAAGAAAACCTGGGTTATTCTTGGAATCAATGAGACGCTCCACAATCTTTGCTTTACTTGGGCATTGTTCAACCATTTTGTTATGTCTGGACAAGTAGATATCGAGCTGCTTTCTGCTGCAGAGAATCAGTTAGCTGAAGTTGCCAGGGATGCCAAGACCACAAAAGATCCAAATTACTGTAAAGTATTGAGTTCAACATTAAGCTCAATAATGGGTTGGACTGAGAAAAGACTTCTGGCATATCATGAAACCTTCAATACAAGTAATATCGAATCTATGCAAGGCATTGTCTCAATTGGAGTGTCAGCTGCAAGGGTTCTTGTTGAAGATATATCCCATGAATATCGTCGTAGAAGGAAAGAAGAGACTGATGTAGCTCGCAGCAGGGTAGAGACCTACATAAGGTCATCACTCCGCACAGCTTTTGCGCAAGTAAGTGTTGTCAGTCGTAAATATCATCCCCAATATTTGATTCAATGAGCATTGCTGTTTATGTACCTCAAAATACCTACATCATTTTGTTGTGTTTTGTCTTGCTTTTTTGCTCACAACCCATGGCATGTTTGGTAAAAGAACAGCTAGAATGTTACAAGAATCCTGGAAATAATTGAAAACACTTTCCTCAATGTCAAGTAATATTTGTACACAACCACTCTGCTTTATGGATGGTCTGAGATGCTAAGTCATATAAAATTGATATTTCTAGCTCCTCTTTGATTGACATCATTTTTTATTTGTGTAGAGAATGGAAGAAGCGGATTCAAAACGATCATCAAGAAACCCTACTCCAGTTCTTTCTATCCTTGCAAAGGACATCGGTGACCTAGCTGTAAAGGAGAAAAATTTGTACAGTCCAATACTGAAGACATGGCATCCCCTTGCTTCAGGTGTTGCTGTTGCAACCCTTCATTCTTGTTACGGAAATGAGCTGAAGCAGTTTGTAGCTGGGCTTACAGAGCTGACCCCAGATACTGTTCAAGTGCTTAAATCAGCAGACAAATTAGAGAAGGACCTTGTTAATATTGCTGTAGAAGATTCTGTGGATAGTGATGATGGAGGCAAGTCACTAATCAGAGAAATGCCGCCATATGAAGCCGAAAATGCAATTGCTAATCTGGTGAAAGTGTGGATAAAAGAAAGGGTGGACAGACTCAAGGGATGGGTTGACCGGAATTTGAAGCAAGAGGTGCTTCTCCCCCCTTTTCATCAACAGACCTTAATCTCTCGATATAAATAGATATACAATCGTAGTTGCTGTGTGCTGTTGTAGTTTAATTTTTTAATACTATTTTCTGCATATATCTGATATAGCTTAAACATGCTGCAGTACCAATCTGTTAGTACTAGGTTATAGCATATCTTCTTTTCATCTCCAGTATCCATAATTATTGATTTATTTACTAAGCACACATTTTTTATGTACAGTACATGTGCCCATTTGCTCATGCTACTTTTCTTTCATGTTCGTCATTAATTTGATACTGATCAATGGTTTGAGACCTCTGGAGTGAGCCCGGTGTGTGATTTAGCACATCATGCCACCAAGTTTTGTCAGTCATATTCCACTATCACACTCTTGCTGATTTTTTTTCAGGTCTTGAAGCCACACACATCTGATGTGCAAACTGAATAATACGTTGACTTTGAGTAACTAGTGATTCTGAAAAGTCTTCTGGGCATAAAATAATTTTTAATACTTTGGCAGTATATTATATGAAGCTCTGTTATGCCTAGCTTGAAACTTACTTATATAGGCTTTGTATGATTTCTCAGCCATTGAACCTGGTAATATCTTTTATGCAGACCTGGAATCCAGGTGCCAACAGGGAGAATTTTGCTCCCTCTTCTGTGGAGATGCTTCGGGTTATTGGTGAAACGTTGGATGCATTTTTCGAATTGCCTATACCAATGCATCCAGCTCTTCTTCCTGATCTGACAGCTGGACTTGATAGAAGCCTACAGCTTTACGTATCTAAAGCAAAATCTGGCTGTGGTAAGTAATAGATAAATATATGTTAATTAACTTGTGTGAATGATATTCCTCTGATGAGTCTGATTTTTTTTTATCACTGAACAGGAACACGGAATTCCTTTATGCCCCAATTACCTCCATTAACGCGATGCGAGGTTGGCTCCAAGTTATTATTCAAGAAAAAAGAGAAGCCACAAAACCTGCAGGTTCGCGTATCACAAAATGGAGCAACAAATGGAAATGATCCCTTGGGCCTTCCTCAACTCTGTGTGCGCTTGAATACGCTTCAGTACGTCCGTGGTGAGCTCGAGAACCTAGAGAAGAAGATAAAAACATGCTTGCGGAATGTTGAGTCAGCTCAGGCAGATATCACAGATGGATTGGACATCAAGTTTGAGCTTTGTCAGGCAGCCTGTCAAGAAGGCATTCAGCAGATATGTGAGACGACTGCATATAAGGTGACGTTCTATGACTTGGGCAATGTTCTCTGGGACACCCTTTATGTTGGTGATACCGCATCAAACAGGGTGGAGGTACTGTTGAGAGAGCTTGATCCTGTCCTCGAGACGATATCTGGTACGGTGCACAATAAAGTGCGAAACCGTGCTATAACCGCACTGATGAAAGCAACTTTTGACGGTTTCTTGCTGGTGCTTCTTGCTGGTGGTCCTTTGCGTGCTTTCACCCGCCAAGACTCTCAGATAATAGAAGATGATTTCAGGGCCCTCAGAGATCTGTATTTAGCGGATGGGGATGGTCTGCCAGAAGAATTAGTTGACAAGGCCTCCTCCCAGGTCAAGAATGTCCTGCCCCTCTTCAGAGCAGACTCTGAAAGCCTCATTGAGCGGTTCAAACGTATGATGGTTGAATCAAATCGGTCCGCATCCAAGAACAGGCTACCATTGCCTCCAACAACAGGGCATTGGAGCCCGAATGAACCTAACACAGTCCTGCGAGTTCTGTGCTACCGAAGCGATGAGACAGCTACAAAGTTCCTCAAGAAAACATACAACCTACCAAAGAAGATTTGATTCGGTTCGGGGATAGATCACACACCTAATGTACATTTTCCGCCAGTCACCATCAAGAAATTTACTCAGGGTTCTCCATGCCTGTCACACCCCCCTGCTGAGGACCAAGGATATACCCATTGTAGAGCGTGCACTGAAGAGCGCCTGATGGAATGATCACAACCAGTTTAATTCTGTGGTGCCAAGAGGGACATTACTGGATTTTTTGGGTGGTTTGTGTCGTGGGTAGGTTGGGGGGTGGAAGGTGGATTACTTGCAACTCGATTTGTTCATTATATTATATATGTTTGCCTAATCCAGTTCTTTTGCTGACCTTGTGCTCGTGTATTCCGGTTCATTCTAGTTTGTAACAGATATACCCAGCGTGTGAATAAGTTGTGTACTTGCGTGACACTGCATGGTGTTTTTTTGATGTGACAATATTAGCAGCATTTGTATATTTTTACCCCTTGTGCAGTTGCGCCCCCACTGTTCTTACAGCTTTCAATTACTTTTTTGAGATGCAGCTTTCTCTCGTTGGATCTATTTTGGGAAGTGATCGAGTTCCAGGATAATGATGGAGTGTCCTGTAATGAGTTATGTAGATGCCCTTGGTCATGGAACGATTTTATGTCATGGTTTGTGCAGTGAGTAGTTACCATTTCCATGCTGATTTCACTTTTTCATTATGTTCGGATTTGAAACTTTGTGTTTATGTTTGTAACAACGTAATTACCAGATGATTCTTTTTTTGAGATGCTACCGTGGGCTGGGAGTATAGTATCGTCTAACCCAGACACCCAGTGCGAGTTTGGTACCGTAGACTGATGTCTTGGGTGTGGGGTGGGAGGTAGGCGAAGGTTGCCTTAGGTGTAGTGTTGACTGTTGACACATACAGTGGGGAGGCAAAGAGAGAGCCTTCCTCGCAAACATTCAGATTTTTGAATCTCAATTTTTGTGACAAAATACATCCATAAACTTTTATGTGTCAAGTTTAATTTTGTTTGAAACTGTAAAGTTTCCACAGTCCCACCACCAAGGCAGGGAAACCTAGGTTAGCTAGATGTGCTATTGCTATCCCGGAAGGTACAAGAAAGATAGTACACGCAGACGTTTTGTTTTAAACTGGAGATGCACGCAGACGTACTCACTTGATTCGAGCACCAATCAACCTGAAACTTCTAAACGACGACAATGGAGTTTGCTTCCATCTACTCCCTCCGTTCCAAAATATAAGTCACTCCAACATTCTTGGAAAGTTAAATCATTTTACGTTTGACAAAAAAATTTAGAGAGAATTACAAAGATTTATGGCACCAAATAGATATAACTATAAGAATTTATTTAATGAAGAATCTAATGATACATCATTATTTGATATTATAAATGTTAGTACTTTATCATAAAAACTTGGTCAAACTTAAGATGCTTTGACTTTCTAAGAATATTGAAATGACTTACAATTTGGAACGGAGGGAGTATATCACACGTGTCAGGATTTGAAGTCCATGCTCAAGTCATGAAGCCGGTTACAGAACTTTTTTTTTACAGCACTGAAAATTTGTTTCGATTCAAGCAGGTTTTGGCATGTCTCAAAGAAATCCTAGCAGTTTCAACGCGCTCGTGCAAACCATGTAATTTTGCTTCGTCCACAACAAAGAAGCTCCAATTCAAACACAAAAGCACACAATGGTGGGATCGTGGATTCCTCATGCTACTACCGCGCTGCAAGTACCAAGCGCCTTACACCTGGGGGTGAGGACAAGGGGAACCCGCGGCGGCGTCGAGAGCCCCGGCGCCTCCCCCATGTCCAGCTCCTCCGGGCGCGCGCCCCCAGGGAGCTCCCAGTCGAAGTGGCGCAGCAGGCTGACGAGCGCGAGCTCCAGCACCGGCAGCGCGAAGTTGATGCCGGGGCAGATCCGCCGCCCCGCTCCGAACGGGAGGAGCTGGTAGTCGGTGCCCCTCATGTCCACCGCCTGGGCCTCGCCGCCGGCAGCCAGGAACCGCTCCGGCCGGAACTCCTCCGGCGCGTCCCACGCCGCGGGGTCCCGCCCGATCGCCCACGCGTTGACTAGGAGCGTGGTCTTGGCCGGAATCTCGTAGCGGCCGCCCTGCACGGCCGCGGCGGACATGGACTCGCGCGGGAGCAGGAGCGGCAGCGGTGGGTGGAGCCGGAACACCTCTCTCACCACCGCTCTCAGGTAGCTCATCCTGTTCAGCTCCGCATCCGACACGGTCGCCTGCTCGGCGACGCTCGCGATCTCGTCCTGCACCTTGGCCATCACCCGCGGGTGGCTGACGAGCTCCGCCATGGCCCATTCCAGCGCCACGGCTGTTGTGTCCGTCGCGGCGGCGATCATGTCCTGCGCGCATATCAAAGCAAGAACGGATGATCGATCTAGAAGACGTGGAAAGATTTTCGACAGTTAGAAATGGATAAAATCATCACCTTGGCGATGGCTTTGATGCCATCGTCGGTAAGCTCAAACCCTTCGGCGCCTTCCTCTAGCCTCAGCTGCAGCAAGACGTCCAAGAAGTCACCGGCCTGCCCCGTCCCCTTCTTCTCCTTGTGCTCGGCCACTATCTCCGACAGGAACATGTCCCAATCCCGGTCCGCGTCGTCGATCTTCTTCTCGAGCCCCGTCACTTGCCTGAACACTCTTGCCGCCGCGTCCGGCAGCAGGTCGTCCGCCTGGAACCCCGCCACCAGCGTCGCTGTGTTCGCCAGCAGCTGCTTCAGCCTCTCGGCCGTCATCCCGGCGGCGCCGGCCACCGCGCGGGTGACAACCGCGTTCGTGTAGCCGTACAGGAGGTCCTTGAGCACCACGGTCTCCCCCGCCTCGGCGGCGCGGACGCCGCCGCGTCCGCGCCACGAGCGCGGCCGCTGCCTCGGCTTGCCGCACGGGCGCGAAGGCCTCGACGCGGCGCTGCGAGAGGAGGTGGACCACCGCGATCTTCTTGGCCCGGCGCCAGTGCTCCCCGTACGGCGAGAAGGAGATGTTGCGGGAGCCGTACGTCTGCTTGTGAGCCGCCGCGTTGTGCGGGCGGGAGGAGAAGGCGAGGTCGTGGTTCCGGAAAAGGTCGGCGGCCGCCGCGGCCGTGGACGCTACAAGGGTCCGCCGGCGCCCGAGCTGGAGGAGGAGGAGCCCGCCGCCACCGCCGTAGCGGAGGTGCAGCTCGTGCAAGGACCGGTGCGGGAGCCGGCCGATGAGGTGGAGGTGGCCGACCAGCGGCAGCGACGGGGCCGACGGCGGGAGCTTGCTGCTGCTCCGGTGGTTCTTGACGATGTAGAGGAAGCCGAGAAGCAGCGCGGCGCTGGCGACGGCGAGCACGAAAGCAGACATATCTTCTCTTCACTCTGCCGGCTACTGATGGAGACAAGATTGGACTTTGCTCGACATTGAGCTCCGTGGTTTATACTTTATACTAGTGATCAACTGATCATCGCTTTGTTAAAAGTTCTGCCGGGCCATCCTCAGACCGTGACATCCTCAAAAGGTATCATCCCTGAACACCACCTCCGTGAGTCCACCTAATGCATATTTGATGATTCATCTTATTTAAAAGTTTGATCTTTTTGTTGTGATACATATTATGCCTAGAAATAATATAGGCATTAGTCCAGAATCTAATGGCTAGAAAGCTAAGAGGGTCTTTAGTTCTGGGTGGAGCCAGTGACGATTCTATTGCTGGGGTGCTCCAGCCCCCTAAACCGAACTCTATTGGAACTTAAGGTTAAGGAGGAGAAGAATGGAGGAAGAAGAAAAAAAAAGAGGAAGAAGAGATGAGAATGAAGAAAAAAAAAAGGAAGGAGAGCCTCCTAGCAGCACATCCTACATCAGCCACTAGGTGGAGCATCACTCGAGACTAAAAGGCAGCATGCTTTTTAGTGGGTGGTGGCTTTACCTGGGACTAATATGCACCCTTTAGTCCGGGTGACAACCACAAACTGGGACTGAATGCTCTTTCACCGTGACATTTCAAAGTCCTGGAGGCCCCCTCTCACTTTATATTTCCTCCACCACCCACCTGCCTTATCATCTTCTCAGGGCTATATCTCTCTCTCCGCCCTCAACTTCTTTCTCTCTCTATCTCAGATCTCAGATGTGCGCCGGTCGAGAGGAGGGGCAGGCGCGGGCGGAGCTTGCTGGCCGCCCCATGACCAGAAAGGCCGGCGCGGCCGGTCCCACGACCAGGTAGGCGTGGGCGGACGCGGCCAGGCAGGCCGGCGCGAGTGCAGCCGCCGGCCAGGAGCGGCCTTGGAAGGGGCCGACCACCGACGAACTCTAATCCAAAAGCATTTTTTCACTTTTTCTGGACATGAGAAGATTGATGTGGGATAAATATTGATTTGTGATGATTCAATTATTTGAATGATTGTTTGTTGAATTGATCGACTACAGTGGTGGTTTTTGTGATTGTTTCTTGAATTTTCCATGGGGCCAAGAGGGGATCGACAAGACTGATGCACGGTGGGGCTGAGGGGAGTGGCCTGGCCGGTGTGGCTGCTGTTTTTTATTCGGGATAGTAACTTTTAGTCCTGGTTATTTACACGAGATTAAAGATAGACCCTTTTAGTCTCAAGGGGAGCTAGTCCCGGTTAGGAAACCGGGACTAAATCCAGTTTCCAACTGGGACTAAATCCGATTTTTCTACTAGTGATTACTTGTTTTATTATCAAAAGTACATTAAGTATGACTTACACTAATTTTTTTGAATAAGACGAATGGTCAAAATTATATTTTAAAATTCAACAATGAACTACAATTTAAATAGATGAAGTATATATATAATTTGTTATCAATTACAACAAAATTGATGTTGCACTAAGATTTGTGACATCAATTTATGGATATAAATTTTGTACACCAACTTTGGTCTTTAGAAAATCCTAATGCATTCCTTCCATAAAATAAACATAGGGAGTACCGCGTCAATCCAAATAAATAAGAACCTGCAAATCTGAACAAGTTACAATTGATTGGCTGTTAGTGAGATATACACAAATCCTCTGTGAGGAAAACATTACCTCCTCTGTGAAGGAATACACAACCAACTAAGATATACATTGTCCGAGGAAAGGTTATATTTTATTTATTTATTTTAAAAGTAAACATCGGTATTTTTCGACCGGGTATGTGAGTCGTCCGATTTAAAAGTCATTTGACTAACTAATATTTGAGTAAAATGAACGAGAGGTCTCTAAACTTGTTATATGGTGTGGTCTAAGTCCCTAAACTTCTAAAGTGCATTTTCATAACCCTTAACTTGTTCAAGGTGTCATATACAGGTCCCTAAATTTTGAAAATACAAATTAAGCCCATAAACTTATCCAACGGTGTCATCCAGGTCGCTAAACTCTCAATATTATGTTTTAAATTTCATAAAAAATATGGTTTTGCATTTTAAGTTTAATCAAAATGTTGTTGCTATTTTAAATTTAATGAAAATACTATTTTGATTTTTATTTCAGTTGCGAGTAAATTACCTTAGTAAAGTTACACAAAACCCATGTAAAATATAATTAGTAATAGGAAAAAATAAAAATTACCATAGATATTTCTATGTTAATCGACGAAAATATGATATGCGCTATTGATTTTAATGATCCAATGTTCTTGATTAATCCATATTGAGTATGATTAATAAGACGCTAATTTAGAATTAAAATAATATTAGTATTAAGATTTCTTAATGAATCACATGGAAAATAGCTAAATAAACAATTGTTTAAATATAATTTAATAATAGCGACTTGAGGATATGAAAATTTATTTTAAGACTTTAAGGACCTAAATGACAACTTTAGAGATCTAAATATGCATTTTAATAGGTTAAAGTCCCAAGTAAGACCTTTGGACAAGTTTGGAAAACTAAAAAAATGCATTCCGAGATTTCAGATCTAGGCGCTGTTTAGATTGGACCAATTCGATTGAATTCAATGATTGGAGGTGCATTGAAAATTGAAAAAGTAGAGAGGGGGCACGTAGTTCAATGCGTGCAATTTGATTGAATTGGTGAATCTAAACAAGGCCCTAGATGACATGTCAACACAATTTTAAGCGCCGCTCATATATTTTATTCTAATATTTGAATAATGATTTTACGCAAATATTTGTATCATAGCTAGCCTAGAAGAGACAATAGATTATGCCAGACATTCTAATTGAAAATTGATTGAGCCAAAATAAAATATGATTCTATGGCAGCGGAGTCAATATGTTTCAAGTGGCATATGCCAAAATACACTAGATTTCCCTTAAAAAATAGGCCTAGATTTCCCTGCTATAGAATCCCGCCGCCCCTGCCCGGCTTTTCCCGTTCCCCTCCCCCGACCACCACCACCTCAGCGCCGCCCGTGGCATGCCGCTCGTCGTCCCCCTTTCCCCGCCGCCAAAACCAACCGCACCCTCTCCCTCAGCTCCGGCCGCCGCTCCCCCATTGAGACTCCTCGCATTCGGTCCTTCAGGTAATAATTAAGGTTGACTAGTTGACGAGTCAACCCTGAGGCATCCCGTCACGGCCGCTCGTGGACCGAGTCCACGGTGAACCGACCGGCCGGCCGCCAGCCACAGGCCCACAGCCATGGACCGCGAGGCGCTGCGCATGGTCTGCTCGCCGCAGTTCTGGCGGATGGCCGTCCTCTGGGCCCTCTCCCTCCTCCACTCCTACCTCCTCGTGTCTCTCCGCGGCCGGGCCGCCGCCATCATCCCTCGCCGGCGGCGGCCGCTGCCCGGCGCCGGCCGCCGACCCATCTGCGTGGTCACAGGGGTAACACTACAACCCGCCCGCTCTCTCATGCGCGTGCCCCCTCTCTGTTTTCCTCCGCATGCATGACGATCTCTCCCGTTGTGTCGGCTGCAGGCGACGTCGGGGTTGGGCAGCGCGGCGGCGGCGGCGCTGGCGCGGGAGGGCTACCACGTCGTGCTCGGTGAGTGGCCCCGCGTGTCTCCTTCTCGCTGCCATGCTTGCCTTGCTTGGGCATTCAGTCGAACAGGTGTGCTGCATCTGTGTAGCAGGGCCAAGGCCATCGAATCTACCAAAAAAAGGAGCTTCTGGTTTACTTGTTGCCTTTTGTTCCGTATGTATTGGTTGCTGAATTCAGAAAACCTTCTGCACTGATTCTTCAGCAAGGACCTCTGAGCACAGATTGCTCTCCTTTCCATGGTTGACATGGCGCCCAATGAATCTGTGGTGCCTAATGTTCTGATATCATTGTTCATCTGTTGATTGCACTAGGTTTAGCAGATCCTCTGTTTGTAACCTTGCTATAGTCACTGCAGTAGAAATTTGCCTTTATTCTTGTTCTTTTCTGATTTATTCAACCATGTTGCTGTACTGAATCGGTATGCAATTATATTCTTTCTCAGCTGGACGTTCCACGCAGTTGTTATATGAGGTATCATTATATACGGTGTTTGCACTAGATGTATACTATGCTATTCTTTACCGATGTCACCATTGCTTTTCTCCATTGAAACAGACTGTTCAAGAGATTCGGAGGCAACAACCAGATGCCCATCTTGAAGCACTTCAACTCGACTTGGCATCGTACAAGTCAATAAAGAAGTTTGGAACTTCTCTGAAGCAGTGGATTCAGCAGACAAGTTCAGAGCCTGCTATCCAGCTTTTGATTAATAATGCTGGCATATTAGCAAAGTCGCATCGAGTAACTGAGGACGGGCTTGATGAGTAGGTGCTTGCTTCCCTTGGTTGTTCTTGCAAAAGATTATTGTTGTGCTGGCAATATATATTCTTTTCTTTGTTTCAGCATTACATTTTTCCTTCCATTTGATGGTTAACTAAGACCTTAGTACATGCAAATTTCAGGATGATACAAACAAACTACCTTGGTCCCTTTATCCTGACCAGCATTCTTTTACCATTGCTGAAGAACAGCTCGGTACCTTCTAGGGTGGTTAATCTAACATCTTTCACACACAGATGTGGTAAGTGTTAAATTTAATTTTATGTCTTCTACAGATTATGTGAACTATTTATGAACATGAGTTCAACTGAAGCATGACATTAACGAAAGATGTACCCTGTTATACTATTGTTCATCTTATGTTTCGTTTTATCCATTTCCCCCCCTGTTGTTGTGCTAGTGTTTCCTGTATAAGGTTGTGTGGTGGCTCAAATCTTGCGCCGCATAACTGCTCTGCTGTTTTAAAATTTATATATGCTTGTACCATTGGCACACCATGCCACCCCCTTTTGCAGTAACTCATACATGGTTCTCAACGAAAATGGAAAGCTTAGTTTGCATGTCAGATAGATCATATACTACCATTGTGCTTGTTTCTCTTTCTCTCACTTAAGAATAAGGTGCATGGTTTGATAAAATGTGCAATTTTTTCCTATGCAGTATCAGGTATTGATGTGTCTGAGGATGCATTGAGAGGGATGAAATTTGGTCGGTGTTCAGTAGGGGAAAGTTACCCCTTAGCTTCTACTTATGAGTATACCAAGCGTGAGTCTTTTTGGCTCCGTTTTTCAGTATGCTTCATATAATTCTATCCTATGTTTTTAAATTCATTTATTATTGCAGTTTGTTTACTGATATTCTCATATGAGCTCCATCGACAGCTTCACATGTCACCTGCGGTCACTGTCATGTATGTACCACTGATTATCTGCCATGCATTTCCTTCACCTTTTTCCATTCTGTAAAACTTGCCTATTGATGGAATATGGGGCCATTTTATTTATGTTGAAACTTTGGAGAATAATTGTTCATAAGGGCCTCCACACTTTGCCACAAAACATTTGGCGAATATAACCTTTTGTTGTAAGGACAGACTAAGGAAGCTCATCCCAATGGAACTGAACTTAAGCTCTAGCAATCTTCTTGTCTGTTGACAACTAGCAACTTGTAATCTAGCATGCTTCTATTTGCACACATGAATTGCTAAATCTCTTGTTTCTAGTGCTGCTGATCCTGGTGTTGTGGAAACAAAGATCATGCGTGAGCTTCCTCAGTGCCTGTCGTGGTTCGCATTCTTGGTTCTGCGCTTCCTGAAACTCCTGCAGGAACCTGATACTGGGGTTGGTGCTGTCCTTGACGCTGCTCTGGCGCCACCTGTAAGATTGCTCTTAAATCCTGCGGTACTTACATAGTTTCACAACAAAACAATGCGGTAGCATCCGCAGGTAAACCTTGAAATCTTATTCCATGCTGTTGTTTCAGGAAGAATCTGGGAAGTATTTCTTTGGAGGGAAAGGGAGAACAATCAGATCCTCCCGGCTATCGTACGACACGGAAATTGCCAAGAAGCTGTGGGCAGAATCGTCAGCGGTGTTCAAGGAGCTGCAGCTTAGAGAAGTAGATTTCAGGAACAGCTAAAAAGAAACACGGAAAATCAGTTACTTCTGATATCTTTTCTTCTTGGTATGATCCAATTTTTTGCCCTTCCTAGTAGTTTATCGAAAAGTCCATACATGAGGCAGCGCAAGGTCACGTTCTGTAGATGCTGCGGCCTGTTAACGTTGACTGGAGACCAGCGGTAAGCCGGTAAATGAGTAGGGTGGAGGTGAACCCAAGTACCGAACCCATACAGGTGGAGCCTGCTATGCTCTCGTTTTTCTTTTGGACCTATTCCCTCCGTCCTAAAATAAAGGATATTTTGATTTGTTCTAAGTCAAACTAGTCTAAGTTTAACTTCATAAATAAAAATATTGTTAGGTAAGTGAATTATAAAAATAAATTTCATAATGAATCTAACTATATTCATTTGATATCACAAATATTATTACTTCTATAAATTGGTGAAAGTTAGACTAATTTGACTTAGGACAAAGCAAAAGGACTTATAATTTAGGACGGAGGGCGTATTTCTGTCGGTAGATGTTTTTGTTTATGGTTCAGTTTCTCGATGAAAAGATAAAAAAGCCATAACATATCAGAATTGTTCTAAATTCTTGAAAACAGGTCCGTATGAATTTTGTTTCTTTTCTACTAAATATAGCAAGAGGAAACTAATATCAGTTATAGAAAAAACATGGCATGAAACTTTTAAAGGGAATAATTAAGATACAATATTATAACAAATTGAGATATAAATGGGCAATTCAGATACATCCATTCTTTCTTTTAGAAAGAAAGAGAAATACATATCGGAGGTAACCGGCTAATTGTTCAGTCTGATTGTATGGAGGTCGTTGAAATCATGGAGAATGGAAGCTTTACTGCGAACTCAGCTGCCGCTTTATATGATGAATGTAGTATAATTTGGAATGGTTTCGACGATATATCTATTGAGCATTTAAGCAGGGAAGCAAATCAAGTGGCACATGAGCTAGCTAGGCAAGCTATGGCATCCAAAGAAAATTGTATTTGGGACGATGATCCCCCCTGGTTTATAGTTCAATTCTTAGCCAATGATGTAACTATTCTCAATCAATAAAGCATGCCTAAGGGCTTTGATAAAAAAAAAAGAAAGAGAAATACATCCATACAAACAATATAAAAATAAAAAATACAATATGAAAACAAAACATAAAAAGGAGGAGCTAGAGCTTTGACACCTTTGCAATGTTGGCATAAAGCAGCCGCTGGAACTCCTCCATGTTTGCAGCCTCGATGCAGATGACCACGCGGATGGCGCCGCCGCAGCGGTGGTCTTGGGGCCCTTGGCTCATGACGTGCGCAATCCCACCCCGGCCGGAATCCGCCCGTGACATCACCTGCGGGCCCCCGCAGCCGAAATCCGCGTCGTACACCGGCAAGCCTAGCCAGCTGATTATCCGCAGCTCCGTCTCCGGCATGCTGCCCGTCGGCGGCCGGATGCCCATCTGGGCCAGCTCGAGGTAGTCGATCGCGGACCGCACCAGCTCGTCGTCCACCCTCGCGATGGCGCCGCTGATGCGGCCGGCTACGGATGCCAGCGGCTCCGTGGCGACATCCTGCGCCTCACCGGTTGCGCCCAGCGAGACCAAGGCGTTGCCGAAGTAGCGGGCCGGGAGCGGCGGCCTCATCACGCGGCGCCGGACGTTGGCCAGGAAGCTGAGGCGTGCGGTGGCGCCCGGTGGAAGCCGCCGCGCGACGCTCGCGCACTGCCACACCAGGGCGCTCACGGAGCAGAAGGTGCTTGCCCCGCCGCAGAGGCGCTTTAGGGTGTCGACCTGGTCCCTGGAGATGGTGAACACTGAACACCTCGGTGGCGGTTGGCGCCGACGGCTCGGAGAGGTTCACCCTGGAGCACAGCCGCAGGAGGTTGAGCAAGCGGATGAGTAAACTAGATTATTTTATCATAGGTAAGAACGCTTCTGGCAAGGTTTTCGTGTCATTCAGCAACATGAATCTTCGACCAAGAGTACATTTCGTCTCGTGCATTAATTTGAAAATTGACAAATCGATAAGTTTTGCTGAAAATTAACCACTTGATAGGTTTATTCAGTTGTCTGAAAATTAACCACGACTCTTTTTTTTTTGAGATAAAATTAACCACGACTCGTGTAAAATAGAAGATACAAAGTTTGCAACACGCTCACGAAACAACCAAACATACTACCATATTCTGTAAAAGATGTATCGGTGGAAAGAAGAGAGTTTGTAACCAGATTATGATCTCATATCATTTCATCCCCAGTTACCGAGGTACGCATCCCTGATGCTATGCATCTCTGCAGCAGCATCGCTTATTGACAGACGATCCCTGGGTGATTGCTTTGAGCACAGCACACCAAGCTTGATAATGGCAGCCAAACATTCCTTGGTTCTGGTAATCTCTCCTGTAGCATTGCTACTGTTTGCTTCATCATACAACCAGATTTTGGAATCTACTATCTCCGTGACCTTATCAGGAAGAGCTGCATCGGCAAAGCGGTGCAAACTTAACCCATCTCTGAACATGTCATCTGTTGGACTCTTTCCTGTAAACATCTCGATCAAAATGATGCCAAGACTGTACATGTCACCGTAGGTTGATACTTCAAGCCCTTCTCCATATTCTACAATAAATTGCAACAAATGAAGAATAAACAAGTATGTTCAGAAGATGTTTACTGAGCACATAGCAAACTGAATAAGATCAAGCAAACTAGACAAGGAACATATTGAAATTACCTGGAGCAATGTATCCGATAGAGCCTCTTATTCCAATGGTACTATTGGAATTCAAAGTTGTTCCACTTGCGGCTTCATTTAAAATCCTGGCAATGCCAAAATCTCCAACACGAGCTCTCATGTCCTGAGTAAGAAGAATGTTGCTGGGCTTGAGGTCGCAGTGGATGATTGATGGCTGGCAACCGTTATGAAGATAGTTCAAGCATCCATAATGTCAATAGCGATATCTAGCCTTTGTTCCAAGGAGAGTGTTCCATTTCTACTTTGGCTTTCAGTAGTTGAGTGAATCCAGCTGTCTAAGTTTCCATTGGGCATATACTCAAAAACTAGTGCTCTAAAGTCCTGACCATTGTGGTCGATGCTTGAACAACATGTGATGATCTTCACAAGGCATCGGTGCCTGACTCTTCGCAGGGCCTCACACTCAGCCTGGAAACTTTTATATGATCCTGATTGCTGGAGATTAAACACCTTGATAGCCACGGAAACACGTCCATCTTCTATGGCACCTCTGTATACTAAGCCATGTCTTCCCTTCCCGATAAGATTGGCTTCTGAAAAAGGAACTGTATCTTGCCCTAGGAGCAATCGCCAGCTTGCAGGAACTGTATCTTGCCCACAATAACCTATCAGGAGCAATTCCAGAACTACTAGGTAATTCAACGTCACTGGTCCATCTTGATCTTTCCTTCAACAGTTTACAAGGTGAAGTACCAAAAGATGGGGTTTTCAAGAATCTTACTAGGTTCTCAATAGTTGCTAAGGCCATCCCCAACCCATGGTGTCCATAGATAGTGTCTACATTGCCAACTAAGCAAGACACTATGTTTAGAAACTACATCTCTCAATGCATAGTTTCTTCATGTAGATCCATAATTAATACTCAATCCATCATTCTCTCTCATCTCTACCAATCATATTTGTTGTTCAATTATTATGAGGACACTACCATCTCCCAATGCATGACTTGGTGGTGTCCAGTGCATAGGTTCTCGTGAAGAAACTGGGTCTTGCATGAGACCCGGTTTCTTCCTCTCTCCACTCTCTCTCTTATTTAATATAGTGTCATGTAAGCTAATAGTCCTAGGTGGCAATGTAATTAATGCTATGGAAACCATCCTAGTTGGTACTGTATACTAAGCCTGGCGATTTCCTGCAAGCTGGTAGCCACGGAAACACGTCCATCTTCTATGGCACCTCTGTATACTAAGCCATGTCTTCCCTTCCCGATAAGATTGGCTTCCAATGTTTGATGGAATTGGTCCCTCTAGGCTGTTGGCTTTTAAAAGAAGTCCAACTAGACCAGTGATGTTTCCTACGGAGAAAGGGATACTTGCTGACAGGTTGTTCGTATCTAGGTATAATATTTCCAATTTTGTAAGGGCCCCTATACTTTCTGGAATGATCCTGGTGAGGAAGTTCTCGCCTAGATCAAGGTAATCGAGATTTACCAAATTCCCAATTCCAGGTGGAATGACACCAGATATACTGTTGGAGAAAATCTGCAGCGTCTGGAGGGTGGTGGAAAGGTTAGCCACTGAATTTGGTAGTTTTCCTGCAAACCTATTGGATGCCATGCCTAGCGTTTGCAGTCTGCTACAGTTTGTCAGAGAAGTAAGGAACTCCCATTCTTGCTCACTGTTTGCCACGAACTTGTTAAAATTCAGATTAAACCATTCAAGATATTGCATTATGCTCAGCGTGTGAGGAACAACCCCACTAAATTCATTGTATGCTATCTCAAAAATCTGTAGACTGGAGAGATTAGTCAGAGACGCGGGGATGACTCCAGTGAATCGATTACCTCCAAGATAAAGTTGCTGGAGGGCGCGAATTCTTGTTCCACAATCTTGTGGGAGCCGGCCGTGCAGGTTGTTCTCCCCAACGTCCAATACTTGGAGAGATGACAGATTGCACAGCGTAGGAGGAAGCAAACCTGACAAGTTGTTGGTGGAGAGATAAAGGAACAAGAGACGTGGGTTGCTCCCAATTCCTTGGGGGATCGGTCCCTCTAGGTGGTTGTCCTGCAGGGATAAATATTCCAACCGGGAAAGGTTCCCGATCGATGCTGGAATGGTTCCAGTGATACTATTGTTGGACAGGACGAGAACAGTGAGCATGGGCATGTTGCCGATCTCGGCAGGTATGGTTCCTTGCAGACCTTTGTTGTCGCCGATCAGCATCACCCTTAGGCTGGTGCAGCGGCTGATGTTGCTCGGAATGGTGCCGGTGAGCGAGTTGCCCTTCAGGTTAAGGTACTGGAGACGGCGGAGGAAGCTGATGCTCGGCGGGATGTCGCCGTGCAGGGCGTTGAAGCTTAGGTTGAGCCTCCGCAGGAAGGTGAGGTTGCCGATGGAGGGGGAGATGGTGCCGTCGAGCCCCCGGGAGGGGAGGTCCAACGCCACCACCCTCTGTGGGTGTTCCCTGCCGCACACGACGCCCTCCCAGCCGCAGTAACTGACGCTGCTGTTCTGAGACCAGGAGGCGAGAGCCCTGGAGTGGGCGGACGATGCCTTTGCCTTGAAATCTAGGAGCGCTCCCTCGTCGCCCGTCGACGGCGCGGTCGCAGCGGCATGCATGCCCGCCACGGCGGCGAGCATCAGCAGCGGCACGAGGAGTGCGGCCGTGTGGAGCTGGAGCAGCAGCATGGCTGCCTGGCTGCTGCAGTGCTGCTTATTTCTTCAGCTTGCTTGATTGTTACCTCTTGCTTGTATCTGAACTGAATGGCAAACAAACAAACACGGGGCGAGGCTATGATTGGGGCCGATTGGCCGACGACTTTTCTTAGGAGCTAGGTCGTCTCGTCTGCATTCAGGGAGGACGATGTTGCTGTCTTTATCATGATCCCTTGTTGACGGCAAAATGTATTTTTTTTTAAAAAAAAGATCCGACAAGATGCAGCAGCGACATCCTGAAAAATTCCACTCGCCTGCTGCCTAGTCCAACCGGGTCGTTGAAATGCCATCAACCTTCCCTACTTGACTATGCCTTGGCCCTCCCAGGCCCAACCACCCCCACCTCTCCCAATAAAAGGCTGTGAAATTTCAAGAGTAATTTGTCAGATTTTCTGTAGCAAATGTCGTTGCCACATACTCTCAGCTCCTATATGTTTGACTAGGTCTGTGCCTAGAGATGCAAATGTGTACCTAATTGTATTTCAGGTGTCGGTGTTTTACCGGCAACCTACCGAGGGGTTCACCAGGCAGTTGATTTTTAAGCAGGGTGACACCAAGATCAGGAACTCAATGGCGCACATAACACAAGGTTTAGACAGGTTCTGGCCGCAATGTGCGTAATACCCTATTTCCTATATGCTAGATTGTATTGCATGATGTTGATTGATATGTTTTGGAGGGGCCCCTGCTCGGCCTTATATACTGGGGGCAAGGTTACAGGTCGGTTTACAAGAATCCTAGTCGATTACAACCAGAAAGAAGTCTACTCATTACATGGAGTACTTTCCTTACATATCAAGTAGTTCCATAAATCATAGACGTCCGATGTCATCATGTACCATAGTCTTCCATAGATGATACTACCCATATTTGGAGTAGTAACATACTATTTTTAGGCCTATGGATGCTGGTCCAACAAGCCCCCTAGCTCTTCGCAGTCGAGTACTTGAAGCCAATGGAGCACTTTTCAGACCATTCGAGTACTTTTGGTATTTAACCGAGTATTTCAATCAGAATGTAATACCTGAAGAGTACTTTTTACGGCTGAATTGAGACTAAGAGGTGCTCAGCCCCAAATATCTTGAAGCTTGTAATCTTCATCTTTAATATGGGGTGCGCTTTAATATGGGGTGCGGGTTTAAATCGCACTCCATATGGAGTAGTCCCCAAGCCTCAGGTTGAACTATAGGAGTATAGGATCAAGCTGAGTGTTAAAGAATCTTGTCTTGTTTGTCTTCATATTGTTTTGAAAATTATGGGGTGCAATTTTAATTGCACTCCGTATGGATCGGAGCAGCCTCTGAGCTTTAGGTTGAACCCAAGGATCGGTCAAATCTATCTATTGTTGTTTTCCAAATAAAATTGAAAAACATCTTATTCATGCACACGTCTCATGCAGTCCCCGAACCTGGAACCATACCTTGGTAGGGTTGAAAAAGGGTCAAGATTAACTTGCAGCTTGATTTTATAAAGTACCCAAAAATTAATGGTGATTCAAGAATTCATTTTAAAGAATATCGGAAAACTAAAGCAAACAGCGCCTTATTATTGGCTTTGAGGCTTTCCGGAGCGATTCATTCGTAGTGGTCGCTGCATTCTCTCAGGGCCCACTATATAAACCAAGGAATGCGTACAGTATTCTCGTCAGGGCCCACCATATAACCAGCGCCGTGCGCATCTCTTCTTTCCGTTCCTCCCCTCCGTAACCGTCCAGCGCCGCCGGTGAAATCCATCGACGAAGTGAGTACAAACCTTGCACGGGACGGGTGCACCTCTCCTGGTTAAATGAAATCCACTCTCCCCGGAAGTTAGAATCCTGAAGAAACGAACACGTACCGAAGGAGCTGCGCCTTCCTTAGGGCTGGGGTTGTATGTGCACTGCTCAGGTCACCTGCCACTGCCGCCGTCGCCAATTGTATGCCCCCCGGCCCCCCCTCGGCGGATTGCTTCTCTGCCGGTCCAATTCGAGCCTGTTGACGAATCCGGGGTGGTAGTTTTGGGAACGTTTCGACCTTTTAATGCTTTATTCAAGTTGATTTTGACGTTTACAGTAAAAGCATACTGTGTGTTGGTATAGAGAACCAACCAACAGCATTGGCTATGATTTTGATAGTGGCCCTTCCATTAGTTGTTCTGCCATGGATTTGCATCGATGCTTTGCTCGTCGTGGCCCAGATTTGACCTTTTCTTCTTTTTCAGTATAGGAAAAGATGTCAGCGAGTAAGAGGGGTGCTTTCTCAAAAAAGAGAAAAAGAATTCGCAGCGACGAAGAGTCCTCGTCGATTTCAGGTCTGCTGCTTCTTCCTTTTTCTCTTCAAGTTTTCTACAGCTCTAGTCAAGCACTCACATCTCTGTTGTACCTTGTTTCTGTGACGGTCTTGCCTGGGGACAATCAAGACATTTGGAGTCAGCTGCGTGAAGACGTTGCATCAAATTTGCGTAGAAGTGTCGTCTCACTAGTTCTGACCAATGGTAACTATGCTGTTGTATGAAATATATATTTTAACATTGTTAGTTATAAATATTTAAATTAAGATCTTGTGTAGAATTTGGCGACCCAGTTAAATTCTCTGGTATGGCTATAGAACGCCAGAGCAATTTTACGAAGTTTGTGACAACTGGAAATCTTGCTGAATGTTTACAGAGTGGGCATCTTGGAGAAGTGGTTGGTGCTGCTAATCATTTGTTAACTATTCATGATTATGTACTTAAGACAACTGTGGTCACTCCGTAATGTTTCATATGTTTTATGTTACAGATCAAAGTATACTTTGAAGGAAATGTTTTCAGAGGGTATCTGGACGAATGTGATTCTGACTGTCAACTTGCTGTTGTCAAAGTCATGTGCGCTCTTAATGTTTATTGTGTACATCTTAATCCTGCGATGGAATGTATGCCCTGTCAATCCCTAATAGCTGTAGGGTGTTCATTTCACACAATCATAGCAACAAGTGGGAAAATTTGTGAATCTTCTAAAGATAGAGAGTTCCTTATATTCTCTCAAGTCTATGAGGTACAACTGCATTCTATGGGTGTTTAATCTTTGCTTAGAAATGTATATACACTGAACTACATCTCATATTTCTATAAGAATCATGTAAATATATATACTCCCTCGGTTTACTTCTATTTAACACCATTGACTGTATTGTTAAAGTTTGGCTTCTAAGTATTTTTAAACTGTATTGGTTATGGAACATACTGAAAAGATATTATACATTTCTAAGCATTTCCATGTAATTGATAAAAAGGTAGCAGTTAAAATTTGCATTTGACAGTTGACATAAAGGTGGTAGTAACTCTTGTTTCATATCATTTTGCTTCGTTCCAGTATAACCCATGCTGCTTTTTTTTTTCTAGAATTGGCTAGGGGCGGCATTTTTTGATATTGATGGAAACTTTGTTGGCATGAACCACTCCAATTTTTTGCCATGCAAAATATTTCTCGAACGGTCGGAATCAAGGGGCGTATTTCGCTATGTTGGCATAAATGGTTGGTATGAGACTCTAATGTAAGTTGATTTTTCTTTTTGCGAAACAATAATTAACTTTTTTATATTCTGGATTGGTAGCTTTACCTTTTTGTAGTTTTCTTGGGCATTTGTTGCATTTTCTAATGTTATCCCTAGTAACAACAAATTCTTTGGTACATGTACCCCAACATAATTGCAAAAGGACCAGCTGTGCTATTGTCATCTGTCACATTTAGCCATTTGTGTAGGGTAGCCATATTTTTGTGTCAGTTTGAAGCTCATGTCTTATTCAAAATATGTGAGTTCCTTTTGTTCAGACTATACACTAAAATGTGTTGAAATACTGGTGTCCATGCTGCCTTGGGTCTATTTTTTTTTCCTTTCCTAAATTCTGCTCATGGTGGCGTTGTATTGTTCTATGTGTTGTGTTACTGCTAATGTTTATATTATTCTGCAGGGGGTGCCTTTCCTTCCATCCTAAAGGTGAGTACAATCACTCAAATGTCTCTACTAGTATTTTGTGCAAATTAGCTTAGTTGCTTCCATAAAAACTATTAGTTAGTTTAGCCGTTTTTAATAAATTTGCATTGTTGTGTTACTATAGCGCTAATCGGTAAACATTTTTTTTTACTGTTTTAGCACTAGCATTGTGACATTTCTCAATTATTAGTATTCCACATTCTAAGTTTGAAATGAAACATTATTCTGATTTAAAAAAATTATCATCGATTTATATATACACATGCAAATAGTGCAATGGGGTACTATTAAATACTGCCTGCACATGTCTACATAGATCCATTTACAGAAGATCTGGATTGTGCATAGAACATGATCATCATTAACTCTTGTGTTCATGGGTATGCTCTAGCACAATCAGTTCTAATGCGTGTCACCGCTTAAGTTCTCATCATAGAAATATCTTGCAATCAGTATGTGTAGAATTTTATTTGATTGCCGCAGATTTTACTTAGAATTAGCATATTCCAGTGCTAATCACTTTTGTTGCACCAGCATATGATGTTGTTGACAAGGAACAGTTTCCGGATCTGATCTCTTTGGGTTATCCCATTCCATCAAGGAGTATGGTCAATCGTGAGTGGCTTGTACATTTTCTTAGTTATCCTTCATTGAGCCTTTGTACAGCCCTGCTGTACCACTAGCAACTATTATACCATGTATCATTTTCTAGGTGGCATGATTTTGGTTCAAACTTATGAAGATCCTTTTGGTGATTTATATCCTAAGGGTGTCTGGGGTGAATTCAGGAAAAGAGTTTCTTCTGAGATATCTCGAAATGTTGTGGCACTTACTTCTTTCAGAGGTGATTTTGCATTAATGTGCTATTTACAACTTCATATTTTTGTGTGGTCATCAATTGCTGATGATCAGAATCATGGTGTCCAGGAGAAACAAGGTTTTTTGCATGCACTGGAGTTTTCATTGACTATGATGATAAGTATCCTCAAATTCTGACTTCAGCGAGTTTGATTAGAGATCCTGATGGTCGAAACAAGGTTGTCGAGGACTTGAGGGTTAGTGCTCCTGACTATACTGTGGTCCTTGTTATTCCAATATATAACTGAAGTCACATTGTATTGTTTGCAGATTGAGGTGTTGCTCCCAAGCAAACAATGCAAAACAGGGATATTAAAACATTATAGTTTACATTACAATGTTGCTGTAGTCAGTGTAGAGTACCGTGCTCTTTGTCCTCTGAATCTTGAGAGATGTCCTGTGAAGCTTAATGATTCTATGAAAAATGATTCTACAGTAGTAGCTGTCGGGCGAATCTTCCAATCAGGCACATTAATGGCTGCGAGTGGGAAACTAACTGCTGACACAGGCATGCTTAATTGTGAAGTTACTTGTTACTCCACATGTAAAATCACCACGGTTTTGCTGTTCATTTATTTTTCCTTGTTTTACATGTTGGAAGCAAATATGGGTTTAACTAACATATGACATCATGTATTGAGATTCTTTGCATTACAACTGACAACCCCATTGGAACCTGGTTAGGCTGGGATTGGAGGGCCCCTTGTCGATATTGACGGTAATTTTATTGGCATGAATTTTCATGGAATGTATTGTAAGGAAATAGGAACCCCATTCCTGTATCATGAAGATCTCTGCAGAATCCTGGAATTTCTAAAGACAAAACAGTATGTATAGACTTCTTTTTTAAGTATGCTTTTCTTTTTCTTTTGGTGCTATAGTGCCTATTGGAACAAACATTCAGCTTAGTTTGCACTTGACTGCAAAGATTTATGTTATAGCATTTAAACAATCTAGTTGAAGTATGTTCTGTCAAGCATAATGCTGTATTAAATCTTTTCTTTTGTGTATTTCACAGACCCAAAAGGTTTGTTTTTGGGGGCAAGGTCCTTGGAGATAAGGAACCAATAAGGACCCAAGGGGGTTTAGGGTAAGCTCATACATCTCATTGCTATTGAAGTTGCATCATGAATTTGTTGGTAATAATATGGTGTTTGTGTGAATTATTGAATAACAGATGGTCAGTGCCTAAGCCATATTGGTGTGATGAAAGTGATATTGAGGAGGAGGATATGAATGACAAACGTGAACTTGTACCCGACGGCTGCCCAGTAAGATACATACTTGGATCTATAACCGTGCTCAAGTAGTAGGCTCTTACTCCACTAGAGCTTGTTTAAGATGCATGTCTTATAGTACTTGGTATATTCAGCGTTGAGACTGTATGCCATGTAAGATACTGGTTTGATTTTTTTGTATTGCTGTACCTTGACAGAAACGTTATTTACTCTGAGCTTGAACTGCTTCTAATCTCTCCATCTGGACCTGTTTACACACTTTTTTTTATGTCTCAACTCTCAAATAGTCAATCGAGTGACCCTCGGATCAAGAAATAAGCAGCACAACTGGAATCTGCCAGCATCTTTTACCTCTTCTTGCCTGATCAAATGTGGAGTAGGCAAACTGCTGTCCACCTGCTGTGGCAGCCCAACTAGCTTTGACTCGAGCTCTTCAGGGTGGAAGAGAGTTGTTTGCTTGATCAGATATGTTACCTTCTGGTTCAGTCTACTTCTTCAGCTTACCCAGTTTCAGAACCTTTTCGTGCTCTGAAGTTCGATCTTTCGCATCATGGTTCCTGTTGGGGTAGCGGCCGAAGCCAATGAACCCAAGCAACGGATGAAACTGAGCAACAGAAACAAGCAATAAAAATATTACTCGTCAACAGTGTCTCGGGAATCAACAACTTTTATATGTGGGAGAAGGGTCTCCTTTTATAGGAAGACCACGGGACTTTACATTCCCGTTGTACCCCTAGGATCAGGCATCATCCTCTGGACTATACAATACAATTAGCCTAGGGACACTTTAGTACATTTACTCCTCCCAATGTGAATGCGTAGACTTGCAATCCCGTGTTTGACTTGGCTTAGACTTGGTCTTGTTGGACTTGGTCCACGCCCGCTTCGCCAGCTGGAAAGAGGTATGTGGCTCCTTGATTTGGCTTCTTCCGAGTCAGGACGGCCCGAAGCCATCTCTCGGCGTCCAAAAGCCAACAGCTCCTCCAAGAACCTGCAATATAGAGCAAGCCGAAGCTAGCCAATGACTCAATCATAGCTTTTGGCATTCAACAGTATCATTCCTTCGCCATACTGGCTTCTAACTTAGTTTGGATAACGTCGTTCTGGTACGTGACCTGGTAAGCCGACCGAAGCCGATCGGCTTTGGCTTATTTCTCTGACCGAAGCCGATTGGCTTTGGCTTATTTCTCTGAACGAGGCCGAATTGGCTTATTTCTTTGGACGAAGCCAAATTAGGGACTCATCAAATAAAAGAAGCCCATTGGCTTCTTCTCCTTTGTCAGTTGCCGTTTTTGTGTGAAAACAGAGCAAAACAAGTAGAAGGCGTTTGTCGGCGGGCCAAATCCCCAACAGTAGCCCCTCGAGGACGAGGGCTTTCTTCAACAGGCCGAGCTCCATGAACATTGGATTGCTTGCCAGTCCGAGAAATGCCTCCTCCTTGTTGGAGAAAGCCCCTTCGTTTATTGTTTTGATATTTTGTCCATTGGCTTTTGTTGTTTCTTAACGGTTGATTTTTGGTACCGTTGTCGTAATTTTGCTTCGGTTCGCTTGAATTTGAAGCGCTGGCTCGTTTTTCGAGTTTTTTAACGGTTGGATTTTACTGCCCTATAAATAGGACCGAAGGGGGGGGGGTGAAACTCACTTGCTTCGCTTTGCAATTTTTGCACTTAGCTTGTGTTTGACGCTTTAAATTGGTTTGGGAGCTCTTGAACTCAAGTTTTGGCTTTCCAGTTCGTCGCAAGTAAGTTTTTTGCTTTTTGTACTCTCATTTCCTTCGTTCTTGCTTTTCTGTGTTTTTGTTGTTTCGTTTGCTTATTGTTTCTTCTGTTTGTTGTAGCGGCTCGCACAAAGCAAACCGCTCGTCTGATTGGCTACGTTTCCGACGAAGACAACTCAGACGCGGACGCGGTTAATATGGACACTGCCGAAGCTGCATCCTTTGCTCAGGCGCTTGAGGTCAACGTGGCCGCAGCCCCAGAAGCTAAAATTGCTATGGAAATTGATGAAAGGGGGAAGGGTCCCGTCGATGAGGGGGAAGCTGCCGGAGGCGATGACACGGAGGATGCCGAGTCTGCGGCAGGTGATGCCCTTGACGAGGTAGAAGCCGATGTGTCAGATCTTTTGGATTATCGAAAGAAGCCAAAGACCACTGTCTTTGGTAAATCCTTTGTTACCCCAGAGCCGATCCGCTTTTATGAGTCGAAAGGATATTTCCCAGTCGGTCACGGACGAGCCCCAGGCACAGAAACTACTCCGACACCTCTTGAGGACGAAGCCGTTGTGTTCAAGGAGTTCTTCTGTGCTGGGCTTCGGATGCCCATTGATAATATACTTGCTGATATTCTTGGGAGGTTCGGATTGCAGTTCCATCACCTTACCCCCAATGCTATCACTCATTTGCTTCATTTCTTTTGGGCGGTGAAAACGAATGCATCAGATGTTAACTTGGACTGCTTCGTCCGTTACTTTGAAGGGCATCGGCAGACCAAAAGTGTTAAACTTGACGGCTTCGAATACGAGCCGGACTATGGCAGTGTTACCTTCTGCGCACGATGGAGGCAGACTGACTTGCAAAAGGTAGAACTTACCTTTTGCCAGAAAAACACCTGAGATAAAAATTGGAAAAGCTATTGGCTTTACGTTAAGGTGCCAGCGCTGGAGACTGTGTTAGAGGATGGAGCGAAGTAGATTTTATTTTCTTTGCACAGCTCTATTGAGCCATGTAGCTTCGTTGCCTGCCCTCCTTTTAACAAAAAGCGCCCGGCTTTGACCGCTGTGAGCGCCTTTTACAAAGCTAGCCGAGTCTCCAGCAGCCGAGACTTGGTTGAGGAAGGATTGGCCATGGGGCTTAATGTTTTGTCTGCTGATTGGAGGCCATTTCCAGTTGTTACGAAGCCGTACAGAGGGATGAACAATATTTGCTTTCCCAAGTTTGGGGCGAAGAAGCCGTCCAATATGTCAGATTATTCCTATGTTCAGTCCATCGAACTGATGGCTGAAATTATTTGTGGAAAGTATACGTCAAAGGAACATGAAAGCTGTTTGGCTTTAGTGGATGGGGTTCGTTTGAACAGAGTATTTGATGAAATGGGTGTCAGCTACCCTCAGCGTACGGCCCCGTCCAAGCCAACGAAGAAGTTCACCGCTGAGGATCATCCCAGCGTGCTGGCGGCCCCGAAGCCAACTCGTGGCCGTGGGAGGAGGGGTCGTGGCGGAGGCCATGGAAGCGGTCAATCAGATGAGGGCGGCGACGAAGCTGGTGGCAGCAAAGCCGGAGCCCCCTCTAGCCGGGGCGGGAGCCATAGCCGAGGAGGTGCCTCCAAGGTGGTTGCCACGAAGAAGCGGATTATTACTTCTTCCTTAGAAGCTTCTAAGCGTCAAAAGCTTTCAAAAGCTCTTCCCATCACACCGCTTTCCAGTGCTCCTCCTCGTCCCGCTACTTTGTCTGCTGAAGTCGATCTTGCAGCTTCCGCTGCAGTCGATGTGCCCTCTTCTGGAGGTTTGTTTCTTGTCTATCTTGTCGTTTTGTTTTTGGCTTCGCTTTTCTTATCTATTCTTGACTTATTGCAGTTAAAGCCGTTGTTGTGCCGCCTCGTCGTGAGCGCCTGCTTGGGTGCATTGACGATGAGGATGAAGTGAGCTTCAGCCGTCTTCTGAGGGAGGATGAGACGAAGGATTTTGCGCTTGGCGAAGCTGAAGTATCGTCCGTCCCTTTCCAGCCGTCATCCTTGGATTTGTTGGCCGGTGCGGCGGCCAAGTCCCTTCAGATTTCTGAGGGACTTACGCAGTTGGCTTCGGCTAACATTGAGGAGCTTCCGCGGACGGTTATGGCTAACATTGAGGAGCCCACGCAGTTGGCTTCTGCCGACGTTGAGGAACCTGTGCAGACAGATTATGCTCTTGAGACTAAGCAGTGTTCTGGCGATTTGGCTCCAACCACTACTCTGCCAGTTAAATTGGCTTATTCAGCTGACGCCAAGCAATCTGCCCCTGCCAAGGACGTTGAATCGGCTCCTGTGAAGCCAGCTCCTGAATCCAAAGGTACATTTTGCAAAGCAGTTATACTGGCGATTTAACTCAAATAACGGCTTTTTTGATATGTTGATTCTTTTGCCTTAGAAGCAAGTTATGTTGGGTATGGACCCTTTACAGATCGGCTTCATCAGGGCGGCTTTCGTCCTCCCAGTGACATTCCGATTGTTGCTCCAAATGGTTAGTATTTTGTGTTATTTCGTATGAAGCTGATTGAGTGTTACCTTTTGTCTTAATTTTCCTTTTGCTTTTTCAGAGCTTGAAATTTGTGTCAAATCTTTGGATTTGGACACACTTTCTGTCTCCAGCCTTAGTGGTATCCAGGTTTGTTCCTTCTGCTTCGTTTTTGAGTTTGCTGTCTGGCTTTTTGATACTTATACTTTTCTTGTTTTAGTCTATGATGTCCATGCAGGAGCTTTTCGCTCGCCTTCCGCTTCGTCTCAACGATGTTGAGGGCGAGCGGGCCGAGCTTGAAACTCTAAGGAAAGAGCGCGAGAGCTTCCTTCAGCTTAAGAGATCTTTGGAAAATGAAAAAGAGCAGCTTCGGCTTGAGCGGGAGTCTGCCACATCAGAGATTGCTTCGCTCAAAGGCAAAGTCACTTCACTGGAGTCTACGCGTGAGCTCAATGCTCAGACTATTGAAGGGCTTCGAAACAAATTGGTCGAGGCTGCCACTTTTGAGCATAATTTGAAGAATCAAGTAAAGTCTCTGGAGGCTGATAAGGAAAAGGCAACGTTAGATGCTGAAAAGTACAAGAAGGAGCTGCTTGTTTCTATTGATTTGAAGAATTCTCTTGTCTCCGAAGCTGATAGGCTTAGGTCTCAGATCGACAAGCTGAGAGCCGATAAGAAGAATTTGGAGACCGAGATCCTTAGCCACAGCTCTGGCGTGTACCTAGAGTACGAGGCTGCTCTGAAGCAATATGGAGCCGAGCCGCTGCCTTTTCCTTCAGATGATTTTGACCTTGGGAAGCTGTTCGCATGGTTGGATGATGAGTTCAAGTCCCTATCAGACGTCTTGTCCAAAGTAAGCGATTATGCTGCTCGAACCTGCATCACCAACGCTTTTAAAATGCTAGCAGATGAAGGGTGCTCTCACTATAAGAGCTTCCTGAGGAGGGACTTTCAATTTCCTTCGGCTTTGAACCCTGACAAGAAGGAATTTTTTAACGAAGCTGTTCTGGCGACTCGCGCCATCTTTCTTAGGAAATTCTGGTCTGCTACAGGGAGAGAGTGTGCCCGAAGCACTGCGTATGATCGTCTTGTTAAGGTTAGCTTCTTTTGCCCTTTTGGTTATTTTTGCTTTCACTCATATTTTTATTTATTTTGCTTTTAGTATTGATTGTTCTGTTTATTTTCAGTACAAGGAGGAACTTGCCCTCGAACAGCAGCAAAAAGCCGAAGCCGAAGCTGCCGCTGCCGCCACTGCAGGGGCGTCTACTTCAAGAGCTGGTGCTGAAGCTGGTCGTGATGGGGCTGAAGCCGGAGCCTTTGATGCTGATCCAAAGGTTTAGCTTCATTAGAGCTGATGGCTTTGATACTTTTGTTGAGGGATGTTAAAACTTTGTGAATTTGTATATACTCAGATCCCTGATGAGGGAGGTGTTCTTGAACTCATGCCAATCACCATGCGCGATGGTCCCTTGTGTGTATCTGGCTTCGCATGGGAACATTATCGGATGTTATATCCAAGTCAAAGACTTGATGATTTTTGGGAGTTTTGCCATGAGTTCTTTCATCATTGCGAATTTGATGTGTTTGACTTTTTTAACTCTTTCATCGTTCGACAGTCGCCTCGTGTCGAACTTGCTCGTGCGAGAAACACCGAAGCTGCTCGTTTGCTTCCAGTTAAGGTTGAGCCAGAGGACTTAGATGATGATAGGGATTTTTCTTACGTGTTTAATGCTCCAAGATTTAGGAGATCTGGCCAGCAATTTGACGGCTATATTTTTGAGATGTTTTGAGCCATCTCTTTATAAAACGCTTTGTAATCCGCTTGGAAATTGTTTCGATTGCAAACACTTGAATGAATGTAAGCTCGATTTGGCTTCATTACGAAAGAAACGCCTCCTTCCCCCCGAAGCGAGGTTTATTCGTTCAAGTGCTTTGTACTTGCATGTACCTGTGGTTCGAAGCCACTTTAGCTTTTTTCAGACTTTATGCATGAATATGAATGTATAAGAATATGTTGTACGTGAATTCTGATAGGTTGCCGAAGCCCCTGTTGTTTATAAGCGTTTATAAAACTTTTTGCCGAAGCTGTTTTTGACTTTATATAGCTGTTTGAGCCAAAGCCCCTTTTACTCTGTTTAGAGTAAGCGTTATAGGACCGAAGCCCCTTTTACTCCTTTCTCGAGTAAGCTTTTCCTTAGATCTGAATTGGCCTTACTCTCGGTAAGGTCAATTCAGTTCTATTTGAATTGTCGAATACCAGCGACTTGGTCGAAGCCAATCGCTTTCGATGCTGCTCATTTGGGGAATACCTCGTTTATATATGGCTTGACGAGTTACAGTAAGCACCGCCTCGTTAAAAACCTCACCCCTTGGTCAGGGTCCCCTTGTGAGGAAAAGAGTACGGGCTTATGGAAAAAGTAAAAATGCTATTCTACTTAATGACTTCGTTTATAGAACACGAAGCCATTTTACATCTTTTTATAAATAATATTTGTGTAAGCTGTCGGCATTCCACGAATGCGGCAGCTCATTGCCTTCGTCGTCGCCTAAGCGAAATGAGCCAGGCCTGTTGCTTTTGATGACCAGAAATGGGCCTTCCCATTTTTGTTGCAGCTTTCCAGCGGGCATGCTTGGGTTTTTCCTTAGGACCCAGTTCCCTACCTTGATATCTTTCTTAACTACCTTCTTGTCTCAGCTTGATACTTAGAAATATTTTTTGCTGCTTGCAGCCTGTATACCTCAATGACATCCTTGTCAATGGCTTCGCTATCTTTGGAAGCTTCTTGTTGGGTGCGAAGCCCCTTGTGCAATATTTTCTCTGGGCATACTGCTTCTTCACCATAAAGTAATTTGAATGGGGTAAACTGTGTTGCTCTTGATGTGGTGGTGTTATGAGCCCAAATCACCTTCGGCATCTCTTCTACCCACTTGCCTTTTTTCTTACAATTTGCAAGGCACTTTCGAATGGCCGTAAAGATTAAGCCATTGGCTCTTTCAACTGCTCCATTTGTTTGCGGGTGATAGACCGAAGCAAATTTAGTTTTTGTTCCAATCGACAAGCAGTATTGCCTGAATTCATCGCAGTCAAACTGCTTCCCATTGTCTACTGTTATTTCCCTTGGCACTCCGAATCGGCACACAATTTGCTGCCAGAAGAACTTGATCACTGTTTTTGCTGTGACGATAGCCAATGGCCTGGCTTCAATCCACTTGGTGAAATACTCAACTGCTACTATGGCGTATTTGAGATTTCCTTGAGCTGTTGGAAGTGGGCCAACCAGATCTATGCCCCATCTTTGCAGAGGCCATGTTGGGGTTATCAGCTGTGATTGCTCCGAAGGAGATTTTCTGTTTGCTGCACACTTTTGACACTGATCACATGTCTTGACTGTGTTTGCTGCATCGATGATGATTGCAGGCCAATAGAATCCTTGCCTCATTGCTTTGCCCACTAAAGCTCTTGCCCCAAAGTGTGCTCCACATAAGCCACTGTATATCTCTTGAATCAGCTCTTTCCCTTCGTTGTGGGAAATGCAACGAAGCCAGGGAGCTACAACTCCTTTTTTGTAAAGGACATCATCTATCATCTGATAGAATCTTGCTCTTTGTTGTATAGCTTTTAGGTCATCCTCGTCAATTGGCTCATAGTATCCCCGAAGATAAGCTATTATTGAGGATCGCCAATCCTCTGAGCTTATTGCACTGATCAGCTTCGGCGGATCATCTGAGTCCTTTATCGATGGTGTTGTTAATGTTTGAAAGAATACGTCAGGTGGAAGCTTATCCCCCTTTGCAGCTGCCTTAGCCAGGGCATCTGTCTCTTCATTTTTTGATCTTGGGATGTACTCCACAGTGAAACCCTTGAATTTTTTCTCCATTGAGTGTACAGTGGTCAAGTTTTTGATGAGTTCTGGTTGCTTCGCTATGCTTTCTTTTTCAATGTGGTCTGCTACCACCTTTGAATCTGTTTTGACAGTGAATCTCTGAGCTCCCAAAGCCTTGGCTTTTCTGAGCCCAAGTAACACAGCTTCGTACTCAGCAACGTTGTTTGTGCTTCTGTCACTGTATTTGCAAAACTCTAAGTTTGCTGCATATCTCATTTTTACACCCGAAGGCGATTGCACAATTGCCGCGATGGCAGCTCCTTTGTCCCCCCAAGCACCGTCACAGTGTATCAGCCAGTTTTCCTCTCTGATAGTGTTTTGTGGCTTGGGTGATGTCCACTCCACTATGAAATCTGCTAAGACTTGTGATTTAATTGCTGTTCTTCTTTCAAAATCCACGACATACTCTGAAAGCTCTGCAGCCCACTTGTGAATTCTCACCGAAGCTTCTTTGTTGTTCAAAAGCTCCTTGAGAGGCTGATCCGTGAGGACTTTGATATTGTGGCCCTCAAAATAGTGTCTGAGCTTTCTGGAAGCCATTATCACTGCATAGATCATCTTCTCAATCTCTGTATAAAATAGCTTCGACGCGGCCAATGCCTCCGACACATAGTATACTGGCTGCTGAATGCTTCTGCATCTATCAGCTTCTCTGTGATGAGCGCTGCGCTCACTGCTGATTGTGATGCTGCAATGTACAGTAGCAATGGTGCCTTTGGGTCTGGTACTGTCAGCTTCGTTAGCTGCGTCAAGTATTGCCTTAGCTCATGAAATGCTTCTGATTGCTGTGGTCCCCATTGAAACTTAGCTACATTTCTGAGTGTTGCAAAGAATGGTAAGCTTCGCTCAGCTGCTTTTGCGATGAATCTGTTGAGTGCAGCAATTCTGCCCGACAGTTTCTGCACATCTCTCATGCACTTTGGCTCTTCCATGTCAAGGATTGCATTTATCTTGTCTGGATTGGCTTCTATCTCATGAGCTGATACCAGACAGCCAAGTATTTTGCCTTTTGTCACTCCAAATACACACTTTTCTGGATTTAGCTTGAGACCAGCTTGTCTCATGCGAGCGAAGGCGGTTGCCAGATCTGATATGTGATCTTGCCTTTTGGAACTTTTGACCAAGATGTCATCAACATACGCCAATATAGTTTTGAACAGTTCGTCCTTGAACTCTGTGCTTGACATTCGACAGAAGCTGCCTCCTGCATTCCGAAGCCCCTCGGGCATCCTGACGAAGCAAAAAGTGCCAACTGGTGTGATAAAGCTGGTCTTTTCCTCATCCTCTTTTTTCATCCAGATTTGGTGATAGCCAGAAAAGCAATCTAAGAGGGACATCATTTCACTTGCTGCTGCTTGATCAACGATCTTATCGATTCTTGGTAGTGGGAAATCATCTTTTGGACAAGCCTTGTTAAGGTTGGTGAAATCAATGCACATTCTCCATTTCCCATTCTTCTTCTGAACTGGTACAATGTTTGCTAGCCATGTTGGACATTTGACTTCGCGTATGACATTGGCGTCCAGTAGCCTTTGCACTTCGGCTTTTACTGCATCAGCTTTCTCTTCTGACATCTTTCTCAGCTTTTGCTTTTTTGGCTTTATATCAGGACTGATTGCCAACTTATGCTCAATTATGCTTCTGTCAACACCTGGTAGATTTTTGCTTGACCAAGCGAACACGTCCTTATTATTCCTCAAGAATTCGATGAGCCTATCTTCTTCTTCCGGCTCTAGATCTGAGCCAATGATCACTTCTCTGTTGAAGACATCAGGCTGCAGCTGCACCTGCTTCGTCTCTGTAGCTTTCTGCATCTTTCTACTATCTTTCTCAATATTTGGCTTTTCTTTTGGGTAATATGGATCTTTTTCTTCAAGCAAATGTACATTTCGCTGGCCAGGTGCTCTGGCTTTCTCTATGTTTCTGGCTTCCCTCTGATCGCCATATACAGTTATAACTCCTTTGAGAGCTGGCATTTTCATGCATAAGAATGATTGCCTTATGATGATATTAAAGGCGTTTATTACTCCTCGTCCGAAGATGACATTGTAATCAAAGATCATGTCTACTACATCAAAGGTGATGTACTCTGTTCTTGCATTG
>CM014271.1:34815381-34828867 GCA_004135705.1 Alloteropsis semialata
TCAACAGTGTCTCGGGAATCAACAACCTTTACATGTGGAAGAAGGGTCTCCTTTTATAAGAAGACCAAGGGACTTTACATTCCTGTTGTACCCCTAGGATCAGGCATCATCCTCTGGACTATACAATACAATTAGCCTAGGGACACTTTAGTACATTTACTCCTCCCAATGTGAATGCGTAGACTTGCAATCCCGTGTTTGACTTGGCTTGGACTTGGTCTTGTTGGACTTGGTCCACGCCCGCTTCGCCAGCTGGAAAGAGGTATGTGGCTCCTTGATTTGGCTTCTTCCGAGTCAGGACGGCCCGAAGCCATCTCTCGGCGTCCAAAAGCCAACAACTCCTCCAAGAACCTGTAATATAGAGCAAGCCGAAGCTAGCCAATGACTCAATCATAGCTTTTGGCATTCAACAGTATCATTCCTTCGCCATACTGGCTTCTAACTTAGTTTGGATAACGTCGTTCTGGTACGTGACCTGGTAAGCCGACCGAAGCCGATCGGCTTTGGCTTATTTCTCTGACCGAAGCCAATTGGCTTTGGCTTATTTCTCTGGACGAGGCCAAATTGGCTTATTTCTCTGGACGAAGCCAAATTAGGGACTCATCAAATAAAAGAAGCCCATTGGCTTCTTCTCCTTTGTCAGTTGCCGTTTTTGTGTGAAAACAGAGCAAAACAAGTAGAAGGCATTTGTCGGCGGGCCAAATCCCCAACAGTTCCACCTCTGCAAATTGGACAACGCAGATATCTTATGTTTGCCTTCGTACCATTGGTAATGTGGTAGCGTATATATGGCGGTTTAACCTCTAGTCAAGTGAATGGCCGTCTGTACGTAGACTTTGTCCAGATTCACAGATTAAATTCTTCGTACAAAATCTTCCAACACTCGAGGTAAAAGAATGGGGAATTTGGCAAAACAAACAGTGCTATGAGTAAGATAAGATGGGGAAAAGACTTGCTCAAAAGTAAACACTTTAGACACAAGTGCAAAGGCCATTATTTGTATTTGAGATACCTAAAGCGAAAGGCATTATTCCATACGGCAATATACGCTTCACTTCAAAAGTACACGGGATATATCAGTCGCAGACTCGCAGTATATATATTTAGATCTAGCAAAGTCACAACCAAAGTCAACTGTATCTTCTTCGACTCCAGATAATATAACGGGATATATCAAAAGCATTTACCATATTTTAGATACAACTAGCACAATGCCTGTGCGTTGCTACGGGTAGACGATATAGATGATTGAAAACTTGCATGGCTAATTTGTCTGTTCGTCATCAATTAAGTTTGAGTGTCTGCAAGTTGTTGGACATTCGCGCGTGCTTCTTATGTCTTTATATTTTTCAATAATGCTCATGTCCTATATGTGGATTGCCATTTTTATTGTTTACATGGAATATTCAGGCCAATCTAACTATTGATTTTTCATGTTTTCCCTCCCTCCTAATGCCTATGGTTTGGCCCATCTCATGTCTTGTTTCGTATTTTCTTTTACATTTCTTTCTTTACCTCCTTTTACAGATTTCTTGACATGTAATTTGTTTGTCTCAACTTCCTTTCATTTAACTTTACGTCTACAAATTTGTTTTGTTCAGACTCTCAATGGTATCAATAATCAAAAGATAAAAAGTTCCAAATCTGATTCACTAATTACGAAGACCAGATTCAATATTTCTAGAAGTCTGGCTCAACAGATATGCATGGTAGTTCACACCAGTTTCGTTGATTTGTAGTGTTTACTTTTGCTAATCAGATCAGCCATATGGGATGATACTGATAGAAGTGCTTCTCCGGTCTTTCTGAAAGGAAAAATGTGCTTCTCCAGTCTTTCTGAGAGGAAAAAAGTGCTTCACTAATTATGAAGACACGCTGCGAGCCGATGGGCGACGGACAGGGGATGCTACATAGGGGCCCACATGCCAGG
This sequence comes from Alloteropsis semialata, assembly GCA_004135705.1. NCBI lineage: Eukaryota > Viridiplantae > Streptophyta > Magnoliopsida > Poales > Poaceae > Alloteropsis > Alloteropsis semialata. Next base: position 34,817,312 of record CM014271.1, read on the forward strand.
TACGAACGATGGTTGAAACACTGCTTGATTTAGTATTAGGCAGAGATTAGTTAAGGTTGAAGGAAAATGGACCTAGTGCTAGGCCATTTGTGATTTTGGTGATTGTATGACAACATAACCATTGGGACTAATGAAGTTTGTCAAGTGTATATTTGAAGGTATTTTAGGTCCCAAGGATGAAGTCATGGTATCCAAGTTACAGCTGAAAAACAGACTTGGAATATTTCTAAGATATTCAAGACGTGGTATCAACAAGCCCAAAGAAGAACCCGCGAAGAAATGGAGCAAACAACTCAGAAGGAAGGGGGCCGCAACAATCGGTGCTTGAGCACCGCAACAGTCGGTCAAAACAGAGAGGCAGCAGGAAGATGAGAAGGCCACTGACACTTGCAGTGCAAGTGTTGGTGAAGCACCACAACAGTCGGTCGACTACAGCAGGTGCAAGACTTGGGCAGGCGGCAGCAGCAGCAGCACCGACTATTGCTCTGCTTGCTCGAAGACCCACCGCAACAGTCGGTGGTGGTCAAGGCAAATGCAGTTCGGCTCTAGTTTGACAGGATGTTGCGGTGCTCACTTGGGATCAAGGACCACAACAGTCGGTGGTCGCAATGGACCCACTGTCAGACTCACAATGGCTATGTGTACAGTGGAGATCAGGAAGTTGCGGTGGTGCACAAAAAGGGCACCGCAACAGTCGGTCCTTTGCAGAAAAGCACCAACGGCTACATAACGGCTAGTTCATGTTGGGGCTATATATACCCCTCCACCCGGCCATTTGAAGGGTGTTAGAGCTTGGGGAAGTTGTTGGGTGTTGAAGTTCACCAATTCATGTGCTCTATCCACCAAAGTGCTTAAAAGAAGATTAGGTAATTAGCAACAAGGTGTCGTGCAAGAAATCACCGACTAGTGAATTTAGTGGATTGTGTGTTTAGGCTCGGATGGTTCGCGAGAGGACACAAGGATTTATACTGGTTCAGGCATGAACGCCCTACGTCCAGTTCGAGGCTTCTCGTGTTACTCGTGTTGCTCGTAGTAGGGGTTACAAGCGGTCGAGAGAGGGAACGAGCTCCCAAGGCTCTGTGAGTGTGTGCGTATGAGTGTGAGTCGGGTGAATCGTGAACCTGTGCTAAGGAAGGCTCCCCTTTCCTTTTATAGTCCAAGGGAATGGGCCGGGCCGTTTACATGAGGGAGAGAAAAAGGAAACCGAGGGAGAGAAAGGGGAGGCTTCTCGAGGAAGGTGGCCGTCCGAGCCTTCGGTCTTCGCCTGCTCCTGGGCCCCTCACGGGGAACTGTAGATGACGCCCATGATGAGTACCCTACGGACGTGTCAAACAGTTGTATTTGACATATCCATGCCGCATGCTAGCGCTCCATCATTTGTAAGGACAGAATGATGGCCGAGCGTGGCAATGTTCCGTCATTCATAAGGGTGGAGTGGTAGCTGAGCTTGCCAGTGCCCCGTCACCCGTTTGGGACGGGGTAGGTGCTGAGCATGGCAGCGCCCCATCATTCATTTAGGACGGGGTAGGCACTGAGCATGGTAGTGCCCCGTCATTCGTTTAGGACGGGGTAGGCGCTGAGCATGGCAGCGCCCCGACATTTGTTTAGGACGGGGTAGATCGCTGTATTAGGTGTACGGCGACCATCCTAGCAATTAATGCTAGCAGCGTCCGTTCACATTGCGGGCCACCCTTGCCTGACGGGGCTGGGCCCTTGGGACTTAGGTCATGATGGCCCTTTGACCCGGGGGAGGTCGGGCGAGGCGAAGGCTTCCGTCTACAGCGATTCCCTCTCCTGACTCCTTCGCTGGGTCGGGCAAGGCGGAGTGGTTTGTCTGTTCGGGTATCTTTCTTCCGACCTCCTCCCGGGGTCGGGTGACGCGGAGCGCAGCGTGCCCAACTGCAGCTGGGCCGTAGTTGGGCCACTCGTGAAAGGGGCGTTGTGAGTGGAGGGCCACATGCCTTATGACCCATCTTGAGCGAGCGACTCTCAAATAGAGGTCCTAACCCCATTGGGTAAGACGTCCCGGATATTGATATCCAACAGTATACCCGAGTTCCTGCGGAGGTTGTTATGACCTGTGCAGGGACTCATCGCCTGTGTCTGATCGATTCATTCGCGGGTGCGCGCGAGCGCACCCACTAGGTGTAGCCCCCGAGCCTTTGAACGAGTTGTGGACTCGTCTAGAGGGTCAGTTCGTGGGTCTTTGTTGTTTCCCTCAACGGGGACGCGCGAGCGCACCCGGTGGGTGTATCCCCCGAGCCACTGGGCGAATATTAAATTTGCTCAGGGGCTAAGATTCGTCTGCCCGAATGGTCATGTCACCGCCCAGGGGCATCGCTCCTTTTAAGGGTCTGGCGCGAGCCTTAATCATCCGCAGAGGGTCTCATGACCCCGCGCCAGGGCTCGCTGCGTGGCGTGCCTGCCATGTCTGACCTTGACCCGATTGGTCATGTCGGTCCTTTTTTAAGGCGGTCCGCCACTACTTCCCCCGTGAGGGTCTTTGTCTTTTTTGGACCGACCGCTCGATCGCGCCACGTGGCGCGGTCCTGTAGCCCCCACGTTGGGCCTAGGAAGAATGTTCCTTGCTATAAATAGAGGTCTTCGCTCTGACTTTTCAAGCACTCGAACTAGCCTCTTCCCCTTTTCTTGCTCTCAAATGGAGCAACCACATGTAGGCTTCGCTCTCGGGCGCCCACCTGAGAGAGGGGCCGGGAAAACCACTCGTTGATGTCAAAAGAATCCCCGCAATCCTTGGGAGTCAAGGTGCATGGTGCGACATCTGCTTGGTGTCGCACCGGCCCTCGGTGCTACCGACTTGCTTCCCACACCTGCCACTTCGGAGGTGGTGGTGTGGTTGGCTGTCGGGTGCCACTTGGGTCGTCGGCGTCGCCGGTCCCCCCACTCGTCACTATTGGAACCTGCGTTTCACGGGTTTTTCCAGAAGGGTCCGAGGTCGTGGGGGATCGTGTACAACCACCGTCACGCCGCTGCTCTTCGTCATCTCTTCTACGGGTAGCCATTGTCGGTGCTACCTGAAGTTGAGACGAAGGGGGCATGGCGTCCGCCGTGGTGGTCGACTCGTCGCCGGAAGCTGTGCTCCTGCACCTTCTCCTCTCTGGGCGTCTTTGGGGAGAGTGACGCCAAAAGAAGGCCAGCGACTTAAGCTCGCATGGGCTTCTGCTTGGTTTAGGAGGACTCCCCCCTTAGATGCCCCAAATCGCCACTTAGAAGTGGTGATTCCCGTTTGTATCTTTCCACGGCCGTGTGCTGTATGTACTTTGCCTCTATTTATGAATAAAGACATTGTCATGCTGTTTGTGTTGTCTATGGTTTCTGCGGCCATGTCATCGGCCTCTGTTTGCGATTCCGACCCTCCTATTTCTTTCCGGGACGCGTGTTCGGAGGAGCAATCATTTCGACTTGTCTGCGCTTTCCCCTTGCGCTTTTCTTGCGGTAGGATGGAGGGTTAGAGATGCGTCGCGCTTTGCCACGTAGGCCGAAGCACGGCTCTCGTTGAGTTGCGAACGGGCTAGTTCGAGTGAGGCCCCAACGCCCCTTCGAGGGGGAGTCATCGGATCAGCTTGTGATCGATCTCAATAAATCCTCGGTGCCTAGCACCCTTAGTTTCCACAGCCGTTCAACCGGCCGCAAGGGCTCGACGCCTCTTTGTGGTAAGATACATGGGGTGGGCGCACCTTTGGGCTCGAACACGGGTCGAGGTGCCCGTGGTGCTCGCACACCAGGGTACTAGCCGCTAGCGGGCCCACCCATTTCCGCCCCTCACTCGGATGGCACTTCGGAGCGGCCGTCGGACCCTTCGCGGGCCGGCCTCCTCGGCTGTTTTGGGCCTCGATCGGGCCGTCCTCGCCTGGTGTTTCCTTACCTTTTGGGCCCCTGAGGTCATTCAGAGACGGACCGTCGTGGGCGTTATAAAGGCGGGTCGGGGTGCGAGGAACGAGGAGGCATGGGAGGAGACGTGCGTGGGTGGCGCGGCGCGCTTCCCGAGTGTGCCTCGGCCACACTTCCTTAAAGGCGGAAGGGGCCGGTCTCTCTTCCTCCCTTACGCTTTCATCCTTCCCTTGCCGTTTTTGCGCACGCTCCGCCCTAGCACCGCCGCTCACCTTTCTGGCTTGCCCTCGCCGTCTCGACCGTTCGTCTCGCTGCTTCCAATCTGCGATGGGGCAATAGATGCGGTCATCAGTGGTCAAAGCTCACCTAAATCGCTTGGTGGAGCGGGGCCTTTTGTGCCTGATTACGGACGTGATGGAGTGGATTGTCCCCGGCTCCGAGGATCGTCCGAGTCTGCCGGACGGCAACATCGTCTCCTTCGTCCCCTTCCACAAGCGGGGGGTGGGGTCCCCCCCTCACTACTTCCTCCGGGAGGTCCTGCATCACTACAGGCTGGAGTTGCAACATCTCAACCCCAACGGGATCCAGCACATCACGGCGTTCGTCGCCATGTGCGAGGGCTTCCTTGGCATAGAGCTCCACTTCGCCTTATGGAAGTGGTTCTTTTGCATCGACGTCGTGAAGAAGGAGGGGAGAGTGGCCCCAATGGGGTGCGCCGGTATCCGCCTTCGCGGGCAACGGGCGTCCGGCTACCTCACGCTCCACCTCCTCTCCTCCAACAAGGGGTGACACTCTCAATGGTTTATCTGAGGAGCGACCCCTCCCCCCCGCCCCTTTCCCGGCCTTCACTGGGCGCACCATCACCGAGCCCCTAGAGGTGTGGTTCTGGGGCCCGGATGCGGATGAGAAGAAGACGCTTCCCGACCTCCTGAAGGGGGTTGAGCGGCTGCAAACTTGGAGGGTCACTGGCGCGGGGGTGATCGCGTCGTATCAAGCCTGCCGAATCCCCCCGCTCATGGCACGTCGGCTGCCGATTTTTGAGATGACGCCTCAAGTGGATTGGACCGGGTTGGTGATGCCCCGTGAGGCGTTGTTCGATAGTGAGATTCGTCGGCGCCTCCGTGACGCCATGGTCCGCGACGAGGTGGATTGTCCAATTGAGGGGCACCCGCAGATGAAGCCCGACAATGGAGCCGTTGTTGTGGAAAGAGTTCGCGTTCCCCTTCTCTTTTCTTTCCTTTTTATCGGCAAACAATCATTGTTGATGGAAGCTTCGTCCTGGGATTTGCGGGGCCTCCTAAATTACGTCGCATCGTGTCCGCCTCTGCCTGAGGACACGCAGCGAAGGGCGCGGAACCGCGAGCGCGCGGAGGCAGAGAGGAGGGAGAAGGAGGCCGCGAAGAAGAAGAAGAAGGCCAAGCATGCCACCGAGAAGAAGAAGCGGGAGGAATACCATCACCACCACAGCATTGCATTGATGGAGGGACAGTGGCACGAGGGCATGGGCCTTTACGTTGACGAGGAGGCCGCCCCTGAAGACGATGATAACGACAGCCTATCTGGGTTCTTCGAATCGGAGACCGAGAGGGAGCGATGCTGAGGGCTCTGGGAGGGGCGCTGGTGTCGACGGCGACGAGTCTCCCGTTGACTGGGAGGAGGCGGTGCGCGAGGATGATCCCGTGGGTCGGACTCTGGCGCGGTCGCCCTCAGCCGCCGCAGCCATCGATGCTAGGTGCGACTCCGGTTGGGTTTCAGGTGCCACGTCTTCTCCAGCCTCTCCACTCAGGACCCGGCAGGCGAGGACCTGGTCCCCAGAGGCTCCACCAGGTCGAGCTGGTCCCCGCCGACTTTGGGGGCCGACAAGGGCAAGGGCCCGAGGTCCAAGGGGGTGGACTCGGTGGAGGAGCCGCCTCTGAAAAAATTGAGCTCGGCGTTCCCGACAGCGTCTAGGTGCGTCCTCCACGTTTCCCAATTTGTCTATTTCTCGATGTGTTCGACGTCTTAGATCTCCTATGTCGCAGGGCCAGAAGTCGTGCTGTGCCCGTAGCCTTGGCACCTAGGAAAGTGGCCGCGCGGCAGGTGGTGAGCGCCGCGCTGTCGGTGGGGATAAGCTTCACCAACCCCCTAGCGCGGGAGGCGCTCGGGTCGATGGATGTGACCGGTCGATCAGGCGGGCTGCTTGTCGTCGGGGTCACCCTGCCGGCCTCGCCGATTCCTGTGGAGGGGCCCGGGCCTCAAGTCCCGAATGCTGGCGGCTCAGGTGCGTCTGACCAACCGATTCTAGGCACCGGGATCCCGCACCGGTAGTTGGCGAAGACCGAGCATTCCACCCCGGACCCGAGCGCCACGTCTGACCGGATGCCCCCTGTACCACAAGTGGGGATCGCGGATCCGCGCTCGGAGCCCCCGAGCGAGTTGCTAGACGTCGCGTAGGCTGAGGTGCCTTTGGGCCGGCGAGAAGTTCACCTACACCCACAAGAGATCCAAGCCACCATTTGTGCAACATTCATCATCCGTGGTGAGTGAGAGAGCTAGGATAGGCCTAGTGAGAGAGTTGGCAAGGTGTTGAGCCCTGTGCTTGGTTCTGGAGTGAACCAACCCTTTTAATCTTAGTCTGCCGGCCCCTTGGAGTCTTGGTGAATTGCTGGCAAGTCTTCGACCCTCTGGCTTGGTGTGGAGCGGCGACGACGACGTTGTGTGGGGGAAGAGGAGACCCCATCTTTGGTGGAGAAGCTCTATAGTGAAGGCGGCGTCAAGATCTACGGGAGAGTAGGTTGATGAGAGCAAGGTCTTTGTGACTTACTCATCATCCCTCTTGGGGAGCCTTTGTGGCGAGTTCAAGGCCTTGACTAGGAACAAGACTTGGCGACTGAGAGCACATCCTTTGTGGAGTTCCAATGTAGAGTAGGCGTTAGCCGAACCACGGGATAAATCTTCATGTTAAGTTTGCATCCCTCTAACCTTCTTTAAGCTTCCGCATTTCATACTTGCAACTTATGTGCCTTTATCTTTCTAGAGTAGTGTCTTGATAGGATTAATTCTAGGTTGCAAAACTCTTTGAGTGGGTGCAATCATTAGAAGAAACCTTAATTGCACATCTAGATAGCTTGTATTAGTTTTATTTTATACAATTAGAGGCATGTGGTAGGTTAAGTTTTTAGAAAACCTAATTCACCTCCCCCCTCTTAGGCTATCACGAGCATCGATTCCTATCAGCTTAAAAGACGGCTCTTAACTACTTCATATCATAGATGGATACACCAACGTCTGGGCTGATAAGACCATTTTATGCAGATGGCACACGAACCAACTGTGACAGCTAATGTTAGTGACAGTTCTTTAATCTAAACATTTCAGATATTGACGCTATTTCAAATGACATTTGAGTCTGGGGTGATAAAGGTGGTATCTCGCTCTACAGACATCTGTAATGATTATGATGATACCTTGTAGATAATTTTCGTATCTTCGGGCCACAATCATCTAGAACGGTATGCTGAATATGTGAATGTCACGGCTAAACATACACCACGGCCTCCACTCCCATAAATTCCAAGGTCAAAAGGTAAAATATGAGCTTTCGAAAATTTGGATATGCCTTGTCCTGCACATCATCTCCAAAGATGGTTTACCTATTTTTGATCATTTTCATGTTATTCTGTGTACTTTTAATTATAAAAATTCTAAATACAACAATTCTCTCCTAGAGGAATTCCGTAATCTCTAAGATTATTATGCCCGTTGGGATTGAAAAGCATGATGTGTTTTACTCTCCCATGGGAAGAGAGTATTTGTAAATATGCTTTCACTATTATTACTCACGGTTGTGAGCCATAATTGATTGTGATAAAGAAACACTATATCAAAAAGGGTAAATACTAGAAAGATATTACAATCGGTAGTAAGAAACGCATCGGCAATTTTTGACACAGCAGATGTTTTTTTCTCTCTATCAGATACGAGACTATACAAAATTCGGCTTGGCAAATAAAGAACCATCTATTTTGAAGGCATGACAGATGAATATAAGCTGAAGCCTTTCCTAATATTGATACCAGATTGTATATGGTTGACTGTGTGTACTGCTGCAAGAGATTCCAGACGATTAATAATGATAAAAGCTGTCTGTTTAAATACCTCCAAACTTCTATTCAGTCCGAGAACCATTCTAAATTGGGTATATTATGTCTAGAATAAAGCTGTTTAGCTGTCTGTTTGAGAAGATGAAGCAGTTCAAAACTTGAACTTATATAGCTCCATTGCAAATTGTATTATGTGAATGCATAAACGCATCACTCCGATTTCAGGGATGTGAAGTCATCTAACACGACCCATTATTGTTATTGACTGGGAGTGATAGGTACAATGCATAACTCGACACATAACCTAACACCAGGAATGATGTAACTCCTAGCTTGAAATTTGAAATGGAAATTACGTGCTTTTCCTATATAATCTGCAGTTGTCCCCACTCCCCACCTCACATGAACTCTATCGCCAGCCAACCAATCTCTTCTCCCTATGCGTCGCCGCCCTCCTTTGGGGGCTGTTGAAGTATTTGGCCACAAATTGGAGCTAATTTGTTGTCTCAAAAGGGAAAACAACCTGGAAACCCCATAATGCAAGAAGACCCTACTTAATCCAGAAATATATGCATTAATATGGAAAAGAAGGAAAAGAATGGCATAAAGTCAACTTATAGGGCCAATGCCTCCAAGGAAATCAATAGAAAAATTATGTGATTTTTGAGCCACCACCAGCTCCTCTCTAGCAAGGCTAGTCAAGAAAAGATGAAGTACCAATTCTCGGCCTATATTTGTAGAAGACAAAATTTCCGTCGGCGGTAGTCTTAAGCGACCACCTATGGAAATTAAGGTTTCTAGAGGCAGTGGCTAAGGCTGATTGAATCTTGAAATAGGAGTATTTCTACCGGCGGTTTTATCAAGGGACCTACCACTCCAACTCTCCAAGAGTAGGTTCGATTTTCACGGGTGGTCAGCTTAAGCTAACATGTTTGAAATGAAAGGGCATTTCCACAAGAGTCGTTGCCCCCAAGGGCTTTTGCATACGTGGCCGGAATTTGTTGACAACCTTTTTGTTCAAAATGGATTCATATTCTGGCAATATATAGTTATGTTATTAGCATCTAAATATGGCCCTCAACTATATAATTACTAGTCACAAAAAAATCTAGAATTATTAAACCATGTGGATATATAAAAAAGCAGTGCCTTGAGGCATCTATGCTGTCAAAGTATGTCCTAGTCTTTGGGTAGGCTGCATGAAGAATTGGGCAATATCAAACATATATCATTATCCTTGTGGTGCCTTTTTAATGTACTTGCAACACCAAGTAAACTCCTTTTGTTCTATTACTAGGTCCATGCCCGTGCGTTGCTACGGGAGCAAAGAAATATATTACAACATGAAAAATTTCGCACGAAAAACATAGATTGTGCATTATGACAAATAGCATGTATAAACTCAGGTTCGTGCCTATGCATTGCTACGGGAGCAAAAACAAATTATAAAGGCGATAAAATTTTAGGGAAGAAACATGTTGGCTGAAAGCACCAAATATAAGTGACAGGACATGCATAGAGCCATAGATATTTATTTATATAATTGCAGCGAATACAAAATAATACGAATGGGGTTGGATATTCAAACAAATTATTATTAATTCAAATAATTCAATCAAACCGCTAGTTCTCTCTAAAACAAAAGACGTAACATGATATGTAAAGGCTTTAATCCCAATCTTTGGTCATTATTTCAGGCATTAATCATAAATGGTTATTCCGTCCTGGAGAAATTGAAGTGCCCACATACATTGCCTGGATAAAGAATGATGTGTTAATCATAAGTTAGCCTTGTCCACAATCACAACAGAAATAAAAAAGGTAATAAGGTAGACATGCCTGTGTGTGAGTAGCTACTCCACGTATCTGTGCTCGTGTGCCTTGCAAATTGAGGATTTGTTGCCTCAGCCTGACAAGTTGCCGAGCTAATATTTTGGTTGCCGCCTTGAGAAATCTTGTCAGAACATAGAACAAAGAAAATAGGGGGCTACAGATCTCCCACAACTTCAGACTCACCTCATTTCCGGTCAGCTTCTTCTCCTGCATAATTACCATTTTGACATCACCAGACCTGACAATATAATTTGCATATAAGTAGTTGGTATGACCTTGTGCTGGGCCTGTAAGTTGCCATGACATGCTGTGGCCTGTAGCTCCTTCATTGTAGTAAGGGAAGTTACTAAAGAAATAAATTAACAATAAACAAAATATCCCACCATTATCTGCTGTAGCTCCTTCTGGGCTGAGTCAGTACTCCTGATGGCATCTTGGTGCACCTGTAAATGGCCTTCTATTTCAGCTCTTTTGTCATAGCACAAAAACACATTTCCTAAGCAGAAACTGACTCAACAGTTAGTTGTGTTTTCAAGGCAAAAGAGCAATACAATCCTGAGTAACAGTTGACATGACTACTCTTTTTTATTTTACTATATTTTCATATATAATCTATTAACCTGGCCTTTGCCAAATCATCTCTATAGTCTATGCTAAATTCATGAAGAAATAGTTCATCCCAAAGACAGGTTTCGATGAGGACTCATTGGCTCAAGGAGGAATATACAAGCAGCATACAAACATGCAAACTTCCAAAGAAAAGATAGAACATCAATGGAACTTGAGAGACTTCATAATACTGCAATCTAAACTCGTCAATACATTGTAGACTCCAATCTAACACTTTGTAATGGCTCTTACAACTCTAATTATTCTCCTGAAATCTAATGCAGTATATGATAAAAAATAGCTTTATCCTAATTTTTGTAGAAAACATTAGGGCATTAATATTAAAGGGGTAACAAACACATGTGGGAAAGCAAAGTCCACCATGCTCATCTCATCCATGCAAGCATTTGGATCCACTCACCCTGTGAGAGATTGTATGACTCGTAACTGAATACATCCACAATTTCATATGCAAGAACTATAGGAGCTGCCTGTATGAAACCAAAGTATGTGCATATGGCAGTTAGGCTTGTAGAATGACTCATCCATCTCCTGCAGAGCAACAAGCACAGGCCATAGATAGTACATTGCTTTTCTGCTTGCTTTTGACGATACATTCTGGTTTTCTCCTAAATTTGATGATCTGTCTGCAGGCCATGAGGGAATATATATACTAAACTTTTCGTCATCTACTGAGATCTCCATATGTATACTGAGCTTTTCATTATTCGAAACAAAAAAACGTTGTGTTCAAAAAGAATTATACCTTCCAATGAAAGATGCAAGAGGTGTCTCCTGTCAATATCAATTGACACTTCTTCTCTTCAACAGAGGCCTCGCTTAGGAAATTTCATGCTGCCATGCATGCTTCTGCTGCCGGGAGAAATTAGATCTCGCACAGGAATTGACTGCATCAAATCAGCATGTATTTTGGTTGCATTAGCTGGCAATTATGTGCTAAAAACAAATCTGAAATTTTAATCACATATATGGCATTAGCTGACCAACAGTTTGTTGGCTAATTGAGTAATTGTCAATTGCAAGATGATGGGAAGATGATGGTGATGGTTGTCTGCACTTAGATCATACTTCAAAGGTGAAACAATAATAAGACGATAATCAATTAGCAAAGTTAAAAAAAATCCCTTCCTAAATTGACGATCTGTCCGCAGGCCATGAG
>CM014271.1:34829867-34852499 GCA_004135705.1 Alloteropsis semialata
ATTGGCTTATTCAGCTGACGCCAAGCAATCTGCCCCTGCCAAGGACGTTGAATCGGCTCCTGTGAAGCCAGCTCCTGAATCCAAAGGTACGTTTTGCAAAGCAGTTATACTGGCGATTTAACTCAAATAACGGCTTTTTTGATATGTTGATTCTTTTGCCTTAGAAGCAAGTTATGTTGGGTATGGACCCTTTACAGATCGGCTTCATCAGGGCGGCTTTCGTCCTCCCAGTGACATTCCGATTGTTGCTCCAAATGGTTAGTATTTTGTGTTATTTCGTATGAAGCTGATTGAGTGTTACCTTTTGTCTTAATTTTCCTTTTGCTTTTTCAGAGCTTGAAATTTGTGTCAAATCTTTGGATTTGGACACACTTTCTGTCTCCAGCCTTAGTGGCGGTATCCAGGTTTGTTCCTTCTGCTTCGTTTTTGAGTTTGCTGTCTGGCTTTTTGATACTTATACTTTTCTTGTTTTAGTCTATGATGTCCATGCAGGAGCTTTTCGCTCGCCTTCCGCTTCGTCTCAACGATGTTGAGGGCGAGCGGGCCGAGCTTGAAACTCTAAGGAAAGAGCGCGAGAGCTTCCTTCAGCTTAAGAGATCTTTGGAAAATGAAAAAGAGCAGCTTCGGCTTGAGCGGGAGTCTGCCACATCAGAGATTGCTTCGCTCAAAGGCAAAGTCACTTCACTGGAGTCTACGCGTGCGCTCAATGTTCAGACTATTGAAGGGCTTCGGAACAAATTGGTCGAGGCTGCCACTTTTGAGCATAATTTGAAGAATCAAGTAAAGTCTCTGGAGGCTGATAAGGAAAAGGCAACGTTAGATGCTGAAAAGTACAAGAAGGAGCTGCTTGTTTCTATTGATTTGAAGAATTCTCTTGTCTCCGAAGCTGATAGGCTTAGGTCTCAGATCGACAAGCTGAGAGCCGATAAGAAGAATTTGGAGACCGAGATCCTTAGCCGCAGCTCTGGCGTGTACCTAGAGTACGAGGCTGCTCTGAAGCAATATGGAGCCGAGCCGCTGCCTTTTCCTTCAGATGATTTTGACCTTGGGAAGCTGTTCGCATGGTTGGATGATGAGTTCAAGTCCCTATCAGGACGTCTTGTCCAAAGTAGGCGATTATGCTGCTCGAACCTGCATCACCAACGCTTTTAAAATGCTAGCAGATGAAGGGTGCTCTCACTATAAGAGCTTCCTGAGGAGGGACTTTCAATTTCCTTCGGCTTTGAACCCTGACAAGAAGGAATTTTTTAACGAAGCTGTTCTGGCGACTCGCGCCATCTTTCTTAGGAAATTCTGGTCTGCTACAGGGAGAGAGTGTGCCCGAAGCACTGCGTATGATCGTCTTGTTAAGGTTAGCTTCTTTTGCCCTTTTGGTTATTTTTGCTTTCACTCATATTTTTATTTATTTTGCTTTTAGTATTGATTGTTCTGTTTATTTTCAGTACAAGGAGGAACTTGCCCTCGAACAGCAGCAAAAAGCCGAAGCCGAAGCTGCCGCTGCCGCCACTGCAGGGGCGTCTACTTCAAGAGCTGGTGCTGAAGCTGGTCGTGATGGGGCTGAAGCCGGAGCCTCTGATGCTGATCCAAAGGTTTAGCTTCATTAGAGCTGATGGCTTTGATACTTTTGTTGAGGGATGTTAAAACTTTGTGAATTTGTATATACTCAGATCCCTGATGAGGGAGGTGTTCTTGAACTCATGCCAATCACCATGCGCGATGGTCCCTTGTGTGTATCTGGCTTCGCATGGGAACATTATCGGATGTTATATCCAAGTCAAAGACTTGATGATTTTTGGGAGTTTTGCCATGAGTTCTTTCATCATTGCGAATTTGATGTGTTTGACTTTTTTAACTCTTTCATCGTTCGACAGTCGCCTCGTGTCGAACTTGCTCGTGCGAGAAACACCGAAGCTGCTCGTTTGCTTCCAGTTAAGGTTGAGCCAGAGGACTTAGATGATGATAGGGATTTTTCTTACGTGTTTAATGCTCCAAGATTTAGGAGATCTGGCCAGCAATTTGACGGCTATATTTTTGAGATGTTTTGAGCCATCTCTTTGTAAAACACTTTGTAATTCGCTTGATCATTGTTTCGATTGGAAACACTTGAATGAATGTAAGCTCGATTTGGCTTCATTACGAAAGAAACGCCTCCTCCCCCCCGAAGCGAGGTTTATTCGTTCAAGTGCTTTGTACTTGCATGTACCTGTGGTTCGAAGCCACTTTAGCTTTTTTCAGACTTTATGCATGAATATGAATGTATAAGAATATGTTGTACGTGAATTCTGATAGGTTGCCGAAGCCCCTGTTGTTTATAAGCGTTTATAAAACTTTTTGCCGAAGCTGTTTTTGACTTTATATAGCTGTTTGAGCCAAAGCCCCTTTTACTCTGTTTAGAGTAAGCGTTATAGGACCGAAGCCCCTTTTACTCCTTTTCGAGTAAGCTTTTCCTTAGATCTGAATTGGCCTTACTCTCGGTAGGGTCAATTCAGTTCTATTTGAATTGTCGAATACCAGCGACTTGGTCGAAGCCAATCGCTTTCGATGCTGCTCATTTGGGGAATACCTCGTTTATATATGGCTTGACGAGTTACAGTAAGCACCGCCTCGTTAAAAACCTCACCCCTTGGTCAGGGTCCCCTTGTGAGGAAAAGAGTACGGGCTTATGGAAAAAGTAAAAATGCTATTCTACTTAATGACTTCGTTTATAGAACACGAAGCCATTTTACATCTTTTTATAAATAATATTTGTGTAAGCTGTCGGCATTCCACGAATGCGGCAGCTCATTGCCTTCGTCGTCGCCTAAGCGAAATGAGCCAGGCCTGTTGCTTTTGATGACCAGAAATGGGCCTTCCCATTTTTGTTGCAGCTTTCCAGCGGGCATGCTTGGGTTTTTCCTTAGGACCCAGTTCCCTACCTTGATATCTTTCTTAACTACCTTCTTGTCTCAGCTTGATACTTAGAAATATTTTTTGCTGCTTGCAGCCTGTATACCTCAATGACATCCTTGTCAATGGCTTCGCTATCTTTGGAAGCTTCTTGTTGGGTGCGAAGCCCCTTGTGCAATATTTTCTCTGGGCATACTGCTTCTTCACCATAAAGTAATTTGAATGGGGTAAACTGTGTTGCTCTTGATGTGGTGGTGTTATGAGCCCAAATCACCTTCGGCATCTCTTCTACCCACTTGCCTTTTTTCTTACAATTTGCAAGGCACTTTCGAATGGCCGTAAAGATTAAGCCATTGGCTCTTTCAACTGCTCCATTTGTTTGCGGGTGATAGACCGAAGCAAATTTAGCTTTTGTTCCAATCGACAAGCAATATTGCCTGAATTCATCGCAGTCAAACTGCTTCCCATTGTCTACTGTTATTTCCCTTGGCACTCCGAATCGGCACACAATTTGCTGCCAGAAGAACTTGATCACTGTTTTTGCTGTGACGATAGCCAATGGCCTGGCTTCAATCCACTTGGTGAAATACTCAACTGCTACTATGGCGTATTTGAGATTTCCTTGAGCTGTTGGAAGTGGGCCAACCAGATCTATGCCCCATCTTTGCAGAGGCCATGTTGGGGTTATCAGCTGTGATTGCTCCGAAGGAGATTTTCTGTTTGCTGCACACTTTTGACACTGATCACATGTCTTGACCGTGTTTGCTGCATCGATGATGATTGCAGGCCAATAGAATCCTTGCCTCATTGCTTTGCCCACTAAAGCTCTTGCCCCAAAGTGTGCTCCACATAAGCCACTGTATATCTCTTGAATCAGCTCTTTCCCTTCGTTGTGGGAAATGCAACGAAGCCAGGGAGCTACAACTCCTTTTTTGTAAAGGACATCATCTATCATCTGATAGAATCTTGCTCTTTGTTGTATAGCTTTTAGGTCATCCTCGTCAATTGGCTCATAGTATCCCCGAAGATAAGCTATTATTGGGGATCGCCAATCCTCTGAGCTTATTGCACTGATCAGCTTCGGCGGATCATCTGAGTCCTTTATCGATGGTGTTGTTAATGTTTGAAAGAATACGTCAGGTGGAAGCTTATCCCCCTTTGCAGCTGCCTTAGCCAGGGCATCTGTCTCTTCATTTTTTGATCTTGGGATGTACTCCACAGTGAAACCCTTGAATTTTTTCTCCATTGAGTGTACAGTGGTCAAGTTTTTGATGAGTTCTGGTTGCTTCGCTATGCTTTCTTTTTCAATGTGGTCTGCTACCACCTTTGAATCTGTTTTGACAGTGAATCTCTGAGCTCCCAAAGCCTTGGCTTTTCTGAGCCCAAGTAACACAGCTTCGTACTCAGCAACGTTGTTTGTGCTTCTGTCACTGTATTTGCAAAACTCTAAGTTTGCTGCATATCTCATTTTTACACCCGAAGGCGATTGCACAATTGCCGCGATGGCAGCTCCTTTGTCCCCCCAAGCACCGTCACAGTGTATCAGCCAGTTTTCCTCTCTGATAGTGTTTTGTGGCTTGGGTGATGTCCACTCCACTATGAAATCTGCTAAGACTTGTGATTTGATTGCTGTTCTTCTTTCGAAATCCACGACATACTCTGAAAGCTCTGCAGCCCACTTGCGAATTCTCACGGAAGCTTCTTTGTTGTTCAAAAGCTCCTTGAGAGGCTGATCCGTGAGGACTTTGATATTGTGGCCCTCAAAATAGTGTCTGAGCTTTCTGGAAGCCATTATCACTGCATAGATCATCTTCTCAATCTCTGTATAAAACAGCTTCGACGCGGCCAATGCCTCCGACACATAGTATACTGGCTGCTGAATGCTTCTGCCATCTATCAGCTTTTCTGTGATGAGCGCTGCGCTCACTGCTGATTGTGATGCTGCAATGTACAGTAGCAATGGTGCCTTTGGGTCTGGTACTGTCAGCTTCGTTAGCTGCGTCAAGTATTGCCTTAGCTCATGAAATGCTTCTGATTGCTGTGGTCCCCATTGAAACTTAGCTGCATTTCTGAGTGTTGCAAAGAATGGTAAGCTTCGCTCAGCTGCTTTTGCAATGAATCTGTTGAGTGCAGCAATTCTGCCCGACAGCTTCTGCACGTCTCTCATGCACTTTGGCTCTTCCATGTCAAGGATTGCATTTATCTTGTCTGGGTTGGCTTCTATCTCATGAGCTGATACCAGACAGCCAAGTATTTTGCCTTTTGTCACTCCAAATACACACTTTTCTGGATTTAGCTTGAGACCAGCTTGTCTCATGCGAGCGAAGGCGGTTGCCAGATCTGATATGTGATCTTGCCTTTTGGAACTTTTGACCAAGATGTCATCAACATACGCCAATATAGTTTTGAACAGTTCGTCCTTGAACTCTGTGCTTGACATTCGACAGAAGCTGCCTCCTGCATTCCGAAGCCCCTCGGGCATCCTGACGAAGCAAAAAGTGCCAACTGGTGTGATAAAGCTGGTCTTTTCCTCATCCTCTTTTTTCATCCAGATTTGGTGATAGCCAGAAAAGCAATCTAAGAGGGACATCATTTCACTTGCTGCTGCTTGATCAACGATCTTATCGATTCTTGGTAGTGGGAAATCATCTTTTGGACAAGCCTTGTTAAGGTTGGTGAAATCAATGCACATTCTCCATTTCCCATTCTTCTTCTGAACTGGTACAATGTTTGCTAGCCATGTTGGACATTTGACTTCGCGTATGACATTGGCGTCCAGTAGCCTTTGCACTTCGGCTTTTACTGCATCAGCTTTCTCTTCTGACATCTTTCTCAGCTTTTGCTTTTTTGGCTTTATATCAGGACTGATTGCCAACTTATGCTCAATTATGCTTCTGTCAACACCTGGTAGATCTTTGCTTGACCAAGCGAACACGTCCTTATTATTCCTCAAGAATTCGATGAGCCTATCTTCTTCTTCCGGCTCTAGATCTGAGCCAATGATCACTTCTCTGTTGAAGACATCAGGCTGCAGCTGCACCTGCTTCGTCTCTGTAGCTTTCTGCATCTTTCTACTATCTTTCTCAATATTTGGCTTTTCTTTTGGGTAATATGGATCTTTTTCTTCAAGCAAATGTACATTTCGCTGGCCAGGTGCTCTGGCTTTCTCTATGTTTCTGGCTTCCCTCTGATCGCCATATACAGTTATAACTCCTTTGAGAGCTGGCATTTTCATGCATAAGAATGATTGCCTTATGATGATATCAAAGGCGTTTATTACTCCTCGTCCGAAGATGACATTGTAATCAAAGATCATGTCTACTACATCAAAGGTGATGTACTCTGTTCTTGCATTGGATGTGTCACCGAAGGATACTTGCAATGAAATTTTTCCAAGTGTTTGTGTTCGCTTCCCCCGAAGCCGACCAATGGAGTGTCTGATGGCTCCAGGTTGTCTGGGTTGATATTGGTCATGTTTCTGAGTGTTTTTGCTAGGATGATGTCAGCAGAGCTTCCTGTGTCTACTAGCACTTTTCCGATCGTCCAGCCGGCAATATTGGCTTCGATTGACATCACATCATTGTGTGGGAAATTGTGGAGTTTGAGATCTTCCTCAGTAAAGGTGATAGGCATATGAGACCATTCTGACTTTTTGTATGGACCATCAACAGAGATATTGTTGACTTGACGGAAATAGCTTTTCCTTTGCTTTTTGTTCTCAAAAGCAAGCGATGATCCTCCAGAGATGGGCATGATGTGTCCATAGCTTGGGAGTGGGCTTGGAGCTTCTTGTTGATTGGCTTTTTGTTGTGGAAGTGGTGGTGGTGGTGGAAGCTCCTCAACCTTTATGTTTTACAAAGCCATTTGGTGGGAGGTTTGTGGGTACAAGTGAGGATATGCGGCTTGTGGGTAATAGTGCTGAAAGGTTTGTGGCGAAGGCACATATTGAGTTGCCATTGCTGTTGATGGGTGCATAGTGTTTGAGTTTAGCGAGGGGTATACTGGGCAGTATGGTTGGATAGCTTGGGAAAGGCTTTGGGTGTTTGGCTGCGAAGCCGATATTTGCTTTGTTTGGGTTGCTTGAATCTTCTCTGCTCTTAGCTTTTCTATTGTTTTCTTGATGTCTCGGCACTGCTCTGTGCCATGGGTGTGATTTTTGCCGTGGTATTGGCAAAACAGCTCCGGTCCCAATGGACCTCTTCCTCTTCCTCGGCCTCTGCCAGCTTTTCCGCCCCTTTGAGTGTGCTCATTTCTCTGGTTGTGGTGTTGGCTTTCTGGGCAAGGTGGTTGGGTAGCTTGGGAAGAAGGTGGGTTGTCTACCTTCATGATTGTTTGGTGGGAGTAGTTTTGGTAGTTGTGGCTGTGATGATGGTTTTTGGGTTGTGACTCATATTGGTTTCTCATGATGGCTTCTCTAGCCAATCTCATTCGGTTGTCATTGTCAGACCGACAATACTTCTTGAACTCATCATATAGGTCTGCCAAAGTAGCTGGTGTCTCTCTTGCGATATGCTGTGCAAATAGTCCAGGGCGAAGCCCTTGTATTGCTGCGAATTTCGCTGCTTCGTCAGGGATGTGCGGAGCTTGAGCGCGTAGGGTAACAAATCTGCGGAAGTAGTCCTCTAGGGGCTCCTTCGGCTGCTGGTGTAGTGTGAGTTCAGCATATGAGAGTGATTGATCTCCCATAATGCTAAAATTTTTTGATGAGCTCCCTCTTCAGATCATACCAGCTGTTGATTGATAGACCTGGCAACTTCGTGTACCAGTTCATTGCAGTGCCATCGCAGACAATGATGAAAGATTTTGCTAGAACAACATCATCTCCCCCAGCAGAAGCTATTGCAGCTTCGTAACTCATGAGGAACTGCTTCGGGTCAGTGAGGCCATTGTATCTTGGTAGAGAAATAGGTTTATAAGATGGTGTCCATCTTGCCAATTGAAGGCTTTCTGAGAGTGGGCAAGTATGGTCGATGGGGCGAGTGTGGAGTGTTTGGAAGCCAGTTTGGGACGAAGAGTTGTGGTTTGGTGGGTTGATGATGATGTTTGGCTCATTGAGCTCTGCTTGTAGCTCAGCAACTTGTTTTTTGGCTTTCTCAAGCTCTTGACGCAGCTTTTCAGCTCTTGAGCTTGTATTGTTCAGCCTCCTCTGTTTTGCTTGCCTCAGCTCCTCCAGCTGCTTCTTGACTTGCAGCAATTGGAGCTGCTGCTCCTCTTCTTCCTCTTGCATTTGTTGCTCCAGTTCGAGCTGTGCAGCCCTGCAGCTCTCTCTGCTGCTCAAGGCGTCGGAGACAAAGCCTTTCTTCAAGTCGGTGCATTCTCTCTTCAGTGGTAAGGGTTTCGTTATCGACCTGTTGATCATCGATAACAGTTTTGGTTATTTGTAGTAGGCTTGGTTGTGGGATTGGGGGTTGGGGAGCGACTTCGTTGCTAGAAGTTGCATTCGGTGTGGTGGTGGTTGACTTGGCTTTTTTGGGTGGCATGGTGGTTTTCGTGGGTTTTGTTCGTGCACAGCACAAACGGTGGGCGCCAGTTGTTGGGGTAGCGGCCGAAGCCAATGAACCCAAGCAACGGATGAAACTGAGCAACAGAAACAAGCAATAAAAATATTACTCGTCAACAGTGTCTCGGGAATCAACAACCTTTACATGTGGGAGAAGGGTCTCCTTTTATAAGAAGACCAAGGGACTTTACATTCCTGTTGTACCCCTAGGATCAGGCATCATCCTCTGGACTATACAATACAATTAGCCTAGGGACACTTTAGTACATTTACTCCTCCCAATGTGAATGCGTAGACTTGCAATCCCGTGTTTGACTTGGCTTGGACTTGGTCTTGTTGGACTTTGTCCACGCCCGCTTCGCCAGCTGGAAAGAGGTATGTGGCTCCTTGATTTGGCTTCTTCCGAGTCAGGACGGCCCGAAGCCATCTCTCGGCGTCCAAAAGCCAACAGCTCCTCCAAGAACCTGCAATATAGAGCAAGCCGAAGCTAGCCAATGACTCAATCATAGCTTTTGGCATTCAACAGTATCATTCCTTCGCCATACTGGCTTCTAACTTAGTTTGGATAACGTCGTTCTGGTACGTGACCTGGTAAGCCGACCGAAGCCGATCGGCTTTGGCTTATTTCTCTGACCGAAGCCAATTGGCTTTGGCTTATTTCTCTGGACGAGGCCAAATTGGCTTATTTCTCTGGACGAAGCCAAATTAGGGACTCATCAAATAGAAGAAGCCGATTGGCTTCTTCTCCTTTGTCAGTTGCCGTTTTTGTGTGAAAACAGAGCAAAACAAGTAGAAGGCATTTGTCGGCGGGCCAAATCCCCAACAGTTCCACCTCTGCAAATTGGACAACGCAGATATCTTATGTTTGCCTTCGTACCATTGGTAATGTGGTAGCGTATATATGGCGGTTTAACCTCTAGTCAAGTGAATGGCCGTCTGTACGTAGACTTTGTCCAGATTCACAGATTAAATTCTTCGTACAAAATCTTCCAACACTCGAGGTAAAAGAATGGGGAATTTGGCAAAACAAACAGTGCTATGAGTAAGATAAGATGGGGAAAAGACTTGCTCAAAAGTAAACACTTTAGACACAAGTGCAAAGGCCATTATTTGTATTTGAGATACCTAAAGCGAAAGGCATTATTCCATACGGCAATATACGCTTCACTTCAAAAGTACACAGGATATATCAGTCGCAGACTCGCAGTATATATATTTAGATCTAGCAAAGTCACAACCAAAGTCAACTGTATCTTCTTCGACTCCAGATAATATAACAGAATATATCAAAAGCATTTATCATATTTTAGATACAACTAGCACAATGCCTTTGCGTTGCTACGGGTAGACGATATAGATGTGTCGGATATCAATATCCGACCCTCTCACCGACGGGTGGGACCACGCAGTTTCAGGAAGAAGATAGGCATAAGAAAACCCGAAGAACATCAGATTAGGGGAGGATCGGTTTTCCCCTGACTCGGCCGACCCTCATCCGTCTCGGCCGACTCCCGTCCGCCTCGGCCGACCCTCGTCCGCCTCGGCCGACTCCCGTCCGCCTCGGCCGACCCTCGTCCGCCTCGGCCGACCCTCATCCGTCTCGGCCGACTCCCGTCCGCCTCGGCCGACCCTCGTCCGCCTCGGCCGACCCTCGTCCACCTCGGCCGATCCACTCCTGTCGCTATCTCGCCCGACCTCTCTTCGTCTCGCCCGAGTCGGCGTGGGCCCGAGACGAAGTGGAGCGTCCGGAGGACCCGGCGTAAGGATGTGTCACCATACGCCCATGCCATTTCCCATCGGCATTAATTGGCCTCACCAAGCACTGTCCGGCGCGGCCAGCGGATGTGACTCTCACTGACTTACCCGTACGCGGGCGCCACGCGAGGAGAGCCACGTCCCCAACAACTCCGATCAGCGTCCACGCAGGGAGAGCCACGTCCCCAACAACTCCGATCAGCGTCCACGCAGGGAGAGCCACGTCCCCAACAACTCCGATCAGCGTCTCGAACAGCGTCCAGTACGGCGTCCACAGTGTCCCGCAGGCGGCGGAGCTTCTTCAGCAAGTTTTCTATTTTCCACTCTTTTTGTACACGCCTTGTAAAGCGTCACCTCTCCTAAGTATAAATAGAAAAGTCCAGCCTCAGGAGAGGGGACGACGAAGAGACACAACAACACAACTCACTGAACACTCACTCTCAGACGCACCAGAGACTTGGGAGCCCCTCCCTCTCTCGACCGCTTGTAACCCCTACTACGAGCAACGCGAGTAACACGAGCAGCCTCGAACTGGACGTAGGGCGTTCGTGCCCGAACCAGTATAATCCCTTGTGTCCTCTCGCGAACCATCCGGAGCCCAGACGCGCAATCCACGAAATTTACTTGTTGGTTATTTCGCACACCGACAAGATGATTGAAAACTTGCATGGCTAATTTGTCTGTTCGTCATCAATTAAGTTTGAGTGTCTGCAAGTTGTTGGACATTCGCGCGTGCTTCTTATGTCTTTATATTTTTCAATAATGCTCATGTCCTATATGTGGATTGCCATTTTTATTGTTTACATGGAATATTCAGGCCAATCTAACTATTGATTTTTCATGTTTTCCCTCCCTCCTAATGCCTATGGTTTGGCCCATCTCATGTCTTGTTTCGTATTTTCTTTTACATTTCTTTCTTTACCTCCTTTTACAGATTTCTTGACATGTAATTTGTTTGTCTCAACTTCCTTTCATTTAACTTTACGTCTACAAATTTGTTTTGTTCAGACTCTCAATGGTATCAATAATCAAAAGATAAAAAGTTCCAAATCTGATTCACTAATTACGAAGACCAGATTCAATATTTCTAAAGTCTAGCTCAACAGATATGCATGGTAGTTCACACCAGTTTCGTTGATTTGTAGTGTTTACTTTTGCTAATCAGATCAGCCATATGGGATGATACTGATAGAAGTACTTCTCCGGTCTTTCTGAAAGGAAAAATGTGCTTCTCCGGTCTTTCTGAGAGGAAAAAAGTGCTTCACTAATTACAAAGACACGCTGCGAGCCGATGGGCGACGGACAGGAGATGCTACATAGGGGCCCACATGCCAGGTACGAATGATGGGTGAAACACTGCTTGATTTAGTATTAGGCAGAGATTAGTTAAGGTTGTAAAGAAAATGGACCTAGTGCTAGGCCATTTGTGATTTTGGTGATTGTATGACAACATAACCATTGGGACTAATGAAGTTTGTCAAGTGTATATTTGAAGGTATTTTAGGTCTCAAGGATGAAGTCATGGTATCCAAGTTACAGTTGAAAAACAGACTTGAATATTTCTAAGATATTCAAGACGTGGTATCAACAAGCCCAAAGAAGAACCCGCGAAGAAATGGAGCAAACAACTCAGAAGGAAGGGGGCCGCAACAATCGGTGCTTGAGCACCGCAACAGTCGGTCAAAACAGAGAGGCAGTGGGAAGATGAGAAGGCCACTGACACTTGCGGTGCAAGTGTTGGTGAAGCACCGCAACAGTCGGTCGACTACAGCAGGTGCAAGGCTTGGGCAGGCAGTAGCAGCAGCACCGACTATTGCGGTGCTTGCTTGAAGACCCACCGCAACAGTCGGTGGTGGTCAAGACAAATGCAGTTCGGCTCTGGTTTGACAAGATGTTGCGGTGCTCACTTGGGATCAAGGACCGCAATAGTCGGTGGTCGCAATGGACCCACTGTCAGACTCACAACGGCTATGTGTACGGTGGAGATCATGAAGTTGCGGTGGTGCACAAAAAGGGCACCGCAACAGTCGGTCCTTTGCAGAAAAGCACCAACGGCTACATAACGGCTAGTTCTTCATGTTGGGGCTATATATACCCCTCCACCCGGCCATTTGAAGGTGTGTTAGAGCTTGGGAAAGTTGTTGGGTGTTGAAGTTCACCAATTCATGTGCTCTATCCACCAAAGTGCTTAAAAGAAGATTAGGCAATTAGCAACAAGGTGTTAGTGCAAGAAATCACCGACTAGTGAATTTAGTGGATTGTGTGTTTAGACTCGGATGGTTCACGAGAGACACAAGGATTTATACTGGTTCAGGCACGAATGCCCTACGTCCAGTTTGAGGCTTCTCGTGTTACTCGTGTTGCTCGTAGTAGGGGTTACAAGCGGTCGAGAGAGGGAACGAGCTCCCAAGTCTCTGTGAGTGTGTGCGTATGAGTGTGAGTCGGGTGAATCGTGAACCTGTGCTAAGGAAGGCTCCCCTTTCCTTTTATAGTCCAAGGGAATGGGCCGGGCCGTTTACATGAGGGAGAGAAAAAGGAAACCGAGGGAGAGAAAGGGGAGGCTTCTCGAGGAAGGTGGCTGTCCGAGCCTTCGGTCTTCGCCTGCTCCTGGGCCCCTCACGGGGAATTGTAGATGACGCCCATGATGAGTACCCTACGGACGTGTCAAACAATTGTATTTGACATATCCATGCCGCATGCTAGCGCTCCATCATTTGTAAGGATGGAATGATGGCCGAGCGTGGCAATGTTCCGTCATTCATAAGGGTGGAGTGGTAGCTGAGCTTGCCAGTGCCCCGTCACCCGTTTGGGACGGGGTAGGCGCTAAGCATGGGAGCGCCCCATCATTCATTTAGGACGGGGTAGGCGCTGAGCATGGCAGTGCCCCATCGTTCATTTAGGATGGGGTAGGCGCTGAGCATGGCAGCGCCCTGACATTTGTTTAGGACGGGGTAGATCGCTGTATTAGGTGTACGGCGACCATCCTAGCAATTAATGCTAGCAGCATCCGTTCACATCGCGGGCCACCCTTGCCTGACGTGGCTGGGCCCCTGGGACTCAGGTCATGATGGCCCTTTGACCCGGGGGAGGTTGGGCGAGGTGGAGGCTTCCGTCTACAGTGATTCCCTCTCCCGACCCCTTCGCTGGGTCGGGCAAGGCGGAGTGGTTCGTCTGTTCGGGTATCTTTCTTCCGACCTCCTCCCGGGGTCGGGTGACACGGAGCGCAGCGTGCCCGACTGCAGCTGGGCCGTAGTTGGGCCGCTCATGAAAGGGGCATCGTGAGTGGAGGGCCACGTGCCTTATGACCCATCTTGAGCGAGCGACTCTCAAATAGAGGTCCTAACCCTGTTGGGTAAGACGTCCCGGATATTGATATCCAATAGTAGCCCTCGAGTTCTACGGAGGTTGTTACGACCTGTGCAGGGACTCATCGCCTATGTCTGATCGATTCATTCGTGGGTGCGCACGAGCGCACCCACCGGGTGTAGCCCCCGAGCCTTTGAACGAGTTGTGGACTCGTCTAGAGGGTCAGTTCGTGGGTCTTTGTTGTTTCCCTCAACGGGGACGCGCGAGCGCACCCGGTGGGTGTATCCCCCGAGCCACTGGGCGAATATTAAATTTGCTCAGGGGCTAAGATCCGTCTGCCCGGATGGTCATGTCACCGCCCAGGGGCGTCGCTCCTTTTAAGGGTCTGGCGCGAGCCTTAATCATCCGCAGAGGGTCTCATGACCCCATGCCAGGGCTCGCTGCGTGGCATGCCTGCCATGTCTGACCCTGACCCAATTGGTCATGTCGGTCCTTTTTTAAGGCGGTTCGCCACTACTTCCCCCGTGAGGGTCTTTATCTTTTTTGGACCGAACGCTCGATCGCGCCACGTGGCGGGGTCCTGTAGCCCCCGTGTTGGGCCTGGGAAGAACGTTCCTTGCTACAAAAAGGGGTCTTCGCTCTGACTTTTCAAGCACTCGAACTAGCCTCTCCCCCTTTTCTTGCTCTCAAATGGAGCAACCACATGTAGGCTTCGTTCCCGAGCGCCACCTGAGAGAGGGGCCGGGAAAACCACTCGTTCATGCCAAAAGAATCCCCGCAATCCTTGGGAGTCAAGGTGCATGGTGCGACATCCGCTTGGTGTCACACCGGCCCTCGGTGCTACCGACTTGCTTCCCACACCTGCCACTTCGGAGGTGGTGGTGTGGTTGGCTGTCGGGTGCCACTCGGGTCGTCGGCGTCGCCGGTCCCCCCACTCGTCACTACTGGTAAGTGTGTTTCACGGGTTTTTCCAGAAGGGTCCGAGGTCGTGGGGGATCGTGTACAACCACCGTCGCTTCGCTGCTCTTCGTCCTCTCTTCTATGGGTAGCCATTGTCAGTGCTACCTGAAGTTGAGACGAAGGGGGCATGACGTCCGCCGTGGTGGTCGACTCGTCGCCGGAAGCTGTGCTCCTGCACCTTCTCCTCTCTGGGCGTCTTTGGGGAGAGTGATGCCAAAAGAAGGCCAGCGACTTAAGCTCGCATGGCCTTCTGCTTGGTTTAGGAGGACTCCTCCCCTTAGACGCCCAAATCGCCACTTAGAAGTGGTGATTCCCGTTTGTATCTTTCCACGGCCGTGTGCCGTATGTATTTTGCCTCTAATTATGAATAAAGATGTTGTCGTGCTGTTCGTGTTGTCTATGGTTTCTGTGGCCATGTCATCGGCCTCTGTTTGCGATTCCGACCCTCCTATTTCTTTCCGGGACGCGCGTCCGGAGGAGCAATCGTTTCGGCTTGTCTGCACTTTCCCCTTGCACTTTCCTTGCGGTAGGATGGAGGGTTAGAGATGCCTCGCGCTTTGCCACGTAGGCCGAAGCACGGCTCTCGTTGAGTTGCGAACGGGCTGGTTCGAGTGAGGCCCCAACGCCCCTTCGAGGGGGAGTCATCGGATCAGCTTGTGATCGATCTCAATAAATCCTCGGTGCCTAGCACCCTTAGTTCCCACAGCCGTTGAACTGGCCGCAAGGGCTTGACGCCTCTTTGCGGTAAGATACATGGGGTGGGCCTGCCTTTGGG
This sequence comes from Alloteropsis semialata, assembly GCA_004135705.1. Classification (NCBI taxonomy): domain Eukaryota; kingdom Viridiplantae; phylum Streptophyta; class Magnoliopsida; order Poales; family Poaceae; genus Alloteropsis; species Alloteropsis semialata. The sequence goes on from CM014271.1 coordinate 34,845,050, forward strand.
CTCGAACATGGGTCAGGGTGCCCGTGGTGCTCGCACACCAGGGTACTAGCCGCTAACGGGCCCACCCGTTTTCGCCCCTCACTCGGATGGCACTTCGGAGCGGCCGTCGGACCCTTCGCGGGCCGGCCTTAGAACTCCTCGGCTGTTTTGGGCCTCGATCGGGCCGTCCTTGCCTGGTGGTTCCTTACCTTTTGGGCCCCTGAGGCCGTTCAGAGACAAACCGTCGTGGGCGTTATAAAGGCGGGTCGGGGTGCGAGGAAAGAGGAGGCATGGAAGGAGACGTGCGTGGGTGGCGTGGCGCGCTTCTCGAGTGCGCCTCGGCCTCGCTTCCTTAAAGGTGAAAGGGGCCGGTCTCTCTTCTTCCCTTACGCTTTCGTCCTCCCCTTGCCGTTTTTGCGCACGCCCTGCCCTAGCACCGCCGCTCACCTTTCTGGCTTGCACTCGCCGCCTCGTCCGTTCGTCTCGCTGCTTCCAATCTATGATGGGGCAATAGATGCGGTCATCAGTGGTCGAAGCTCACCTGAATCGCTTGGTGGAACGGGGCATTTTGTGCCCGATTACGAGGTGATGGAGTGGATTGACCCTGGCTCCGAGGATCATCCGAGTCTGCTGGACGGCTACATCGTCTCCTTCCACAAGCGGAGGGTAGGGTCCTCCCTCACTACTTCCTCCGGGGGGTCCTGCATCACTACGGGCTGGAGTTGCAATATCTCAACCCCAACGGGATCCAGCACATCACGGCGTTCGTCACCATGTGCGAGGGCTTCCTTGGCATAGAGCTCCACTTCGCCTTGTGGAAGTGGTTCTTTTTGCATCGACGTCGTGAAGGAGGGGAGAGTGGCCTCGATGGGGTGCGCCGGTATCCGCCTTCGCGGGCAACGGGCGCCTGGCTACCTCACGCTCCACCACTTCTCCTCCAACAAGGGGTGACACTCTCAATGGTTTATCTGAGGAGTGACCCCGCCGCCCCTTTCCCGGCCTTCACTGGGCGCACCATCACCGAGCCCCCGGAGGTGTGGTTGTAGGGCCCGGATGCGGACAAGAAGAAGACGCTTCCCGGCCTCCTGAAGGGGGTTGAGCGGCTGCAAACTTGGAGGGTGACTGGCACAGGGGTGATCTCGTCGTATCACGCCCGCCGAATCCTCCCGCTCATGGCACGTTGGCTGCCGATTTTTGAGATGACGCCTCAAGTGGACTGGACCGGGTTGGTGATGTCTCGTGAGGCATTGTTCGACAGTGAGATTCGTCGCCGCCTCCGTGACGCCATGGTCCGCGACGAGGTGGATTATCCGATTGAGGGGCACCCGCCGATGAAGCCCGACAATGGAGCCATTGTTGTGGTAAGAGTTCGCGTTCCCCTTCTCTTTTCTTTCCTTTTTATCAACAAACAATCATTGTTGATGGAAGCTTCGTCCTGGGATTTGCAGGGCCTCCTCAATTACATCGCGTCGCGTCCGCCTCTGCCTGAAGACGCGCAGCGAAGGGTGCGAAACCGTGAGTGCGCGGAGGCAGAGAGGAGGGAGAAGGAGGCCGTGAAGAAGAAGAAGAAGGCCAAGCAGGCCGCCGAGAAGAAGAAGCGAGAGGAATACCATTACCACTGCAGCATTGCGTTGATGGAGGGATGGTGGCACGAGGGCATGGGCCTTTACATTGACGAGGAGGCCACCCCTGAAGACGACGACAACGATAGCCTATCTGGGTTCTCCGAATCGGAGACTGAGAGGGGGCGATGCTCAGGGCTCTGGAAGGGGCGCCGGTGTCGACGGCGACGAGTCTCCCGTTGACTGGGAGGAGGCGGTGTGTGAGGATGATCCCACGGGTTGGACTCGGGCGCCGTCGCCCTCAGCCACCGCAGCCATCGACGCTGGGCGCGACTCCAGTTGGGTTTCGGGCGCCACGTCTTCTCCAGCCTCTCCGCCTCGGGATCCGGCCAGCGAGGACCTGGTCCCTAGAGGCTCCACCAGGTCTGGCTGGTCCCCGCCGACTTTGGGGGCCGACAAGGGCAAGGGCTCGAGGTCCAAGGGGGTGGACTCGGTGGAGGAGCCGCCTCTGAAAAAATCGAGCTCGGCGTTCCCGACAGCATCCAGGTGCGTCCTCCACATTTCCCAATTTGTCTATTTCTCGATGTGTTCAGTGTCTTAGATCTCCTATGTCGCATGGCCAGAAGTCGTGCTGTGCCCGTAGCCTTGGCACCTAGGAAGGTGGCCGCGCGGCAGGTGGTGAGCGCCGCGCTGTCGGTGGGGATAAGCTTCACCGACCCCCTGGCGCGGGAGGCGCTCGGGTCGATGGATGTGACCCGTCGATTAGGCGGGCTGCTTGTCGTCGGGTCACACCGCCGGCGTCGCCGATTCCTGTGGAGGGGCCCGGGCCTCAAGTCCCGAATGCTGGCGGCTCAGGTGCGTCTGACCAACCGATTCTAGGCACCGGGATCCCGCACCGGCAGTTGGCGGAGGCCGAGCATTCCACCCCGGACCCGAGCGCCACGTCTGACCGGATGCCCCCTGTACCATAAGAGGGGATCGCGGATCCGCGTTAGGAGCCCCCGAGCGAGTTGCTAGACGTCGCGCAGGCTGAGGTGCCTTTGGGCCGGGCTGTCCAGGAGGCCTCGCCTTCTCCGGTCGCCGCTGAGGTTACGCTGGAGATCGAGCAGGTGTCTTTAGGGGGAACGAGCTTGATCCGTGTTCCTTCCCCGGATGTGGAGGCCACTGGGTGCCACGAGGTGTTGCGGCAGGGATGGGACGCCTCCGTGTTTGGGGGTCCTCGACTCCGACGGGTCAACCGGCGAAACCCGGACGCCACCATCTTTGCCTTGGACGACATCGCGAAGTAGGAGGACAGCCGACGGATCGAGGCCAGGGTTGACTCGGTGGTCGGGGCCTTGCACGCTGCGTTGAACACCATCCACAACGTGATCGTCCTGGCCGATGAGGTAAATCTCTTCCCCTTTCTGGCTTTTCGATTTTTCTCTCGGGGAGGATGGCCTTTGATCCTCTTTGTCCCTTTGTAGTCTCTGATGGACCGTAGCTGTGACAAGTCCCTCTCCCTCCGTCGGGAGAAGGACGTCTGGGATCGGTCGGCCACCGAGAGAGAGGAGCGCGAAGCACTGGTGGCGCAGCCGGCTGCCTCCCGTTGCGAGGCGGACGATTGTGTAGGCTCAGGCAATGCTTGTGGAGCAGTTGGCCGCTACCCGCCGGAAGCCGATGCCGCCCGCGCAAAGGCCCAGGAAGCGTGCGAGCATGCCGAGGATGCCGAGGCGAAGAAGAGGGACATGCTTGCTTCATGGGCGTCCGATTCGGCGGCTCGAGATGAGGGGCGTCGTCAGCTGCAGGATGAGCGCGATCGTCTGCGCGTCGAGCGGGACCAGGCTACGGGCGCCCTCCAGCAGGCACGCCAAGAGCTTGCCGTGGCTCGGGCAGAGCGTGACGACGCCTCTCGGCTCGTCGGCGTCCGGGATCGGGACCTAGCGGGTGCCCGTGCGGCTTTGGGCATTGAAAGGGAAGCCTGTATCAGGGCCGAGCGTGTCTGCGCCGATCTGGCAACCGCGGCGGTGGAGGACCAGGGAAGATTGTCCGACTCGAAACCGAGCTGCACCAGCTTGAGGCCATGTTCAGTTAGGAGAGCGATGAGCACAACGCCCTTCGCGTGGCTACCAACACCGCTCGTGGCACAAAAGAAGTCGAACGCTGGCCGAGTTCAGTGTCCAGGGGGACCCTGGTTAGCCCCCGAGCGACCTCTGACCCCGTGTAACGGGGTCGGGGGTTGCTTGTAAGCGGCCGGGGGAGTGTGTCAAAGTATGTATAGAATTGACGAGGATTTTAAGGGTAAAAGCGACGTAGCCGTTCGATGTTCCAAGCATTGGTGAACTTCTCGCTGTAGGCATTCTGTAGCTAGTACGAGCCGGGTCAAAGGACTTGGGAGATAATGTATGGGCCTTCCTAGGGGATGAGAGCTTGTGCCGGTCCTTATTGTTTTGGACCGGGCGTTGGACAAGATCGCCAACTTAGAATGCGCGTTCCCGCACTCGGTGGCTATGATACCGTCGTAGTGCCTGCTGATATTTGGCCGAGTGTGCCAGTGCGACCTCTCGGGCTTCTTCCAGTTGGTCGGCGGCGTCCTCCAAAGAGGCTTGGTTGCCAGCTTCGTTGTAGGCGCGGATGCCATTGCATCAAGCGTATCAGCGTAGAGGATGTTGAGCCCGCTCCCGCCATCCATCAGCATCTAGGTGAGTCATTTCCGACCGATGATCGGATCGACCACAAGCGGGTACTGCCCGGCCTAGGAACGAACTATGGATGGTCGTCATGGTCGAAGGTTATGGCCGCCTCCGACCACTGGAGGAAGGCCGGTGCGGCCGATTCGGCAGCGAATACCTCGCGGCATTCCACCTTGGCCCGACCCTTGTTGACCGAGCCCTCGGTGCCGCCGAAGATCATTAAACATCCATCGGGCTCTGGGTAAGGGTCGGTTACCATATCCTCACCCGCCTCGGGGCCCTTGGAGGCCGGATCGGGCTTCCGCCACTGCGGCTCCCCTTTTTGACTGTCCCTCAACTTGAATTTCTTCATGAGGGAAAAATCTTTGTAGAGGTGCTTCATGGCGTACTCGTGGTTGGGACAAGGACCGTTCCACATCTTCTCGAAGTGGACGGTCACCTCTCCCATCGGAGGTTTGGCACCGGGCTTCCGTTCGGCCGTGGATACCATGGCAGTGTCAGTGTCTTGGCGCCGCGCCTTGTTCTTCTTCTTCTTCTTGTTTGGGTGGTCAGTAGGGCCCTCGTCGGCCTCCTCGTCCCGCTTGCCCTTTCCCTCGGAAGGGTGGTAAAAGATTGTCCCGACCACCTCCTAACTAGAGGCGTGGCTCATTGCTATGTCGAGGAGATCCTTCGCCGTGCGAGGGCTTTTCTGTCCCAGCTTATGGACGAGGGACTTGCAGGTCATTCCTGATAGGAATGCGCCGATGACATCGGCATCAGCGATGTTGGGCAACTCATTGCACTGTTGGGAAAAGCACCGGATGTACTCCCGGAGAGTCTCCCCTTGCTTCTGGCGGCTGTTCTTGAGTTCCCATGGGTTCCCCGGACGACTACAGGTCGCTTGGAAGTTCCCGACGAAAATCTCCCTGAGGTTGGCCCAGTTCCGGATCTGTCCAGCAGGGAGGTGCTCGAGCCACGCCCTGGCCGAGTCGGCCGAGTACAGCGGCAAGTGACGAATGACGAAGTTGTCATCATCCGCTCCACCAGCTCGACAGGCGAGCTGGTAATCCTCGAGCCAGAGCTCAGGATTCGTCTTCCCAGCGTACTTCGATAAGCTCATCGGGGGGCGAAATCGCTACGGGCACGACGCGGTCTTGATGCGGGAGTTGAAGGCGCGTGGCTCTAGTGCGTCCGGACTCAGACTCCACTCCTCGTCGTCGTCGTCGTAACGGCCGCCCTCGGCTGGCTGGCGACGACGCGCGTTCAGTATGTTGTGCGCGTCGCGGACCGGGCCGAGGCGTCCCTGGATTGGGGCTCCCGGTCGCCCGTCGGGCCCAGGAGGCGGCTGGTGGACCGAGACGTCCTGCAGGTTGTGGTCTCCGCAGTCACGCGGAGGCGGCCTTGAGGCGTGATGCTGACTGGCCTGAGAGCCGCATTGTTGAGACTGCGAGCTCTCGGCCTATTGCGCCGCCGCTCGCTCAAGGAGCTCGCCCACCTCGCGTTGGGCCCTCTGGGCTTCTGACGTGGCTGGGTCAGGAAACCTCGCCAGAGCACTGCAGCCGCCGCAAAGTTCTGGCTCGCTCTCGCGAAGCATGAGGGCTCCCCATCGTCGTCAACGATCCGCCGTTGAACGTCACGCGCTCGTTCGCGCGCCGGTACTCCGGCGTCGTACTGCCGAAGCTCGCGCTCGATGCGCGCCTGTTCCTGCTCCATGCGTGCGCTCTCCTGTTCCACACGAAGCCATTCTCGCTCTACGCGCGCGTGCTCTTGCTCCAGCCGGTGTCAGGCCTCTTGGAGCTCCTGTCGCCGGGCCCTCGCCTGGTCAGGGCGAGGGTTACAAGCGGTCAAGAAAGGGAACGAGCTCCCAAGTCTCTGTGAGTGTGTGCGAGTGTGAGTCGGATGAATCATGAACCTGTGCTAAGGAAGGCTGTCTTTCCCTTTTATAGTCCAAGGGAATGGGCCGTGCCGTTTACATGAGGGAGAGAAAAAGAAACCGATGGGGAGAAAGGGGAGGCTTCTCGAGGAAGGTGGCCATCCAAGCCTTCGGTCTTCACCTGCTCCTGGGCCCCTCACGGGGAACTATAGATGACACCCATGATGAGTACCCTACGGACGTGTCAAACAGTGGTATTTGACGTATCCATGCTGCCTGCTAGCGCTCCATCATTTGTAAGGACCGAATGATGGCCGAGCATGGCAATGTTCCGTCATTCGTAAAGGTGGAGTGGTCGCTGAGCTTGCCAGTGCCCCGTCACCCATTTGGGATAGGGTAGGCGCTGAGCATGGCAGCGCCCCATCATTCGTTTAGGATGGGGTAGGCACTGAGCATGGCAGCGCCCCGTCATTCGTTTAGGACGGGGTAGGCGCTGAGCATGGCAGCGCCCCGTCATTTGTTTAGGACGGGATAGATCGCTGTATTAGGTGTACGACGACCATCCTGGCAATTAATGCTCGCAGCATCCGTTCACGTCGTGGGCCACCCCTACCTGAACGGGGCTGGCCCCTGGGACTCAGGTCATGATGGCCCTTTGACCCGGGGGAGGTCGGGCGAGGCGGAGGATGGGTCCGCGGGTCCCTCATCCCGACGCAGGGGTCGGGCGAGGCGGAGGCTTCCGTCTACAGCGATTCCCTCTCCTGACCCCTTCGCTGGGTCAGACGAGGTGGAGTGGTTCGTCTGTTCGGGTATCTTTCTTCCGACCTCCTCCCAGGGCCGGGTGACGCGGAGCGTAGCGTGCCCGACTGCAGCTGGGCCGTAGTTGGGCCGCTCGTGAAAGGGGCGTCGTGAGTGGAGGGCCACGTGCCTTATGACCCATCTTGAATGAGCGACTCTCAAATAGAGGTCCTAACCTCGTTGGGTAAGACGTCCCGGATATTGATATCCAACACAAGGCTTAGGCTTTGATTAGTGCTAGTTTAGGCCACTTAGCTCTTTGTTTTAGGCTTTAGTCTAGAGTTTAGTGAGGTTTGCATACCTCCTTGCTATCGGTGCTTGCACGCACCTAGTTTGTAAATCTGGGGCATTGTACTCTAGCGAGATCCTCCAACAAAGCTTTGTGGAGAGGCCGTCGATGATTGTGCAAGGGAGGATATGCCCTTGGCAGTTTGCCGAAACTCTACCATAGTGAAGACGGCGGAGGTCACCGGCGAGAGGCCAAGTGGAGACCCACTCGTGTTGTGGGTAGTCCTGTTGGCTACCACGGAGTTTTCTGTCACCGGAGCATTGCCCTAAGGAAGGGGCATTTCCCAAGAAGGGGCTCC
>CM014271.1:34853499-34870992 GCA_004135705.1 Alloteropsis semialata
TACGCTCCGGCCCAAGCCTCCGGCGACGGGCCTCCGCTACGCTCCGTCAGAAGTTAGCCTTTTATCTGTGAATTTGGAACATAACTCAACAAACTCCACCTTGAGACAAATTCCATCTTGTAGCATAAATCAACACCTTCATCCTGAACACATCAAAGAAACAAAATACTTCTGGCGCCAAACAGCCTCTTGGGCTAATCCATCAAGCCAACTAAGCTTGAGCAAAGCTCAAACTTAGCAACAGGAACAGGCTTTGTCAACATATCAGCAGGATTATCATGAGTACTAATCTTGCATACCTTCAGCTTACCCTTTTCGATCTCATCACGAACATAATGGTACTTGACCTCAATGTGCTTTGTCCTCTCATGAAACACCTGATCTTTGGTGAGACAAATAGCACTTTGACTGTCAGAAAATAGGTTAATGCAAGATTCAACTCCACAAAGCTCTGCAAACAATCCTTTCAACCAAATCAACTCTTTGGTAGCTTCAGCAATAGCCATATACTCCGCCTCAGTGGTAGATAAAGCAACAACAGGCTGCAACACAGCCTTCCAACTCACAGCACAACTGCCAACAGTGAACACATAACCTGTGAGAGACCTTCGCTTATCCAAATCACCAGCATAATCTGAGTCAACATAACCAATAAGTCCCTTTTCAGTTCTGCCAAACTTCAAACAATAATCTGCCGTCCCTCTGAGATACCTGAAAATCCACTGAACTGCCCTCCAGTGTTCTTTACCAGGATTAGACATATATCTGCTAACCAAACTCATAGCATAAGATAAATCCGGACGAGAGCAAACCATAGCATACATCAAAGAACCAACAGCACTGGAATAAGGAACCTTAGACATGAACTCAATATCCTCATCTGTACTAGCACACTGTTTAGCTGACAATTTAAAGTGAGGTGCAATAGGAGTACTAACAGACTTTGCATCATGCATGTTGAAACGGTGAAGAACCTTGTCAATGTAATTATGCTGACTAAGAAACAATAAACCAGCCTTTCGGTCTCTAGTAATTTCCATACCTAGAATTTTCTTAGCAGCACCAAGATCCTTCATGTCGAACTCACTACTCAACAATTTCTTCAATGTAGTGATATCTTTCCTGCTCTTGGCAGCAATCAACATGTCATCAACATATAACAGCAAGTATATAGGTGATCCATTAACATGCTTCATGTAAACACAGCTATCATATTTTGACCTCTTAAAACCATGTGACAACATAAATGAATCAAACCTTTTATACCACTGACGAGGGGACTGTTTCAAACCATACAAGGACCTTTTCAACTTGCAAACATAATTCTCCTTGCCAGGCACTATGAACCCTTCAGGCTGGTCCATGTAAATTTCCTCCTCAAGCTCTCCATGCAAGAATGCAGTTTTCACATCTAACTGCTCAAGCACAAGATCATGTGAAGCAACAATACTAAGAAATGTGCGAATTGAGCTATGCTTTACAACCGGAGAGAACACATCAGTATAATCAACACCAGGAATTTGACTGAAACCTTTTGCCACTAACCTTCCCTTAAACTTTGGAGGCTCGCTAGGAGATAAACCCTCCTTTCTCTTGTAGATCCACTTGCAGCGAACAGGCTTCTTCCCCTTTGGCAAGGGCACAACCTCCCATGTGCAGTTCTTCTCGAGAGACTGCATCTCATCCTGCATAGCTGCAATCCACTTCTCGCGATCAACACAGGCAATGGCTTCAGAGTATGTTGCAGGCTCATAGCTGCTATCCACCTGTTCAGCACAACTCAAAGCATAATGAATCATATTACATTCTTCAATAAGACGGGGTCTAGGTCCACAACCCCTCTTTGGTCTGCGATGAGCAATAGGAACATCCTCCTCTGGCTGCAAAATAGGAGGTAAGTGCAGAACATCATCATCATGAGCCTCATCATCCACAACATCAATTTCCTGATCATCAACTGGTGGCTCCACCTGCACGCCACCATCATCATGTACATGCTGCTCCTCCTGCACATCATCAACATGCTCCACCTGCACACTGATATGCTGTATCTCTTTATCAACATTATCTGGGACACAATCTGAGGACGAGCTGTCAGTAAACATCACAGATTCATTGAAAACAACACTCCTGCTCATGAAAGTCTTTCCTGTTTCGGGATTCCACAACTTATATCCTTTGACTCTCGAACCATAACCAAGAAAAAGACATTTAATAGCTCTAGGCTCTAATTTTCCATTATCAACATGAGCATAAGGAGTGCAGCCAAAAACTTTCAACTGTGAATAATCAGCAGGTGTACCAGACCATACCTCAACAGGAGTTTTCTTATCAAGTGGGATAGAAGGCGACCTGTTTATCAAGTAGCATGCGGTGTTAGCAGCTTCAGCCCAAAAACGCTTGCTCATACGCGCATTGGACAGCATACAATGAGCCTTGGAGATGATGGTTCTGTTCATGCGCTCAGCCACACCGTTTTGCTGTGGAGTATACGGTATGGTGTGATGCCTGACAATGCCTTCTTGCCTGCAATAATTTTTAAAAACAGCAGAACAAAATTCTCCACCATTGTCAGTACGAAGCACCTTCACCTTCTTTTCAGTTTGCCTTTCTATCATCACTTTCCAATCTTTAAATGCAGCAAAAGTATCATCTTTAGTTTTCAGAAAGTAAGGCCATACTTTTCTAGAGTAATCATCAATAATGGTAAGCATATAACGAGCACCACCAAGAGAAGGCTTACGAGAAGGACCCCATAAGTCAGCATGTACATAATCAAGAGTACCTTTGGTGGTATGAACTGAGGTATTGAATTTTACCCTCTTATGCTTCCCAAAAATACAATGCTCGCAGAACTTCCTGCTACTTAAAGTACAACCATCCAGCAACTTCCTTTTCATCAATTCTGCCATACCAAGTTCACTCATATGTCCAAGACGCATATGCCAAAGGTTAGTCTTACTAGGTTCAGCATTAGTAACAGCAGCAGCAGCGGAAACAGAACCATGTAAAGTACTTCCTCTAAGGACATATAACTTAGCAGAATTCATATCACCAACTAAACAGACAAGAGAACCTTTTGATACCTTCAATACTCCATTAGAGCCGGAGTATTTAAAACCTTCTGCATCAAGAGTGCTGATCGATATAAGATTTCTAGTCATCGCTGGTATGTGCCTTACATTTTGCAGCGTACGTGTCATGCCATCATGAGCCTTGATCTGAACAGAGCCGATGCCCACAATCTCACACGGGTTATCGTCTCCCATACGCACCACATCTCCCTTCTGCATAGGTTCATAGGAACTAAACCAATCTCTGTTAGTGCATATATGAAATGAACATGCAGAATCAAGTATCCATTCATCATGACCCGTAACACAACCAGCAAGTACAGCCAGACAATCTCCTGAATCCGAAGTAGCACCAGAAGCAACAGATACCTTACCATCTGAATTTTTCTTCGCCTCCTTGTTCTTAAGCTTGAAACAATCCTCAATAAAATGAGTTTTCTTCTTACAATACTTACAGAACTTCTTGGGCGTTTTGGACTTTGAACGGCCTCTGCTTTCTTGGTTCTTGGAACGATCGTAGCTATCATTGGAGGACCTCTGCTCGGTTCTGCCTCTCACATGCAATGCATCGCCCTTGGTGGACGACCCATCAGAGTGCACCATGCCTCTCATCTTCTCCCTGGATTGGAGTGCCTCATAAACATCCGAAACGGTTAGTTCATCACGGCTTAGAAGTATGGTGTCACGAAAACCAGCAAACGAACTGGGCAGAGAGCATAATAGTAATAGGCCTAAATCCTCATCATCATACTCCACCTCCATCGACACTAGGTCGGCAACGATCTCCTTGAAAACAGATATGTGGTTCAACACCGAACCACCCTCCTCCATCTTAAGAGTGAACAACTTCATCTTCATATGCATCTTACTGGTAAGATCTTTCGACATGCAGATCGATTCCAGTTTGAGCCACAGTGATGCAGCAGTCTTTTCCTGCAGCACTTCTTGCAAGATATCATTAGATAGATGAAGCTGAATTAGGGACAGAGCCTTACGATCCTTGCGCTTCTCCTCATCGGTCAAATCCTTGACCGACTTCTTCCCGAAGTTTTCCAGCGCCTCATCTAGGTCATGAGTTTGCGCCAGAACAGCCCGCATCTTGACTTGCCACAGCGAGAACCTCGTATTGCGATCCAACAGCGGTAGATCATACTTCATCGACGACGACATCGCGAAACCCTGATCTGAGAACAAGGCTCTTGATACCACTTGTTATAAATAAGGGCGAAGAAATCGATGGAACAAGCAAATCAAACCGCAAAAGGGGACACGAGATTTAACGTGGAAAACCCAACCAATGCGGAAGGGAAAAACCACGGGCGCCAGCCAGCAAGAACTTCACTATGTCGAGAGTCAGGTTACAACGCCAACGACGGCGGCTTACAAGAATATGGATCGAACTCTCTGGTGGAAACCCTAACACAGGGTATATAAGATGTACCGCTACGCTCCGGCCCAAGCCTCCGGCGACGGGCCTCCGCTACGCTCCGTCAGAAGTTAGCCTTTTATCTGTGAATTTGGAACATAACTCAACAGCAACGTGGTGCGGGCCTCCACGCCCCCCCCCTCCCTCACCACATTGGCTATGCCATGGATGCTGTCCGCAAGGGCCTTCCACGCCTCCACCACCGGGCTGGATGAGGTGGTTGAGACTTGCGAGGCGTGAAGCTTCAGTGGCTGCAAAGCGCAGTGCGGCTGCCCTCCCAGCCATGGCCACCACCATGTGGGCTGCTGCCACTGCAGTGGCCTCGAAGGCGGCCTCAACGGCAGTTGTGGCCGTGGATTCCTCTTTGATGGTGCGTCCCCTCTCGTGGAGGTAGAGGAGGAGGAGTTTGGGGGAGAAAGAGGACGATGAGCTCAAGGAGGCAAAGGAGCTCGGGGAGGACGAGGAGGTGGTAGATCTGGCATCGGAGGCAATTGCGGCGGATCTGGGGGCGACGTTGGCATGGAGGAGGGGGTTAGGGTCAAGGGCAGGTGTCCTCCCTCCTGTGCGCCCCCCTATATAGTTCCACTTCAAGATAGCCGATGCTATTTATAACCGGTTAGTTTGATCCCCTCATTCTAACTGGTGTGAAATTTTACCCGTTAGTTTATGTTGGTCAAATGAATCTGTGAAGAATTCCACCAGCTCATTTAAGTAAAAATAATATAAAAGTAAAACTAAACTAAAATATAAACATATATATAAATATCCAGCAGAAATAAACTCATATCTATAAACATTTATATAATAAGAGTTCAATTTTTCACAACGACTAATGCATAAATGCTTAAATTAAAAAAAAATAATAACAATCAAGTTTGCTCATCACCACAGCTCTAGCGTACGGCCCTGTGACTCGAACTTAGTGTAGAACTTACTGATGACGAGCTTCTTCACTTGCTAGAAGGTGACTTACTTGTCCAACCATTGCCATGAGTAGCCATGGAACTTCTGGATGTCCGCCTTGGATGGCATTCGAGCGTAGAGGAGGTGGGCACCATCATAGTCAAGGACGAGCTTGAAGTGCTTATAGTTCCCTAGTTTCTTGTTGATGCAAATGCTGGCAGTGATAAAGGAATCTTAACGCGTCGGCACCATGTACACCGCCAGGATGAGCTCCAGATGACCATTCCAAATATTAAGGTGCTGGACGACGTGGCGCGAGCCAATCAGTTCCACAATTGGCTCTACTTACTGGGCCGCCTTCCCTCTGCAAATTAAAGCACAAAAACCAGAGTTAACAACTCAAAATTCACAGTCAAATTAAAATTCAAACATAAAAACACACACATGGAGGAGAATGTTTTGCCTTGGAGAGCGTGAGAAGACCTAGATGCAGAGCGCGGGAAGAGAGTGAGATCGAGATGCAGGTCAGAGAGATCGAGATGCAAGGTGCATTAGTACTTCTTGACGATCTATAGATACCAACTTCTGATCTAAGTCATAATTTGAGCGCCTATCGAGACCTTGTTTGGTTAGACGTCACATCACCTAGTACGGAGGGAATCTTCCTTGCATGAAGTACTAAATGAAGTCTATTTGCAAAACCTGATATACGGATGAGCGTAACTTTTCGAGACGAATCCAATGAGCCTAATTAATCGATGATTGGCTACAGTGATGCTACAGTAACCATCCTCTAAGCATGCTCTAATCATGCGGTCATAGGCCTCATTAGATTCTTCAGGGTTCCTAGTGCAGGGGTTCTGGAGTTAGTTTTATAAAATATCTTTATTTAATACCTTTAATTAGTGGTCAAAGTTGTGCTACAGTTCTAGCACTGGGAAACCAAACGGGGCCCGAGACGAACCAACTTATTTGAAAAGTAATAGGACAATACAGAGCGCTTTTGTTTCCACGCTCTTCTTGAACATGCGCGCGCCAAAAGGAGCGCTTCAGCTTCGCACTCGAGTTCACACAGTGGAGCGGGCCGTAGGTTGTGACAAAATATTAAATATTTAGATAGCTACAGACGTGACTTTTCCTATATACCAATCACTTATAGCGGCAAGCTGGACTTCAGTCAATACTCTCACAAAGCCACATGTAACGCCAAATCTTGTGTGGCTAGCTATTTTGTGCAGTAAAATAATGTGTGAGAGTTGGTTGTGTTATTCTGTACAACAGCGCATGGTAAACAAGTAAGTTTCACAAAAAAAAAAGAGAGAATCATACAGGTTTAGTTTTCCTTTGTACGTATATGAAAATTGTCTCTGACGTCCATGGGCAGCTTTGTTTACGTCTAACCGTCCTTTGATGAGATCATATATTATCCAGGCCCTGGACGTCCACCCATTGGAGCTCTACTTCCCCTTCAAGCCAAACAAGCGCATCAACTGCCCAGTGACCCTAACCAACAGAACAAACCATGACGTTGAGGTCTTCATTAAGCAGGATAACGATCGGCAAGCCCAAGCAGGTTCAACAACACTTTTCCGTAGGCTGGGGCCATATTCCAGTATAGTCGTTTATATGACTATGCCGAATCAACAACCACTGCCGCTAGAAGCAGACATGGGCAGGTTTCACGTGGTGATGAAGCAAACCCTCAGAGGTTTGGAGTACTACTGTCCAACCTGTAGAATTAAGACGAAGAAGTCATTGAGTGGAATAAAGGAGTTAAAGATGATGGTGCATCAGGCGACGTTAAGGACTGTCGCTTGTGACCCAGCAAGCTGCCAGGAAGTAGTGACCCAACAGGTGAGTGCCATAATTCAGGTTATGTATTACGTACACGTGTCATAACTCAATTATTATCTCATGCATTGCCATGTAATTTTGTGATGATGTATCAGCAATGTGTTGTTTTTTATGTTGTTTCACAGTAAACGTGTGGAATCCCTTAATTTAATTTGTGTATGAAAAAAGCAAAGATTGTGAGTTGCATGGCAACACCAACTCATACAATGGTGAAGGAGTGTGGTCTTGTACTGCTAAATTTTTGGTGAAAGGTTTGGAGGCAGTTGCTTCATGAAACAATCACCTTGTTCTCTTATATTTTTCTCTTTTTCCCTCAATAACATCAAAAATCATGCGTGGCCCTGCCTGAGATGATATATGAGAACACTGATGTGTAGCCATGTACTTGGCCTAAGGTGGACGATTAATTTTTGTTATTTTGTTGTATCAGTTCATACCTGCAAGTCGGGATTTTGGGGATATCAACAGCATAGATGTGCATCCCACCGAGCCATGGTGAGTAGATAGTCCGACTTGATGGCGCTCTCAATTTTGTGTTAATGATCATTTTGACAGTCAGACAATCTCGTTAATTAATTGGATGTTCACTTCGAAGGGTTTTGGTGGGCCATGAACGAGAGTATGGAGAGGTGGACCATGAAGGAGGAGGGTATGTTTCCGTTTGGAACTACGAGACCCAGGTGTTAGCACTGTCTTTGATTATTTATCAAGATGCTTGTCGTCAATAAACATGGCACTTGCGTTAAGCTTATTGAACTTGGTGTTTTCATTGTTCGGCAGGAGAGAACCATGGTGCTTAAAGTCACAAATTTACCTAACGACCGTAGGCATTGCTCAATCAAATTTATTGCAAGAGAGCAATGGTTCGCAGTCGGGGATGGTAATGGGTTGGTCCATGTCTATGCTTACACTACAAAGGACAAGGTCAAGGAATTTGAAGCCCATATCGGAAAATGGGTCCACCGGTTGGCTGTTCACCCAACCGACCCATTGTTGCTGACAGCTTCTCTTTGTGGTAGATCAATCAAGCTCTGGGACTGGGGCCAAGGTTGGACATGCACTCGAGTATTCGATGCGCACGATGAAGGCGTGTGGTATCTCACGGTTGGTCCAAGGGACACCAACACTTTTTTTAGTGCTTCCCCACACAAAGTAAAGGTTTGTGCTTCTTCTCCATTTTGTAAACAGTGTGTTTTCCTTGACTTCAGTCCCATTAGTTACTACTAGCTAATTAATGATGATGAATCAATCAACTAAATATAGGAACGTTTGGTTTGAGAAAACATTCTCATCCTAATTGAGGTAGTCCATGTAAACCTGCTAATTGGCTGAGATTCTACACCATACCCAAGCCAAACTGTTTAATCATTTGAGGCCAACTTGGGCTGCACCCTTGGTTGCCCATCTGGGCAGTGGAGGCGGCTATGACCATGGGGAGGCATGCGCATAGATATATGTTATGGGTGCTCCAAACCTCAAACCTGACATGTTTTTACTCTATTAGCTAGGACGCGAAAGTGGGCCAATTTCTCTTTCTATGGATCTGTTAATCAGCAAAAAACTAGATCCATCAGGTTTGCGGGCATGGGTTCGATCGTATAGTACACAGACCTGTAAACCTATCGTTTTTTAACCTGATCCATCATAGAAAAGTAGCACATATCAACCCACGGTACTTCAAAATTCCTCAACCAACTTAGTTTGTGGCTTGCTTATGTAGTGCCATGTAACCATGGAACAGTAACATTTATGGTTTCCGTGCTTGATTATTCCATTGCTGTGTTATTGTAAAAAAAAACATAATTTGCTACTCATTTGCTACCTGGTAACTACATGCATGTTGTTGTTAGGCACGGGCGACCCATGGACACCCATTAACCCAACGGGCATGAGTTTAGGAAAAATTTTGTGCCTTTATGTGCAAGGGTTTTTTTAGTAGGTTCAAATAACTTTCAGAGTCACAGGTTTGTCCACGTTGCCATCCTACGTGCACATTTTGTTTGCGCATGGCACTACTGCACAGACTCTCAAATAAGCCAGTGCGGAAACATCATACGTGGATCGGACCGATGACATGAAGTCAATGCGATTGTAAGTTCTCATTTGTGCCGGTGTCCAAACTGGCAACAATACGTGGCTTGAAAATGTACTGATGAGAATAACTCTTTAATCTAATATGTGCTGATAAATGCCGGCAGGTTTGACCACGTTTGCTAATCATTGCTTAAGAACCACCGGTTAATATAACTATATTATCATACTGGTGCATAATTAGTCCATTGCATTTGTTAAGCTAAACTTACTAAGTTAGCTTCGTATTGGTTAGAATGCT
The DNA here is from genome assembly GCA_004135705.1 of Alloteropsis semialata. Classification (NCBI taxonomy): domain Eukaryota; kingdom Viridiplantae; phylum Streptophyta; class Magnoliopsida; order Poales; family Poaceae; genus Alloteropsis; species Alloteropsis semialata. Next base: position 34,863,089 of record CM014271.1, read on the forward strand.
GTCAAAACATAAATTAGAATGTAGTGATTGAAGGTAGTCAAAAGCCTTCAAACATACATTTGCCTTACATGTTTAAGTGCCTCCATGAAGTTCAATTAAGTAGAAGGAATGGTGTCAAAACACCCAAAAAAATAAAATGAAATAAAACATAATTAATTGAAAGCAAGAATATAGTTTTTGAAGGTAGTCAAAAGCCTTCAAACATTAATATGCCTTAGATGTTTAAGTGCCTCCATGAAGTTCAATTAAGTAGAAGTTACTTCTGTGTCTTGAGATCAACAGAACATCGTGGAAATCATTTAAACATGCATAAAGCTTGCATGACAAACTCTTTATTAATTATAAGCAGGATTGTAATGATTTAAGGGTTTCATGAATGGTCCATTGATCTCAAGTGGCTCAGCACGATTTCATCATCTGTCTTGAAATGAACAGACCATGATGGAAACACAAATGAAAAGAAATTGTCCATCGGAACCATGAGTTGTACATGGTCATTGTTATGAACAAATCGCACACACAATAGATACACATCCAAATATGAATATGTATGTGTAGGTGCCAGACCTTCATAACTACTATATAGAATAAACATGCTATGACCATTTGGAAGTTCCATAGAGCATTTCATCAAATCATAGGCTTGAAAACAACTTGCATAAACCTTAAGCATCATCATAAATCACTTCATCTAGACTTCAAGCATTCCAGCATAGATCGATTAATCATACATCATCATCACAAATCAGCACGCATCAACAGAAGTACAAGTAATTTAAACAAACTATCTAGTTCGTAATTTTAATTAAACAAGCACCTAACTAAATTAAGAAGTTCATCAACACAAATAAACTAGATTAGCAAAAGGAGAATGGCAAATCCTAAAGGGGGGAAATTCGCTCATAACATCCCCGACACTTACTTCATTGGGGTTCATGGCAGCACTTACATCACCAGCATGGCACAACTCGCCACATCTCGTCCGTCGCCACCATGGCGACCGGCGAGGTCTTAGGTGCGGCACTGGCAGCGGAGGAGGAGGAGGAGGAGGAGGTCGAAAGGCTTCAACCTCCAAGGACATTGTAATTGCACTGGCGCATGCCATGGCTGCAACTGTGGCTCTCACAAGCACGGCCTCCAAGGTCACATCAGCCGCAATCGTGGTCCAATAAGCATGGCTTCCGAGGCCACATCGGCCGCGCTTGGAGCCACAGCTGCCTTGGCCACAGATCTGTCCCACAAGGAGGAGGACCAAGCCATGGCGAGGAGGAAGCAGCGGAGGAGAAGTAGGAGGTGGTGGTATAGAGGATACATTGGTGCAGCGGGCTATGGGGCGGTGTAGCTGTGGCAACAGCGGAGGAGGAAGACAAGGAGGCGGCGGCTAGGGTTAGGTAGGGTTCCCTCTCTAGATCCTATATAGAGGGTCTGGCCAAACTAATCTATGTGAAATTGCACCACTTAGTTTGATCAAAGTATTCTAACCGGTTTAGTTTTCCAACAGTCAAAGTATTAGGATCAAACTAAGTATGGAATTTTGCACTGCTTAGTTTAAGTAAAAATAAAACAAAAAATTACTACAAATTAATGTATCAAACACATATGTATATACAAACACACACAATAATAGTAAAGTTCATAGTTCACAAGTCCGTCATCCACTAGATGTAAGCTTAAATTAACTAAAACTAAACATCTTTAAGCTCATTATGGTTACCCTGAAGCCCGAAGTCGGTATAGATCTCTTTGACGACAAGCTTATTCATGCGCCAGAGCATCGTATACTCATCCTACCACTTCTAGGCATGTCCATGGAAGTTCAGCACAACCTTCGTTGATGGCATTCGTGCGTAGATAATGTCGGCAGCATCATTGTCAGCAATGAGCTTAAAGTTGTAGCTGCCCAATTTTCTATTGATGCTGTCCCAAAAAAAAATTCTGTTGATACAGGTGTTGGAGGTGATGAATTGATTTTGGCGCACTGGCATCATGAAGGCCAGCAGGATTAGCTCTTGCTCACCACCCCAGAGGTTAAGTTTCTGGAGTATGCAATGTGAGATTCTCAACTCCTCCATTGGAGCAATGACCACCACAACCTGGTCCATACCTTTGTAAAAGCACATACAAAAGGGGTCAAAACTCAAAATCGATTGTGAAATTGAAACTCAAAAAAGGAATACTATAAATTGAGGAGCAATTTTTCCTTGGAAAGCGTGAGAAGACCGAGAATGCAGAATGCAATAATAGCAACATTGAATGGAAAGAGTGAGAGATCAAGATGAAAAAAGAGCAGTGTGTGACCATCTATATATATTGTGGACCAACTTTAGATCCAAGTTATAGTGGAATGCACATTGAGACTTGTATGGGAAGACAGAGTGCTTCAGCTTCCACACTCTTCTTGAACGAGAGAGCGAGAGATCAAGATGCACACATGTGCAATGCGTGACAATCTATATACGTGCACCAAGTTTTGATCCAAGTTATAAGTTGAACCCACATTGAGATGTACCAAATTAATTGTATGGGAAGATGGAGCTCTTTAGCTTCACACTCTTCTTGTTTGTGTGCCAAGAAAGCAGAGCACTTCAACTTCATTGCATGGAAACCGTGTTTGCACCGATATGAATCGAACCAAATCAAACCGGTTAGTTTCAAATTCCAACCTAATTGGTGGAATTTCAAATAGGTTAGAATGTTTTCACTAAATGGACCAATGCAAAATTGGATGGGTATGTTTACTAAAAATGTACCAACACGTTTTTGTGTAGGTATGCTTAAACATCTTGAATCGGCAATTCTGCTACAGTCGCCTTATTGGCAGAAGGACCGGTGCAAATGCACTTAACGCACCGGTCACCTTTTACACTGGCATGTATGAGACGATACACATGATGCTCATTCTAGTAGTGTGGGAGTGGCATGGCTCAAGCTGACGTGCCACGCCATCGTGGGTAGCAGCGAATGGCTACCTGCGATTGATGGAGTATGCATGGCGGCTGGGGATGAGAGTGACATGGAGTAAGGAGAACCAATCCATGGGATTAGTTGGGTGGAATTGTGAATGGAAGAAAAGGGTCCATGGGGATAGAGTTTTATTGGGGTTTTGTGGAGGTTCTTGTTCTATGTGGGAAGAGGGAGGAGGAGAGGTGGTGGGGGATGGTAGTTCTCACATTGGGCTAGGGTTTTGGCGTTCTTGGAGGTTCTGGTTCTACATGGGAAGAGGTTGTAGGGGAGGTCATGGGGGATGGTAGTAGCTCACCTTAGCCTTCATGGCTGCAGGGGACATACTTGGTTTGGTTGAGAGTTGATGGATAGGCACAACGGGGCCATACCAAGCGGCAATGGCACTCTGATAGAGGGTTGGACCTTCGCCTCTCTAGGCTCGTCCTAGTTGTAGCACTCCATGGAAGCACACAGGGAGAAATGGAGATGGGTAGGGAAAATCAGAGGGGGGAGGTGGCCATTTATAGGCCAGTGGGGTAAACGCTCTAAGGTTTATTCAAGCTTGGCTCGTTATCTAGGGGATCACGAGGATATGAACGAGGATTGTCGTAGTACTAGTGTATGTCGTGGGAGGGCAAGGCTGCAAGTTGGGCTCGGTGTCAGGCATAAGAGAGGAGTAAAAGAAGGTGAGAGGACGGGGTTTGCTTCGTGGTGAAGGTTGGGTGGGGCTGAATCCATTATTAGCCCATTGCCTCAATGTTAAGAGGCAAACTGCATAATTTCTCTATTAAGGGGGAAAGTTGGAGTAAAGGATGTGGTTTGTAGGTGCAGGTTTAATTACTGAGGGAGGCGGTATTGCATCACAGTCATATGTGTGAATCAGGTGGATGTGTAGTAATATCTTGCGGTAGAAGGATAACGAGGGTGATATTTTTGTCGAAGAATAGGGGACTAGCAGAGCTAGGGAGAAGAGTTGGCCTAGGCGGCATAGTGGGCCAAGTTTGGATGGTAACCTAGTAGGGAGGAAGTAATGGGCCATAGTAGAGTGGGTGGGGTGTGCAAGCCGGATTGGCCTATGGGCTAGAGATGCTAGCAGGCTCATGAATGGTTCGGGCCAGATCTGGAGGGGAAAGAGGAGGAGGGGTGATGATCTAGGCCGAAAGGTCGTATGGGGGTTTGGACCATGGACATTCTAGAGTAAAAGAGAAATAGGTAATTGTTTGAGAATTTTGAGGTTTAATTCAAATGGAAAAGGGGGTGCTAGAGTGTTAGGAAGTCTACTTGAGGTTTTTAAATCTGAACTGAATTTAAATTTAAATAAGAAGGGATATTCTGTGGGGTTCGATCTTTATGTGGTCAGAGGATTTAAACTTGAATAAGAATCCAAATTTAAATCAAGAGAGGACATTTTGGAGTTTTGAAAAAGGGTTGGATTTATTCGATTGTGGACATTTATCTGGATTGAATAATTTTGATAGAGAGATAGGGTTAGAATATAGATGGAGAATATTACATATTTTTTAATTATATTCAAAATTAAATAAGAAGAGATATATATTTGGATGGGGTTACAGAACTAAAGGAAAGGGAGCAAACATAGGCAACACATTTGATCATATTTATGTAACATGGTGGTAAAAGGTTTTGAATATTTGTACATACAAAAATAAATTAAAAAAAGGGTTATTGGAAAATTAATAGGGCTCGAATTTTTAGTGAGAATTAAAATACTCTAAAAAGTGGGATCTTACAAACACGAATTTCATATATTGGTAGATAAACATAACCTTCTCTCTATGCAAGATATATATTATATCCAGGTCGGGGACGACGTGAGGCTTGAGCCCATATCTGAGAAATGGTTTTGGTCCACGAATGAAAATTGTTTTAAACCCATCCTTTAGAGCCTGCCTCAAACAGATCCAAACCATTTTTCCATGTTAATACAAACCATCAGTTGCAGCTTTAACCCATTTCCCACCAAACCAAAGGCCACCATTTCATGCTTTAGATCCACCATGAATTCATCCCATCACCAGCGTTAGATCATTCATGAGTTTATCACAATACCAGCTTTATGTCCATCATGAGTTCTTCGTATGAATTTTGATGGAGTGACGCTATCCCATCATACTTATACTAACTAATAGCAAGTCATAAATGTGGTGGCTGGGAATCAACCCATGCCATTTCACACACCAAACAAATTGATCAGAGCATCTTATTTCTCATTTGAAACACCCTACAAGTTCTCGTGTGGGGATCAACTATACATTTTATTGAATCTAACATCTTCTCTACACGAAATTTGTAGGTATGGCACATTCACTCTTCGGATCCTATTGCTACATTTGGGCCATCGAGGACGTGGCCTGCATTTTACACTAGCAATCATCGGCACTTCTTGGTTACGACCAATGATGATGGTGGCTCTCTTAGCAATGTAAATGTAGGCAGCCATTTCTTCCACATAGAGCGATATTGAGCATAAAATATTTTTTAAGTGAAGGGAACAATAACTTTTGCTCTTCTGCTCTGTTTTTCATGTTGAATCAGATGTGGAGTTTGCAGACAAAGAAACACTTTCACAAACTTCGAGTGAGAAGCAAGGTGATTTCGATCGATCAGCTTGTTTGCCACCCAACTCTTCCAATATTGGCTACCATAATGGACCTAGACGGCTCTAAAGAGAAGCATATTTTCTTGTGGGATGCCAGCACCTACAGGTAATTATTAATTGTTTCTCCTTAAATTTATGTCCATGTGATTGTCAATCTCATCCGGTCAAAAGGTGGTTTAATCGAATTCACCTCCCCCGCGCTGTTTATTACAAAATCGGATGCAAAGCATACTGCCACGGAATCTACCAAATTACTTTCCATGATATTGCTCAACAGTATTTGCAAACCTTTTTTTTTGTTTTAAGGGATTGATATTACCTTCCTTGATTTATGTGCATGCAGTAGTTGACAAAATTTTATTTTTTATAAACATCATAGATGATATGGCGTACCCCCTTGTTTCAAATTATGAGTTACTTGTCACTACAAGAAATCCTTTGATAGGTGATATTTTATTTATTTAAAAAATATATTTTTGTTATGTTTCGCATTTTGTGACGCTCGCATAACGAAAATATATTCGTTGCCTATCGTGCGTAACAAAAAGGTGTTATGTGATGAAAACATGTTTTTTCATCACAAAATTTATGAGGATCCTTCTATCGTCACTGATTTATGATGCTCGTCTTTCGTCATTATCGACACCAGAAAATGTCACCAAATATTAGCCATCGATGACTCTATAGATGCCACATAGGACAGAAAACATCACAAAATTTTGTCAGTGGATGACATGGTAATGACGCAATCTGACGTGACAGGTTCATTGTGATGATTTTGATTTGTCATAAAATTTTAGCGCCTAGCAAGGCCCATGTATTTAGGTTTAGACCCACTTAGCCCGATTGTAGGCCTATTTCAATATAAAGGGCAGCCATTTTATTTTTTCCGGGCTGTTTTCAATCATGTTATTTCTTTATCTAGGCCCTTTTGCGGCGACAATTCCAGGCCCAATCTTCATGTGCGCAATTTTTTCATAGCCATGGACCATTTATCCATATTACAGCACATTAAATACAATTTTGCCCATATGGCTGTTACATACATACAACCATTAATATCCCATACATCAAATATAATCATCAAATGAAGTTGTTCTAACATCAGGTAGTTCAATTCAAATCCACATTGTAGATGTCTTGCAAAATGAATTCGTCAGCCAACCTAGAATCTCCCTACTAAACATAACTTATTGTTTCTGAATTCTGATTAAGGTGCACACTGAATCAAAATAATAGACCATGAAACATACAATATATCTTGTTTCTAGCCAAGTGTATGTGCTCCGTACAGCTGAACAATTTCCTGCACAAAATGCTCCAAAAGTTTCAACATAACAGAAGAAAACAGATAGACAATTGCGTAAAGTTTCGAAACCAGGCCACCTTGTCATTAAGTTTATTCTCTTGGGTTACCTCCCTAAGAAGTTCAGCACAGATCATGTGGGCCAGCATCTACAGAACACATGCATCTATAACAAGTTAGTTTAGCTTCCCCTATCATGATCAATGCAATCAAACAGCGACCGATAGCACATATATCAAACATGATTAATGGTGGCGATATTAGTCAGTACAGTTTCCACTTGAGTTCAGGCAATAAAACAAAGCTTATTCAATAATATCAGTATGGAATTTCAGTCTACAAGTAATTCAACCACACGATAGAATGAAATTTATCTAAACAATGTATAAATCTAACAATTCATCCAATAACAACAGCTCCAACATAGTGCTGTTGAAAGGATTCAACGATACAAATCAAGGATACAAGAAGTAAAGATACAAATCAAGGATACAAGAAATACTTCCAGGAAGACTAACCATTCGGCTGGCTGATTCGGCTGGTGGCTCGGCTGATTCGGCTGGCTGATTCGGCTGGTGGCTCGGCTGATTTTCTGTGAGAGAAAAGTACTGCTGACTGGCTGGTTGGTTGGTGGCTGGGCTGATTTTTTGTGAGGTGAAAGTACTGTTGGCTGGTTTCAGCCGAACCAGCCGAACGGGCTGGCATGCATGTCCCTCCAACTTTGCTGCTCCAATCTGCTCTACACCTCTGAGAGACTGAGACCAAGGATTACATGTAGTTATCAGCAGAAGACATCCTGTACACTAAAAGAGAAAAAAATTCAGAGAGCAGTAGCAGTAGCAGCGCACAGAGCATGACATTTGACACAACTATAAATCTGGAAGACTGGAACAAACCACAATTTACTTTTTCATATTACCATTTTGCAATATCTGTAAACATGATAAATTGGTAGATTTCGCTAATAATATATGTCTCTATGAAACAATTGCCTTACACCAACTACAAGGACAGCAATTGCTATTTGTTATTCCC
>CM014271.1:34871009-34895683 GCA_004135705.1 Alloteropsis semialata
AATGACACACATGTTATTTGACGACAACCATTGCATAGACATTAGTGATGAGTAGGAAGCATCAGAGGGGCAAACTAAAGTGCAGTACTAGCATTAACCTGTTCTGTGATTAAGAAACATGTGTAAGGTCACCGAAGCAGTTTACATTGCTCACTTTTGACAATGGCAAGATAATGCCTGCCTCATCCAACATGCTTCTCTGCATTGCCCATACTCCAACACGTCATTCCCTCAGCATCCTTGCCTAACCTGCAGAAGTGTAGACCAGTAGTAAGACTACTTTATGTTACAAACATAGAATGCTAACAACAATTTTATGTTCAAACTTTTTCGGTCACAAGTAGCAAGAACTCTCTTCTACATGATTTTTCACAAATCTTGTATGACTAAAACTTGCAAATTACTAGTGAACAGTTTAAGTCAGCACTAAGCTGGCTGTAGTACCCCTCAAAAGAACAGGTAAGAAAAGCATTTGGTCCAATTAATAAGAGATGCAGTAATGAAAAGGTGCATTGGTGGATTTAGTTGGCAAGGCAAAATCACTTTGTGGAAAAATGATCAAGCAGAGCGTTTATGGACAAAACACAAAATGAGGACAATGTGCCAGGTTAAGCTGAATTATGGATTAAAAAACAAAACCTGGAGTTAATGTGTGTGATGTACCTTTAAGAAAACTATCTATACAAAATATTCAAGTATTGCCGATTATATCTAGCAAGTCAACTGTGAATAACTCAATAAGCTGCTAAGAGACAGAGAACTAGTTGTGTCAGGTGGATCAGCCGCAGCCACCAAATTAAACCAAATTAGTTAAAATCACAAGATTCACATTCTCCTCTGTAGTATATATTTCTATCGCAGTAGACAGCTTTGTACTCCATTAATCTCTAGTATACGTACTTCTCCAAGTTCTCCTCTCTAGTATTAAATACATGCACAAATGCAAAGGATCCAAATCGGAAGTAACAGCTTAGAACTCATTAGTGCCTTCGCTACCTGGGATGCTAGCTTGCAGCCTTCGTCGCTGGCTCGTCACAGGGCACGCAAGAGGTTGTTGCAGGTGAGTGACTTTGAATCATTGCAACTAAATAAACAGTTCCTCTAATTGAGATAACACCAATTGAATAATGAATTAGTAAAACTGCAACAGACTTGGTGTACTGTAAAAGTATTTTGCCATAAGTCAAAGTTCTCTAACGTTGGCCAAGCTTCTTTAAAAAAACATGTTAAAATCTACAATATCGAATAAACAAACTACCGAGACATATTTATCATGGATTGAACGAAACTAGCTAGCGTATTGGTGCATTTTGGTATAAATTTTGTCAAAGTTTGTTTTGACTTAGGATAAAACTATGTGAACTACTCCTATAATCTAGAATGGAGGGAATATCCGCTAATGTCTTCACAAACAAACTTCTCTATGTAAAGACTTCATGAGCAGGCCACGCACTGAAACAAGGTAATCGATCACCCCAAGTACTCATGGTATATATGTTTTGGAATGACAAAAAGAACCATGCTAACCAAAACCAGTGCACTGCTTGCATTGGGGATAGGAACCGAGGGCATGTCCCCTGTTTAAACAAGGAAATTCGAGCTCACCTTTGCTTATGTTCAAACCAAATAAGCTTGACCACGCACTGCATTATATTTATTAGCTTCAGAATTAATTATTCTCCTTTATTGCAGTGATGGGCAAGATTTTATATATGTTTCATATAAACTCATATAACTAATGATTGTAATCCTAATCACATAGGATTAAGGAAAGAGTTGAACTTTCTTTGAGTGGTTACATTAGAGGCATGGTATTCAATGGCACCGAAGACTTAACAAGGTAACAATTTTTTCCTATTAACATTTTAACTGAATCACTAAATTTTAATGAAGAATGGCTTCCTGCAATAATGTGGCTGTGCAAGTAAAGAAACTAAATCATATGTTTTTATGTCAAATTTCTAGTGAAAAGTACATCTTTATTTTTTATTTCCATCATTGGAGTGATTTTATATTTACAAGATAATATATTTATGTATCTTATAAACATAATGTAGAATTGTAGAATTATTAAGTGGTGTGCTATGAACTACGAATAATCCTTCACTCAATTGTACTTGGCATTTTTGTATTGTTATGTTGTTCTAACATAATTCTTTCTTCTAGTTCCTCACTTATAACTTTTGAACTTCTAATTACATGCAGCCTCTTGGTCGCATGCACTGAAGGGATATCAATAATTAAAATCAATGTGCCTACCCTATTGGCCGGTGCAGTGGCTGGAACTAGTTCAGGTTTTCGTGCTTAATTTACACGGCAACACTCATGTGAGCCAGGCAAGACAAGAATCCGCACAGCGCATGGGTTTTGTTTATGGAGTTTTGAAGACGATCTCGTATGCTTAATTTACCATCACTCAGTTTAGAAGATCATGAAACCCAAAATAAGGAAGACTGTAAACCGGTCATTTCTAGCCCGCTCGGCTTTGAGAGGATGAGCAGATCTCTATAGCTCGTGGCATTCACTTGCAAGGATGAGACTGAATGCAGCCCTCTCCTTCAATTATATTTGTCATATACCATACCTCGACCCTATAGAGTTTTAGTATTGTCCATCTGTTTTGCTATAGTGCTAATCTTTTTTTTTCGAAAATAGTGCTAATCTTTTGGGAATAATTAATTCAGTACAATCCCATTGTTGTTATTAATCTACATGTCATTGTTATGTCTCATCGTGTGGAGCCATGGGTTTAATTTAATCGTAGGTGGCATCTTTCAATTCTGATAACAAAATTGTGATGTATAGGGGTGGTAATGGGACAAAAAACTTGGCCTAGGGATTTCAAGGATTATATTTTAAAATGGATCAGTCTAAAATTTGATATGTTTGTGAACTAGAAATGATTTAGGGCTGAGTAGGATTATGAAAGGGCATTAGAGCCATGACCCATTACAATCATTAGGTATATGATGTATTGTAATACCCATTAAAAGATTTTCTTACTTCGAACAAAATAAGGTCTGAAGAAATAAGTAAAAAACCTTTGTTCTTTGAGCATTAAATATGTCTTCTGTTTGTTAGTTTCAGATATCAGTTGCTAGACCCAAAATAAATTGAGACACTGTTTTGAGAGAAAAATCACTAAGATTTCTCTGCGTGAAAAAACAAAGAGTGCAGGCGTGTCACTATACTAGGTACTCAAAAATAAACAAAAAACAAAGTAGGGAACACAAGATTTTTTCATATTTAAGAAAATACAGGCCTCTTTTACCAATATGCGCTCCAATCCAACTTAGGCGATGTGATCTCCTAGTTCCCAGGGCCTCGGGAGGCACCCGGTTAATTACATCTATGTGTTAGACTCGCATAACACCTCCAATTAATCTTGTGTGGTTGTCGTCTTCGGTCTTCAGTCAATGCTCTCCATCCATGTGTGGCGTTGGTTTAGATGTGGGCATCGGCTCATCCATGGCCGTTTCGGCGTCCCGCGTTCATGAGCTGGTGTAGCACATCTAGAGCATCAACAACACCCTTCCATGCCGTCTGCCTTGTCGGTGTCAAATGACGTAGTCGTAATAGTGGTAGTAGATGCATGATCACGTGTAGCTGGACCATCTCAGACGTCTCAGAAGCATGGTTGAGATAGAAATTGTTGAAGAAGAGGATCTTGTCAACCTATAAGCATGTGTGGCGCAGCCGGAACGTTAGCTCCGCTAACTCGCCCACGTCCTTGGAACATTAGCTCCGCTAACTCACCCACATCGTCCACATTGCTGGTGTCAAACTTCGTGTAGTTTTTTTTTTTGAAATGAGAACATTTTATTAATTTCAAGAAGTTACATCGAGTGGATACAACGACTTGAAACCGTTCCCGGCCTCTGCCCATAGAGCACACAGCCTACTAAAATTCGAGTTTAACAGACACATTAATGACTTTCGATCCTGAGACTAGAACGCCACCCATGTGCCTGGGTAGAAAAGTCCTTTGCCACCCGCTCCAACCACCGAGAGGCCGCAACAAGCACCTCCTGGGAAGTAGGCTGTTGTAGGGTAGACCATGTACGAATCCAGTGCGTAGCCCTGTAGATAACCTGCAAAAAATAAGATTGTTTGTTTTCAAAAACAGCGTCATTCCTGCAGAGCCAGACAGACCAGCACATGGCTGCCGCTCCTACCAAGGTGAGTGATTTATAATGTTTTGGAATGCCATTCAGCCAGCCCCCGAATATGTTGGATATACTTGTAGGTTGACGGATACCCCATGCCATGTATACCATGGCCCAAGCCATCCGCGCAAAACGACAATCTAGGAACAGATGCTGAATCGTTTCATTTTCATGACAGAAGCAGCACTGTTGATTACCTTGCCAGTTCCTTTTCGCCAAGTTATCCTTTGTGAGTATGATACCGCGCCTAATATACCAGAGGAATATCTTGATTTTTAGTGGTAGTTTCAGCTTCCATAGTTTCTTGTTGACATTAGGAACGATCTGGCTTATTAATCCCCGGTAATGTGACTTTACTGAGAAGACACCTGCTGGGTCAAGATTCCATCTGAACTCATCCTCGTCGTTGCTGAGTGTGATGGAAGCCAGTCGGGCTGCTAGGTTATTCCACATTGCTATTTTATTTCCGATGAGATCCCTACGCCAAGATAGATTGGGCGATGGCGCTGAAAGCACTTGACCCACCGTATCTTGTTTTCTCCTTGCAATATTATAAAGTTGCGGGTATTGTTGTCTTAGGGGTGTGTTACCTAGCCAAATGTCTTCCCAAAATCTAACTTGTGACCCATTCTTTATGACGAAGGTTCCAAACCGGAGGAACTCACTTTTTGCTTTCATCAAGCTTGCCCAGAAATGAGAATCTCCGCTTTTCCATTGGACCTGAACCAGTGGTTTGGTCCCTAGATATTTGTTGCGTAGAATCTGCTGCCAAGTACCGTCTGTTGTCAATAGTCGGTACAGCCACTATGTTGACTATGTTGTCAATAGTCGGTACAGCCACTTCGTGTAGTTGACACAGTAGACAGGGTCAACATACGTAGCTGCTCAGCTGGAACATCAGCTTGCCGCCTACGTCGTCCGCCTCGCCGGAGTTGAACGTTGCGCAGTTGTCGTTGGTCATCAACTAGAACATTTGGCGTGCTTTACACGCTCTATCATCATAGTAGAAATAGGCCTGAGGGAGCGTTTGGTTCAGGCCACATAGCGGTAACGTAAATGGAAACAGTTGCCCCCGGTAACTGTTACACTCTAACAAAAACCATTGATTTACACTGTTTGGTTGGAACAACGTTAACAGCTGCAGCAAACAATGATAAAGCATTTTTTTTTACCACGGCTGCAGCAAACAATGGATAAAACATTCTTTTGATCTAGCACTTACAGACATGACACCAAAATATCCGTCCTATATAATAAACTTGAAATCCAATAATTTCAAGTCTCAGCACTGTTAAAACAAAATGAACTACAGATTTATGATAATTTCAGTACATGTCTTAGAGCTTCAAACTCAGAACACCAATTCAGAATCAAACAGTAGCATCTCCAAATCAAAAATGAAAACAAGCTTCATCTGTAGATCTGGTAATCGTCTTCTTGAGGATCCCCTCACTTGTTCCTCCGAGCTTCATCTGAAGTAAGAGGGGGCAAAAGTACAAACATGAGTAGGAGAGCAGTTTCAAACAAAATGATTGAAGTATTTCCAGAGTTTCTTTCCTGCTCTTGTTCAACTGACATACAACACAACAATTGCACAAAAAAGTGCCCTAGTTTGGGAGCCATATATGATCTTAAGTCATATATGGATGCTGGATCATATACATGCATGCGTAGTTTGAGAGCCATCACTAGACCCAAGAAAAAAGCCATATGTATTTGTTAGGAGAATTATACATCTTTTATGGTTCAACCACAGAGCATTTACAGGCTAGTATTGTTACTCCAATCTATGTCTTGTACCATATCAGATTCAATCATTCAACAGCGGAGGATAACTCAAGGTGCGTATTTTTATTGTCAGCACATATATACTATTGCCTCAGCCTCACTAGTCACTAGTTTTAATTATCTTCAACCTACAGTCTCTCTAGTGACTAAACTACCATGAGAGTTTGGCTGCACACTCAAACCGACTTTCCAGCTAGGAAAAAATAATTTCTAACATATCAAAGTTCTATAAAATGATGAAATTGTAGCTTACTAGCAAGCATGTTCTGAATGAATTCTCTCCTAAGAGTCTCTGGAAGTGCAAAGAGCATTGTCATCTGATTTGGGATATCCACAAAAACACCAGCAGCTTTGAGTAATTCACTTCCAGTAAAACCAAGCCTATTTAACTCAGCAACAGACTTCTCTTGTAGCATTTGCATTGGATCCTTCTGAGTTGCCTCTTGCTGGACCTTAGCTTCCATCTCCATTGCTTCTGCCATCTTCCCAAAGTGCTGTGAAGTTTTGCTAAGATCACCATGGAGTCCGCCGACTAGATCCAAAAATGGGTCACTTGACATGCTGACCTCTTTCCCTTTGCTACTATCTTTGTCCTTCTTTCTTCTTTTAGAGCTTGATGAAGTTGAATCAGCTGAGTTCCTACTGTCCAAAGACCATCATGGTGTTTCCATAGATATCCTATCTTCTTCGACTTCTTCGTTATCATCTGCCAAAGTAATTTCATTCTCCATGTTTGCAACAGCCTCTGCAAGCCCCTCTGCTCCTTCTCCAGTAGCTATGTTCTTGGCATATATTGCAGCTAAGGTATCAAAATGTGGGAATGAAATACCATAGAGGCCCCTTGCTTTAGGGTTTTTCTACAAGAGACAACAACATGAACAGAATCACAAATTCAGAGGTCAGAGCTATAAAAGTTAGAGCAACAAATATTGTTTTCTGCTTAATGGTGGTGTTGAAATAATTTACCTACAGTGAGGTTCTTATTGTTGTTTCTCACATTGTATCATGTTTCTCTTGTCATCCCAGTTAAACCCACTTTGGCTTAGCATGACCTCAATTGCACCATACTTTGTCCTAAAGTGCCTCACTCTAGACTCAATATGTGGAATAGCAGTAAGACCACAACCTGGTATCTTTACAGACGTTTTCCAAACGTTGTGAAATAAAGAAATGCGAAGATCTCATCTAGTGCTTTTACTAGCTCATCATCCTCCAAAGAGGTCCAAATCCTTTTTTTTTTTTCCTCTCCCACGAACAGATGATGAGCTCCCTGATTGATCCATATATACCTGCAAGAAGTGCTTATACTAATTAGCTTTCAAGCCTTTGTTACTAAGAAATACTTACAAATCACAAACAATGAACTACCACCAAGAAATATACAAGCCTTAGTTAGACCTAGCTCTATATCTATTGTACATCCCCTAAGCAAGATTATTGCCAAAATTTGTCCATTCATTAGAAGTTGAGACACCTGTGATAAATTCCGGTTCACTGATTTCTCCATCCATAACTTCATAAGATGCCTCCATAGCTGATTCCTCACACTCAAATGGGTCTCTAGACATATTTTGCAAGATAAAGTTGTGTAACAGAGCACATGCCATTATAGGAAATATGATGCAGACCTCAAAATTGCCCAACGGCCCTTGAGTCTTCCAAAAGCCCGCTCAACAATATTCCTGGCTCTAGCATGGCACAAATTAAGTATTCCTCTGCACTGTGTGGTGGATTTTGTGCATTGAAACCTCCTAGATGGTATCTTTGACCTCTATATGGCGCTAAAAAATCATTTGCATTGGTGTAACCAGCATCAACAAGATAATAGCAACCTTAACATGAAAAAAAGAAACATTAAGTTTAAATAGCCAATAATTGTGCCTACATAATTTTTTCAAAGTGAAGGGACAAAACTTGCCTTGAGGGACACGTAAACCATCTGGCCTTGAGATGGCATCTCGAAGCACACGTCCATCATGTGCAGAACCCTCCCAACCAGGTAAGACATATATAAACTGCATGTCAGGTGCACAAACACCTAACACATTTGTCACAATATCTCTCTTTCTTGACCTATACCTCCCCTTCAGCCTAGTTGGGACAGTCACCTTTATATGTGTGCCATCCAATGCACCCAAGCAATTCTACGACATAATCCAAACAACAAATAGTATTAGTCATGTACACCTATTAGTATAGTCTATGTGTCACTTTTATATTGACAAGTTGGGTACCTTGAAATGCTTCCATCTATGGTCTGTGCAATCCTCAGGTATTGGTTCTGATTTCTTAAGTAGCAATTGGTGAAGTTTCAAAACAGCTAGGAGGCATGAATTGAAATTTCTGCTTACTGTCTCACCACTCCGCAAGAAGAAGCCACCTCTTGTTCTATTCTTTACATGATGAGCTAGAGTGTGTAAAAATGCTGCTACTATCTCTTCCAATGGAGTATTTCTTGTACCTCTCAACCCAGCAACATCTATCAACATCTCACACAATACATGAAAAGTTCTCCTATCCATGCGAAGGTCATTTATGCACTTCACATCACTCTCACAAATTAGACCGTACATACGCTGACTTCTAACTTCTTTAATTTTTATTCTCCTTTCTATCTTCCAACATTTGCACTTATATGATAGCACTAGTAATGCCAAGATGTAGTAATACATAAGCATTATGGCAGATGCCATACTTCTAAGGGTCTGGTTTCTCTTCCTTCTTCGTGTAGTTAATGGAAGATGAGCCATAGTGCTCTATACAAAGATAGTGCAGTGTAAAATTAGAACGTATAGTACATAACTAAAAAATACAATTATAATGCCACACACTACAAATTCACCATCAGGTTAATTTCATTGCCCATCATTTTTTCCACCACATATATAATACTGTAATAGAGAAAGCAACAGGAACTGCGAGCTGCTTGAATCGCACAGAAATAGATTCATATAAGGATAAGTGCATGCTCCTACTAATACTTGCTGTGCTTATCCACCATCTTCTGACCCATGCATGCATACCAAACAAACAATGATCACACATATATAGATTTAGAGGATACACAGATAGTAAATCCACAAGCAACTAGATACTAAATCTCAAGTGCAGATTAATTAAATCCATACACATCATTAGCAGGGACGGCAAAATTATGGGATAGTAGCACAACCTCCAAAGGACAAGCAGTCAGACACTACTACTCCCACTTTTTGAAACAGGTAGCTCTAGTGATGAAAATTTGACCACAATTGGAACATATATAGCCAATCTACACAAGTTTCAGAAGTGAACAAGGATTTTGATACAACTGCAATCACATATATACGGATAAACAAGAAACACACGTAACCAGAAACTGTAGGTCTGTTTTCAGATATACCTTGCGAAATCATACAGATCGACGACAAATAATCCTACACAAAACACCCTTTGTTTTAGATCTAAAGAATCCTACAGATCGACAGTAAAGTTCTCTCTCAAACAACGAACAGAAGTTGATGCAAAATCAATCACGTGAAAAGCTCTGAGTGGAAGGAAGAACAAACGTACCTTGCTGATTCTTCTGAATCCGAATGATTTGTCTTCTCCCCCCTTGCAGATCTTTCCTCAGTACGAATGATTCATCTTCTCTGCCCTCGCAAAGCCTTCCTTTCACTGATAATCCTGCCAAGATCAAGAACATGGGGAGGTTAGGGTTTGAGGAAAAATCTGGGGGCACAGGGATTGCAAGAGGGAGAGGGAAGAGGAGAGGGAAGCGAGAGAGAGAGAGGAGGAGGATGGCCTCACCAGCAAGAGGCGATGATGCGGGACTCACCCGGTGCCCGCGAATCACGGCGGCGGGGGCAGTACGGAGGAGGTGGTTCGGTTGGTAGTAGCAGCAGGGAGAAGCAGCGGTATTCGATAACGCCGGGGTAGGAGCGTTATCGTGTTTCTACAGGGAGTAATCGATTCACAGTGCTATCAGTTACGGAGGAGTCCAACCAAACTAAAACAGCCGTATCCATTAACCCCGTGATCTGATACGGACCAAAAAAACCTCGAACCAAACGCCTCCTGAATTTTAACAAAAGTAGGACCTTCCTGTCAAGATGATATTAACTGAAAATGTGAACTCAATTGCCAATATTGAACTGTTAAGCAGCACAAGCAGAAGCAATTGCAGATTATCAGAGCAAGTATGGCTTTAACAATATAGAAAGCACATCAGTACTGCAACAATACGAAACTTCTCTGCGAGCAGGATAGTCCACAACAGTGGTGCGGCTTTTGGTTTAGTCTATGCTCCTAGCTGCAGTGCTACGAAGTTCCTCAATACTTTTAAAGTTGAAACATCACTAAAAATGCATCTTCATATCCTTTTGGTTTAATCTCCACTCCTAGTTGCTCCGACAGCTCCATGGATGTGGTTACATATACTGCAGCAGAACAAAGGCTGTCAGTGATTAGTTATTAGTAAACAGTTAACTCAAAATGATAAAAAAATCAGACACCACAAGTTGACGCCAGAAACAAAATAGAATGAGTTTTTTTTCTTAAAAGGGCATAATGATGCTATGTCTATTTATGTGTATATTCTTTTAGCCAAAAGAATCGAGCTACAGGTCAGATCTAGATAAAATAATATAATTTGCATTTTTAAGCACTGTATTCAAACTAATTTTAAAATGCACTACGATAATAAAATGATTTTTTTAAGAAATATACAATAATCTGATGGAAAATAGGGATCATTACGAATGAAATTTAGAAGAAAAAAATCAATCGTGGATGTACAGACATTTTCACTACTCTGAAAGTAAGCAAAGCGTCCCAGCATCAAAACAATTGTGAAGGTGTAAATTAAGGGAGGCATCAACAGTAAGTGAAGCATTGTGGCATCCAAAATAAAATTGTACAAGACAGACTTCCAGCAGGATAGAGAAGTGATATATCATTCTAGATAACTAAAGTATATACAAAGCTACTATCTAAAATGAGCACAGATAAAAATCACAAAGCATGTCAGTACCATAAACAATAACGTATGCCACTGTATGTTGGAGCATCTCAATATTTTTTTTAAATAAAGGAATAGTTAATATCCCAGCCTCTACAAAATATATCCGGCCATTATTACAAAAAAAGCATCACAATTGTTCTAGATAAAAACTAACAGGTGGACAGCTTAAGAGCAAAGCCTATTACTAAACTGCCACCCGTTCTTCGCGAAGATTTCCATGGCTGTAGATTTCAAAGCTCGACAAGCACTTGAAATAGTGTCCCGGTCTTCCTCCTTCTGAAGTAGTGCCCAGAACCTGATCCAATGTGTGGCCCTGAAAAGAATCTGCATACAAGTTTGTTTGTTTACTTTATCAAAAACAACATCATTTCTGCAAAGCCAAATGGCCCAACAAATAGCACTTACACCTGTTAAAATTAAATTCTTTTCCCTCCACATTACCCCTTGTAGCCAAGACCCAAACATATGTGTAATGTTACGAGATTTTTGAAGGCCCAAAGTGGTGTGAATTATTCTCCAAATTAACTTAGCTATATGACAATCAAAGAAGAGATGCTTAATAGTTTCATTGTTACTGCAATAACAGCAAAGCTTACTTCCATGCCAATTTCGCTTAGCTAAGTTATCTTTTGTTAATATAACGCCACGGTGAAGGAGCCAAAGAAAAACTTTAACCTTAAGGGGGAGTTTTAATTTCCATAAAGGTTTATTTATTGGCAGCACCTGTTCATCTAGAAGTGCTCTATACATGGAATGCACTGAGAAAATTCCACTTCTGTGTAAAGACCAGATGCACATGTCAGGTTGATCCACAAGTTGCACATCGGCAACCTTGGTCACTAAATCATGCCAGTCTCTTAGATTATTTCCCCTCAAAGCCCTTCTAAAAGAGATATTAAGTGGATTGTCGGCCATTACCTTTTGCACAGTATCATGCTTTCGAAAAACCAGATTAAACGAATTTGGGTATTGCTCACTAAAGGTAGTGTTTCCCATCCATTTGTCTTCCCAAAATCTTACTTGTCTGCCATTTTGGATTTTGAAAGTGGCGTAGTCTAAAAACCGCTTTTAACCTTCATTAATCCAGCCCAAAATTGGGAATCTCCTGGTTTTTTTTCCACTTGAGTAATGGTTTTGGAACCTAGGTACTTGTTTTTAATTAATTGCTGCCAGATTCCATCCTTGTTTATGAGCTTAAAAAGCCATTTGCTTAAGAGGCATTTGTTTTGGATTTCTAAATCTATAATTCCTAGACCACCTTGGTCTTTTGGCCTACACAAAATGCTCCACTTTGTTAACCTGTATTTTTGTTTGTGACCATCCCCTTGCCAAAAGAATCTTGATCGAAAGTGATCTAATTTCTTAAGGACTTCCTTTGGGATCTCAAAGAAAGAAAGCATATACATTGCAAGATTAATTTGTCTGTAGATTAACCAACATATAACTCTGCAATTCTAATTCAAGTGGTGTTGGATCAATTATATGAGAGCATCGATTTGCACCATGATTTTACTGTGTAAAACAGAATTCCTTGGTTCTTTTTAAGAATAGAAACTACATATCACCTGGAAGAAGCAAAATACACTCAATGCTTGTGCAGCTGGTCCAAATCGAGCAAATGCAGCAGTACAGAGAAGTTTGAGCTGTGCATGGAGTTCTCAGTTTAGATTTCAGAGAATATTTATAGTTAGAGAATATCAATATTCAAACAAAAACCCTCCTGGGTTCCCTCAGGCTTCAGTTGCATTCTGCCACTCTATTTTTGACATGATAGCTGAGAACACAGTTCATTATCTAAAAGAAGCTGAGAACACTGTATGACTATTATGGCCGTGTTCAGATGGAGGGACAAATTTTTTGCACCCTACTTTGACCACTAATTGGGGGTATTAAATAAAGTGAGTTTATAAAACTATCTCCACAACCCCCTGGCAAATTCGCGAGACGAATCTAATGAGGCTTTTGCCCGCACGATTAGAGGATGATTACTGTAGCATTACTGCAGCAAATCATGGATTAATTATGCTCGTTAGATTCGTCGCGCAAAGTTACACTCATCTGTGGCTGGGTTTTGTAAATAGACTTCATTTAGTACTTCATGCATCCGAACACGGCCTATTTATAGCCAATTACCTTAAAAAGGAAATTTCTCAGTGAACCATGAGTAACACTAAGCACCAAAGACTGCATCTCCTTGTAAAAAAATGTCTTAAACAAAGTGCAAGCCGTTGCAGAAGCACTCTCATTCCTCTTTCCCGAACAAACACACACATGCCAATAGAATGGAACTGCAACTT
This sequence comes from Alloteropsis semialata, assembly GCA_004135705.1. Taxonomy (NCBI): domain Eukaryota; kingdom Viridiplantae; phylum Streptophyta; class Magnoliopsida; order Poales; family Poaceae; genus Alloteropsis; species Alloteropsis semialata. The sequence goes on from CM014271.1 coordinate 34,884,263, forward strand.
TAAATCTATATGCTACTTAAGTTGAATATATTGGTGGGATAATCCCTTAGGTAGGCTGAAGTCCAGATTTGACATGAACAACTAACAACTGACTACATCATTTTCCTATTAATTTCCGCAGGCCTCACGTCAGAGACCGATAGAGAAATAGCTAAGAGCATCTCCAGCAGTCTCCCTTTTTCCAAAAACTACCGATATAGGGAAAAGATTTGCTCCAGCAGTCTCCTAAGAGCATCTCTAGCAGTCTCACAATACACATTTCCTAATAACCAGTTAATAGGGATGTCCCAATAACTCTTTCATGATTATTGGGAGAGTTACTTTTACAGTCTCCCAATAATGTTGTCCCAATCCAACTACCGTATTGGGAGAGCCACAACTCCCCCTCTATTTGGGGAGAGTTGGGGTGGAATATTGGTTTGTCCCAATAATTTTTGAAAAAAGGAAAAGATTAAGGGGATCTGCTGGAGCACTATTTTTCGAATAACTCTCCCAATATGGTAGTTAGATTGGGGAATGGGAGACTGCTGGAGATGCTCTAAGAGCATATAGAGCATATAAAGCATCTTCAGCAGTCTCCCAATAATCCTTTCCCAGTAACTAGTATTGGGAGATGTTCCAATAGCAGTTTTAGAATTATTGGGGGAGTTGCTTTTGCAGTCTCCCAATAAATCTTTCCCAATAATTAATCTTTTCTATTTTTCTTTGTAAATGCACATAAACAGTGTGAATACTCCATTTCGACACCCAACTAATTAAAACTATTGCCTCAGCACACCCATATAAAGTCTTAATAATTCAATTCCATACATTTCAAATTCAAGTTTAAATTTAATTCAAACATAGCATATAGTCTGATTGCACTAAATAGACTAAATAAAACATAGAGCATCACATAGTTCCATTTCCACTCCCACTTCCGCCCATCTTCGATATAATTTGCACATGCATTGACTCCACGTACGCTCTCTGTGCCTCATCAAGCCCAGTAGTGTCCATGAACATGATCTTGGATTCTTGTTCTATCTTCTTCGCTTGTGCCTCATCTCCAATGGCTCTCAACTTTTCCTCTTCAATCGCCAACTTGCGCTCCTCTATTGCCTTAACCACCATCCACCTTGATTCCTTCTCGGACTTCCTATCAGCCTCCAACACCTTCTTTGTCGCAACCATCTCTTGGACTGCAGACTGGAACACAACACCATCTCCTCCTTTCTTTAGCCTCTCCTTCTCTTGTTTCCTGCCTGGAGGTCTCTTCTTGTTGTTTGTGACTGCCAAGCTTGGAATATTGCGCTCTTGCTGGTCCTCCTCATTCCCATCTCCCTCATTATTAAACTCAGAGGACTTGCTTTCTCTCTTCTTAAGTGGATGACAATCATTGTCCCGATTGTTCCACTTCTCATTGTGTTCGAGCAACGCCCAGCAGTGCAACATCATGAATGGCCTATTCTTTGGCTCCCTTTGCTTGTATAGCTTCTGAGCAAGATTAATCTATCGAATTGGATAAATAATTAGTCAAATAAGGATGGGACATCTCATAAGAAATTAATAATGCAATATTTGTCACATGTTACTTACTTTATCCTGAAGTGTCGCTCCACTTGGTTGGGCACGATCAATATTCACAATACAACCAGCCCAACGGTTGCAACACTCTTGGATTGAACTCCAGCGATGACTAAGTGACCCAACTGATCGGCTGGCTGGTGTCTTCACATTTCGGTGAAAGTGATCCGTAATGCGTTTCCTATACGTCTTCATGCTTTGATCCTTTCCTACGACTGGATCAAGACACACTCTCCCATGCTAAAACCACCTCATCTTCTTGAACTGAGTAGTTGGCTGACCTAGCCCATCTCTTCTTTCCACTTGGGTTGACCTCAACAACATCTTCATTACTTGCAAATGGCATTGTATTGCGCAAGGAGATATCATCTATGCTGAAGGAATCATCCATCATATTACTGTAAATGGGCTCATTGCATGAAAAAAAAGTTTCACATTAGTTTGTATCCAATGTAATTAATCAAGAAAAGTGAAGAATGCAAAATGAAATAGTAAATGCATAGTACTGGTACATTGCACTAAAAATAAGTAGATGGGTAAGCGGAACCAGGGGGGCCAGCTGGGGCCATGGCACCCCCCAACGTGGCGAGAAAAAAATTAATACCCCGTGTATTCTGTAGCTGCCGAGCCAAATAGAGATAACCATGTTTTGATTCTGTTAATAAAAGGCTCAAAGCCCATGCACAGCAGCACACGAGCAGCCCAGCAGTCCAGGTCCAGCACCTAGTTTGTTCCCAATCAAAGCCCATCGGCCATCACAAGCGGCCCCAGGATGGAGACTTCCAGTCTTCGGTCTTCCATGCGGAGTCGGAGGGCGGACCGGCGGAGCGCCGCAGGCAGCCGGCAGCCGGCGAGGACGCTGCATCGCCGCCGCCATGGCTATCGACTCGTCCTCACCACCGGCAAATGACATCGCGACTCTCGATGCCGCACTCGAGCAATGCCCCGTGGAAGGAAATCTGCAGGAGCCATCCCATAAGCCTAAAGTAAGCTATAACCTAGCTTTTTCGACTAATTTTCATTCTGTTTTTCTTGATTAATGCAAGGATTGGATCTGTAGGTAGACTACAAGATTATTAGGCTGTACAATCGTGTCATATGTAGTTGAGTTTAAATGCCTTGAGCCCTTGATCACTACCGGAACATTCAAACTTAGTTTTCGTTGACAAGATCACTTCAAATAAAAAAGTTGTCAACTACAAAGTTTCATAACTTATTGTGCTCTACAACTCTTATTTTGACTGTTTGTTCATCCGAGGTCATTTGAAAAAACTCAAATTTCAAATTTTGAGAACTACAAACGTATTTTTCATTGTCAAAATTAATTCAAATTAAAAAGAGTTCAATTACAAATTTGTATAACTTCTAAAGATGTACAACTTTTATATATGTCATTTATTCATCCGACATTGTGGTAGTCACATTGTTCACGAATCTTATATATCTCTGTTCTAGTTTCAGGAAACTATACGAGACATATGAATTTTATAAATAATTTTAGTATCGTTTTGTCGAATGAAGAAATCACCAAACTAAAAGTTGTACATCTTGAAAAGTTAAGAAACTTTGTAGTTCAAAACTTTTTGATTTGAATTGATTTACTATTTGAAAATATGGTTTGAATTATGACTTTGCCGTGTGCCTCAAAAAAACACACGGCAAAGGCATCATTTGCCGTGTGCTAAGAAAAAACACACGGTAAAGTCATGACTTTGCCGTGTGCCAAGAAAAAGCACACGGCAAAGTATGGCTTTGCCGTGTGCCAAATCTTTGCCGTGTGCTAAAAAAAAGCACACGGCGAATAGGCTCTTTGCCGTGTGCCCGATAAAAACACACGGCAAACAACCGGGCACACGGCAAACTTCGAGTTTCCGGTAGTGGATCTACCTTGAATTTTTGGCTTCTTACTGTATAGGAAATCATAGCTAAACAAAAAAAAAGGAAGATCCAGACAATTTTATCCTTTCACAAGAAGATTGAAGTTACAACTATTGATCTACAAGTACAAGGATCAGATCAGAACCACCATTTTAAAGAAAATGTTATAAAGGAACGCAAAGAAGGACTAAAATGAAAATGTTAGTTTTCATTAACCCTTTTGTAATGTATAGCTTGCTTTTGTGAATTGTAAAATTGTGTTCTGGCTGCATGTGTAAACCATAAAAAAATGGTGTAAAATATAATCTGTCGCTGTATTCTCCAATGTATATATTTGGATCTTAGTATTCTGGCCCCCCACATAGAATTCTTTCTGGTTCCGCCGCTGCCAGTGAACAAAAGATCTCTGCATTTTAACAACCAGAATATCACCCCTCAGTTTTTTTATCCACAAGTTTGAATATCATAAAATTCCTGCAGAAAATAGTGGATTTGCTTGTACATTTTGAATGATATAAACACCAAACATCCACACAAAATTTGTTCTCTCTCTCCTGCACTATAGGAGAGCTCCCTGACCCAAAATAAATCAAAAGATGCAAACAGTTTGGACCACAAGCTAACCATAATTTATAATTCTACTGTCCTTGCACGGAAACAAAAGGCACAAACATTTATAGAAAACGGTGATACAATGGCTGGACTTGCAGAGGTAGCTCACAAAAATGATAAACAACACTGTAGTGACCCAGTTTGTTCACGAATTTCACCAGCAGCTAACATAAAAGAATTTTGACGTATGAGTATACCTTGCGGGCATTTGATCGAACATGTGCAGGTCATCGCCCATGTCGTACTCGCCAGCAGCCGCCTGGGCAGTCATGGCAGGTGGTGGCAGTTCGGCAGAAAGGACAGGCGTGGAGGCGTTGCCCCCAACCTGGAAGGCCTCCGGCGCGCCCATCCGCGTTGGGCCAGGGGAAGGTCGGGGGTGCCCAACCTGGAAGGCCTCCGGCGCGCCCATCCGCGTTGGGCCAGGGGAAGGTCGGGGGTGCCGGCCACCGCCACGCCCAAGCCCCGCGGCCTGGCGTCGCCTCCTCGCTGCCGTGGACGCCGCCGGGAACTCCGATGCCGCTCGCTCTTGTGCACGCGCTACCACTGGTGAGGCGGCCATCGGCGATGGCTCAACTCCAGCGACAGTTAAATGGGTCGGGGGACGGGCCCCGGACCCTGGCAAGTCCATTCGTGGGGAGTGGGCGGCCAGCGACGAGAGGGCGGCGGCGACGAAACGTTGCGCGTTGAAAGCAGCGGGGAAACAAAGAAGCGCGCCAAATGAACCGGTAGTTTGCGGGAGGCTACGAGTCTCCCTCTATATGGGAGAGTTGGCGAGAATTATTGAGAGGTGACAAAAAATATTTTGCGAAAGATCAGTACAAACGCAGACACTCACACGCACGCACACTCACCCCTATGAATACACGCACGCAAACCCTACCCCTATGAGCACCTCCGAGAGACTGGGCCGGCTGTTCCGATCTTGAGATTGACGAAGTCACCACAGGCGCCTCGCTATCGACGGGCACGTCGCCTACCACTGAAAGAATAGCGCCGGTTAAATCCTAGAATAAATCCAGGTAAATGTGACACCAGTGCCGAGTCGGAGACTCGAACCCTGGTGGGCAGGTTCCACCACAAGGAACCTAACCAACTAAGCTATGCTTGCTCCACAGAGGTGACAAAAAATATTGGGAAAAGAAAGATCTATTAGAGCATCTCCAGCAGTCCCCCAATAAATATTTTCTAATAATCTTCTAATAGGGTTGTCCCAATATCTCTTTGATGATTATTATCGGGAGAGTTGTTTTTGCAGTTCCCCAATAATCTTATCCCAATCTAACTACCATATTGGGAGAGTCACAACTCCTCTTCCATTTGGGGAGAGTTGGGGTGGATTATTTGTTCATCCCAATAATTATTGGGAAAAGGAAAAAATAAAGAGGATCTGCTGGAGCACTATTTTTCCAATAACTCTTCCAATATGGTAGTTGGATTGAGGAATGGGAGACTGCTGGAGATGCACTTATTCACCAGCAAAAGATCACTTCCAAAAATAATAAAAAATAATTGATATACTACCTCCACATCATAATATTTGACGTTGTTTAGTTCAACTTTGAACTAACCAACGCCAAATAAAATGATTCGGAGGTAGTACATTGCTTACATAGAATGACTTGTCAAAGAACAATATATTATTTTCTTTTAGATAATAATACACTTATTGGCCATTATGATCTAGAATCAAGCTTTGTTTCGTTAAAAAAGAAAGAGTCAAAAGAAGTACCATAAATTTCTAAAAAAACTCACTTTTACCAAATGACCAAATATAGAGTGCCAATAATTTAAGAAATCACCAAATAGAAGTTACTAAGTGAAAGGACCGACACTAGGCCTAGAGGGGGAGAGGGGTGAATAGGCCTGTTAAAGATTTCTACAAACTTGGCACACAAATGTTAGATGGGCCGGATGTTCTGGCGCTGTGTCGGAAGTTCCGGGGGCCCGGATCTTCTGGCACAAGGGCAGAACTTCCGCCTCAACGAGATAAACGAATTCGAGATTCAAAAACTAACACGTATCTGCAGATTCTATATGAATAGAAAGTTCACCACAAGTGTAAGAAAGCTTAAAACTATGATCTCTAACAGCGGAAACTTATAACAAGATAGATTGGGCGAATTTAAGCTCAAGAATAATATGAATATGAAGAACAACAACAAGAACAAGAGACAAGGATTTGTTCACCGAAGTTCACTTCACATAGGAGCTACGTCTCTGTTGAGGTGCTCACGTAGAGCCGGGTCAAATCTTACTATTGTTCCCACAAAGGATGAAGATTACAAACTTCCGGCACTCAACCACACCAAGTTTGGGAGCTGCCGGTGACGCCTAACCATCTAGCAACTCAGCTCCAAGAGTAACAAATGTGAATCAAAGAATCAAACTTGCTTCAAGTGCTTCTTGAGATGAATAAGGGATGGACTCACTCAAAGCTTTGGTCTCACACCTCAAGAATCACTCACACCCAATGCCCTATTCAAATCTTTGCAAAGATTGGCTCTAGAGAGAGTTGGGAGAGTGAATTTAATGCTCAAGAGGGGCTTTGTTTCGAGTTAGGTCAGCAGCAAATGAATGAGGGGTATAAATACCCAACCCTCAAAAACTAGCTGTTATGCACTGCCAGGTCACTTGCCGGAACTTCCGACATAGGGCCGGAACTTCCGACAAGGCACTATTCTGAACTAAGAAACAGCAGGGCGAAACGCCCTGCCGGAACTTCTGACACTACCCACCGAAAGTTCTGAACTCTCCCAGAGGCTACCGGAGCTTCTGCATCGGAAATTCCGGGGCTGACCGGAACTTCTGGCATAGTGCCGGAACTTCCGGCCAGCAACTGTGTAGTAGGCTGAAAACTGAAAACTGATTTCACTCTTGGGTAGTTAGCATCTCATTTAGCACTTTTAGCACTTTTGATCCATCAAGCACTTCCCCCTTGATAGTACGGTGGTTTCCTATACTCAAATTCAAACCGAAAATCAATTTAAATCCTCAATGAGCTCATCCACCACACATAAATAATTGGGGTCCATCTTTTGATATTCATAAAACCTTCTTTTCTTTTATTCCTGCATATACCTCAATACAAGCATCAAATCCCAAATTGTAATTGCCACTATCACCAAAACTCATTGGAGGCCTAGATGCACTTTCAATCTCCCCCTTTTTGGTGATTGATGACAACACAATTTGGGTTCACAAGATAGGAATAAAATCATGTTTTGTACCCAACCATATTTAGAAGAGCTCCCCCTAAATTTGTGCATATTCAACTCAAATGGCCTCAAATGCCATTGCACATATTTATGTAAGAACTCCATCAATATTTTTGCATACAAAGGTACAAATGTGCACAAAGTGTCAAATATAACCGTGATGCATATGACATGATATATCACACAATAAAAGTGGAGAATAACATTACAACATCCATTCATCATCCAACATAGTATCACATCATAAATAAATAAAGTTCAACATCACACTAGCATCAAGTAGCACAAATAAGTCTTACAAATAAAAGTTCTCACTTGGCACACCACACAAAACACAATCACATAGTTCTTACATGTCCAAAGATTAAAAACATGAATGAAAAGATAGATATGGGTCTCCAACCACCAAGGCCACCACCAAATTCACTCCCCCTTTGGCAACAAGCACCAAAAAGAGAGCTACTCGTCGTCATCGCCATCGCCTTCTTCTTCGTCATCCTCCTCTTATTCATCTCCATCACCATTGCCTTCATCATCATCTCCTTGGCTGTCGTAAGAGCCCTCAGCCTCGGTCTTTTCACCACCACCAAGATTCTCTTCTTCCATTTCAGCCCCAAAGACATGAGAGAAAGAACCTTGAGCATAAGAAGAAGAACCACCTTCCTCCCAAGGATTGTAGAAAGGAGGTGGAGGAGGATAGTCCCTAGGAGCACGGACAGGAGAATGAGGAATATCATATTTGTCATGTAAATCCTTTTGCCTCTTCTCAAGCTTGACAAGATCCGCATCAAATTGCCTTGTGCTCTCCTCAACAACATTTACATTGTGGCGGCACATGTTGAAGCAAGCAAAGATACCATGTGCAATTAAATCAAGCTTGCCCCTCTTCTTGGGAGCACCATGTGTAGGAGCTTGCGGTGGACCATGAGAAGAAGAAGGAGCACTAGATGGTGGAGGAGCTTGTGAAGAAGAAGCACCTTGAGCTTGTGAAGCCGAACCCGTAGAAGGATAGACTCCCGGAAAAGGTCCCTTGGGAGGAAATGGAGTCCTTCCGGAGGAATCAATCATGAGAAGCTGCATAATCTTGCCCTTTAATGACTTGTAAGGAAGATGTGGCTTGTCAGTCAATATGTTGAGCCCGGTGACTTGCTTGATCATGTGGAAGATATAAGGGGCATAGTGGCAAGCACTATAAGCATCATGAGAGCAAATCACAATTTCATTCCGAATAAAATCAATTACTTCAAACTTAGCTCTGTCAGGTGCAATTTGAGCTAAAAGATTCTTGGCCTTGTGAGATATGTAGCTTGCATCACCACCATGGGGACAAAGAGTGAATCTGAACAGTTGATTGAGCATCTTGTAATAAGGAGTGAGCCCCTTGGTCTTCTCGAAAATACATTGCCCATGTTCACCATAAGCACGATCATACATGAAATGCATCTTGGTAACATCAAGATCGGCCTTATCATGGAGATAGTCCTTGTAAATATCACGGCTAACACCAGTCCTTGGGTCGCCTCTATAGATTCCAAAGAGGCGAGCAAACTCAACCAAGTCAATGGTGTAGCGTTTTCCACCAAGAGTCCAATGAAATCTGAAACGGGCATTATCCACATAAAGTGTGGCATAGAATTGAGCCACCACTTCTTCATTCCAATCACATCTAAATGCCATAAGATTTACTAGATCCAACTCATTGCACCTCTCATAAACTGCATCAACAACTTCCTTGACTGGAAAACTAAGTGACTTAAGATATGCCCAATCAATCCACTTCATATCAGTTGTAATGCTTTTCTTCCCCATTATGATAGATTCATACCAATCCGCTTGAAAAGGAAGCCAAAAACGAGGATCACCTTTGAATTGCTTGGAGTGATGGGTGCGAGGGTCCTCACCATACCTTAGAGACTTCATATTGGTCTCCCCCTTGCTATAGTCAACCATTGATGGATCTTCGGAGCTTCTAACAGGAGGATGCACTTGGATCACTTGCCTCTCAAGGATGGATAAGTCAATGTCATCACTGTTAGCTTCCCCGGTCTCATCAACATTTGCATGCTTGGTGCGGCGACCACGGGAAGGAGCAGCAGGAGCTGGAGGATTAGCTTATCCTCTTCCAAGACCCCTCATGGGGATTGTTTGCTTCTTGACCCTCTTCCCCTTTCCTTTGGATGGAGCGGCCCTCTCATCCGATTCGGTCTCACTTTGAGAAGGGGATGGAGATGGTGATGCAACAGCCTTTCCTCTGCGTTGACGACCCATCTAGAAAGATATGAATTGATAAAGCTTAGATATATGATTAAGAAACCATAATATAGTTTCATGTTGTGCACAGATACCTGCCAGAACTTCCGGCACAATGCCGGAAGTTCCGGCCTACGTTGCGCCCCACCAAGAAATCGAGGAATCGAGAGTTTGACACCACCAAACTAAGCAAGATCACAGGCATGACATCTAGGAAGGTATATGAGCCTATCCTCAAGAGGAAATCCACTAGAAACTTCGGCATTGATAGATCGGGATTTAGGGATTTTGAATGAAATACCTTGAAGATTTCCTGCGTGATTCGATGAAGTTTCGCGGAGGATCGGAACTTCCGAAGCGTGGGGAATCAATAGAATCACCAAGAAATGAAATCCCACGATCCAATCTTGAGTTCCCCGCTCGGGATTTGAGTGGAGAGAGTGGGGGACGGCGTGGAGTGGATATGATTAAGTTAGGCTTTACCAGAAAACGGTTTGGTCCCATATATATAGCCTGGGCTGCTGCCGGAAGTTCTGGCACTACGGGCCGGAACTTCCGGCCTCAGCTCGAGGCTACCGGAACTTCCGACAAGTTCCAACAGCAAGAAAACTGAAGGCAGAATTTGAGATGAGAATCGATTAGAGATTGAGATAGATTTCGAGAAAGGACATGTAAGAAACTTGACTCAAAATGATCAGCCACATTCAACATTACATAACCATGATCATTTGAGCCAAGGAATGATCCAACGATCACAACTCCAAATATTTTGAAAAACTCACACTAATAAATCAATTTTGCCTAGTCTAAGCATCAAACAAGGGGTGTGTGCAACAATTCAAGCCACGTTACGAGAATCCAAGATATTTAGCTCATTCCTCAAAGCACAAAACCTTTGCTCATCAAGAGGCTTGGTGAAGATATCGGCTAGTTGTTTTTTGGTATTCACATGGCTTAGAGCAATATCTCCTTTGGCTTCACGGTCTCTCAAGAAATGATGTCTTATGTCAATATGCCTGGTTCTTGAGTGTTGGACTGGGTAGTTGGCTAGTTTTATGGCACTCTCATTGTCACACAAGAGAGGGATATTTTTGTACTCACAACCAAAGTCACTCAAGGTTTGCCTCATCCAAAGTAGTTGAGCACAACAAGCACCGGCTGCAACATACTCGGCCTCGGCGGTGGATAGGGCAACGGAATTTTGTTTCTTAGAACTCCAAGACACCAAAGACCGGCCAAGGAATTGACAAGTCCCGGTAGTACTCTTTCGATCTACTTTGCAACCGGCATAATCCGAATCGGAATAGCCAAGTAAATCAAAAGTGGAGCCCTTGGGATACCATAAGCCAAGGTGTGGAGTATGCACCAAATATCTCAAGATTCTTTTAACGGCAATCAAATGACATTCTTAGGATTAGCTTGAAATCTTGCACACATGCACACACTAAGCATAATATCCGGCCTAGATGCACAAAGGTAAAGCAAAGAACCAATCATGGAGCGATATACCTTTTGATCCACGGATTTTCCATCTTCATTAAGATCAAGATGTCCATTGACGGCCATGGGTGTCTTGATGGGTTTTGCATCGGTCATGTCAAACTTCTTGAGCATATCATTCACATACTTGGTTTGACATATGAAAGTCCCTTCCTTCAATTGCTTGATTTGAAATCCAAGAAAGAACTTCAATTCACCCATCATGGACATCTCAAATCTCTTGGTCATAATCTTACTAAATTGTGACGGAACAGCCCTACTTAAACTGACTCAGGTGTGATCTGTAGTGTGAGACACTAACACGTCACACACCTGGGTCAGCATAAGTCAGGAGTTCCATCGAGTGTCTCCGAGACAACCCGAATCATTCACTATCAGCTGTCTCATTACCAATACTCAG
>CM014271.1:34896683-34923997 GCA_004135705.1 Alloteropsis semialata
AGGATCAAGCATGTATCAAAACCGTGACACTCGGTGATTCGAATCGATTTCAAACCCTGCAGGGGATAACCTGGAACACACGCCGCGTGCGCGCCTCGTCAGGCCACACGAAGCTACTTTTCCCGCTATGGCCACCATTGCCTGAACTGTGCCCACATAGCCCGGGGTCGCATCCCCAATCCCTACACAGTGCTCGAGCAAAGGCATGTGGGTTACTGACTACGACCCCGCCCACATTCCTCGCCAGACACGGTGGGTCACAGTTCAACCGTTAGTACCACAGAAGTACATCAGTTTCCCGGCTCCCCATACCGGTATGTGCCCAGTACGTTCAAAGCTTGACCACAGGCAGACAGCAGCAACTCCTATTCTTATCCAGTGGGCAGGACCAACTCAAACTAACCAAAACGTCCAACATATTCCTTAGTTAACATCCATTTGTCCTGCCCAACACTTTCAAAGACTCACTAAACAGATTTAGCTCTCTAAGCCAACATTACCTAGTGGCAGGTGATTGGGATAACACCTGATTTACTACTATTGTGAGCAGATCTAAGCAACTCTACTCTATCTTTTTGAAAAGGTGGCAGAGATGCTCTAAACAAGGATGGATAATGCATCAAAAGTAGGATTCACTTTATCCTAATCTAATGCACAAACATGGGCTCAATCATAACCACAGCAGTTAAGTTAGTACTGGGACGGAAATGCTCCGGGGCTTGCCTGGCTCACTGCTCTCTGGCTCTGCAGCAACAGGGTCTTCTGGAGCTTGCGGAACGGCTTCGGCCTCCGCCTCGAACACCACCTCGTCCCCCTCTTGGACGACGTCGGGGACCTCCACCAACTCGGGCTGCAACGGATCCTGGTCTACACGACATGATGCAAAAACATGAAAATTTAAATTAAAGACCCTTAACCACCTTAAACCTTTGTTAAACACCTAATTAGCAAAAAGGGATTAATTAACGTATTTCAAGGATTATAATAAAGGAATAACTAATTAATAACCTATTTTCTAATCAAACAAACCCCTAAATCCCATCCTAAAATCAAGGATAATAATTATTAAAGCATTTAATACATTAAACATTAACCTAGATGCATAAAGGAAAATGCAACTATTGCAATAAAATTTATTTCATTAATTTTAGAGGTTTCTACAAAAAGATATGCATTTCTAAGTATTATTCCTAAATGAAATGCATTTCTAAAAACATTCAAAACCCAAAACTCCCCATTTTGCAGAAAACCACCTGGCCGAACTCCAATTTCAACCCGCAGTCCACAAACCTCCTAATGGGCCGGCCCGGTCCGGCCCATCTCCCTTTTTCCTTTTCCTTTCTCCTTTTTCTTCTCTTTTTCCACCGGCCGGCCCGCAAACTCGGCTCGGCCCACTTCGCTCCCCCTTCTGCTTTTCCACTCGGCCCGATGACGGCTCGGCCCAGCACGGCTCAGCGGCGCTCGGCCCAGCCCGGCACCGCCCGCGCCTTCTCCCTCCACACGCCCGCGCTCGCGCTCGCTCTCGGCCGACACCGGCGGCTCCGACCGGCGACGATGGACGGCGACGGCGCTGCAGGACTCCAACACGTCCCCTAGCTTCCCGTTCCAGACCAAGGCAAACCTACTCCCGGCATTTCCCCCAAACAAGAACAGCCGGAGCTCCCGAGAACACTCTGCGGCGGCGGCGACCTCCGGCCCCGGCGGCGGCGCTCCGCAACTCACCAAAGCACAAGCTCCCCATGCCAACAAATGGCACTGCTATCACCTAACCTACCTAGGACACGCGATGCCCAAGCTCTAAAGGGCGCTAGGACACGCAACGGATGCATCCCGCAGCGGCGGCGGTAGAACTCGGCGGCCATCTTCGAGATCGATGCTCTGATAGCTCCTACAGCCAGCAAGCAGCAGCTAAAGCACCTAGATGACGAGGCAAGGCTGCGGCACTGCTCCACCCCTGCAGACTCGGCCTCTAGGCTTCTAGCGCACGCAGCAGCATGGCACGGCGGCATCCTGCGGCGGCACCACGGCGAGACCGGCGTTCCGGCCAACCGGCTGGTCATCCAGCCCTACCAGCAGGTCAGGAAGCTACACGAGCTCACCCGAAGACCACCTGGACAAGCTAAACAAGGCGGAAGGGCTGTGCTTACCCTGGCGGCTTCCATGGCGGCGACAGAACAGGACGACAACCTCGCCGGCGTTTGGGTGGGTCCCGGCACGAGAGGGCAGGCTGTAAAGGAGGATGAGGTGGTCACGAGTCTTTGGGTGGAAGGAATTGGCCGGCGAACTTGGGCGGCAACGGCAGGAACCGTCGGCAGCGAGCGAAAACGGAGGGAGAGGGAAAAAGAACGACCGACGCGTGGTGCATAGGACGAACTCGCCGCTGAAGCCCTCAGACACCTCCTGCTTGTCTCACCTGTGCTGGACAGCGTCCACGGTGACGTGTGGCACGCCGGCCAACAGCGGCAACCAGCCTGCCTTAGCTGCTGCTCGAGCTCTCTGTCTCTGTATTTCACTCTTCTCTGAATCCATTCAAAATAGCCATGTCCAGGTCAAAATTTCTCCATGCAACACAAATCCGATGCAAGACAAACATTGTAGAGTGGAGTACAGGTTACAAACTTCATTGTAAAGCTTCAATCCAAAACTCAGCAGATCAAGAGTTTAGAACCCTGAACATGAGCACATCGATAGGTCTGTAACTGAATATGTCTGTCTTTCTGAAACTCGCCCAGGCCAGCCACTAAACACGCCTTTTTCTTCAAATTTCGTAGCTAAACTCTTGAAACTCAAAATATGAAAGTTGTAGCCCAAACATCAGGCTACAATTTCTCTTATATGATTTTGGTCCAACTCCCCACGGATTTTGAGTTACAAGCCACTGAATGTCGGCCTTAAAACCTGCGTTTTGCTGAAACTCGTGGAAACCTGCAAGTTCATCCCAACTTTTCTCCACATTTCGAAAGTAAACATCCAAATCTCCAAATATAAAAGTTGTACCTTATACAATGACCTTCATTTTCTTCAATAGTTTGAGCTAAATCTGTCCATATCAAGAGTTAAATTGCTTTGCATCTGCCTCTGTTCAACAGCTCTTTTTCAGAAAAAAGTTCAGATAATTCCCCTTTCAACACAGCCACCTTCTATCCAAATTTTTCTCCATTTTTCACATGTTAACATCCAAAACTCGCAATGTAACTTTTGTTGCTGGTTCATTGATCTTCATTTTCTCTTATACACTTGTTTGCTGATTTAGCTTAGTTTGAGAACTACAAGGCCATGAAGTTGACCGAAAATCCAACTCAAGCACTCCCTGTAACCCTTTTTCCATCTTTTGCTTAACCTTGGTATTCACTAATTGCTTCTTAATTACCATGATATGTTTCTAAAACAGCGTTTAGAAGTTTGATTAACACAGGGGTGTTACAGCCTCCCCCCCTTAAAGAAATCTCGTCCCGAGATTTAGCAGGATTATAAGCCTCTGCCGAAACAGCGGCAAGGAAAATGTGTCACATGCATAACTTCTCTTATTTCTTACCAGAACACAGTGGTGTCTATATTACAACTCACTTTACAAACACTCTGGATACTTGGACACTAAATCTTCTTCCTGCTCCCAGGTGGCTTCATCCTCTGTGTGGTTGCTCCACGGAACTTTATAGAATCTTATGCTCCTTCTTCGAGTTTCTTGTTCTTTCTGGTCCAATATTTTGATCGGATGTTCTTCATAAGTCAGGTCAGACTCAAACTGCACTTCTGCTTCGTTGATAGCTTCTTCGGGCACTCTAAGGCATTTCTTGAGCTGGGATACATGAAACACGTCATGCACCCCTGCTAAGCTCTCAGGTAAGGCAAGACGATAGGCCACTGGGCCTTGGAGCTCCACAACCTGAAAAGGTCCAATAAACCTGGGTGCTAGCTTTCCTTTCTCTCCAAAACGATGCACTCCTTTCATAGGAGAGACCTTGAGATACACAAAATCTCTCTTCTGAAAGGAGAACGGTCGTCTTCTTTTATCTGAGTAGCTTTTCTGCCGTGATTGGGCTATTTTCAACTTGTCTTGAACCTGATGGACTATATCTTCAGCTTCTTTTACTAAGTCAGGTCCAACGACGGTCCTTTCTCCAGATTCCGACCAGCTTCAATGGTGTTCTGCACCTTCGTCCGTACAATGCTTCAAATGGTACCATCCGGATGCCTGCTTGGTAACTGTTGTTGTATACAAACTCTGTCAAAGGCAAGCATTCATCCTACCTCTTGGAGTTGATGAGAACATAAGCTCAAGCATATCTTCTAGTATCTGATTAACTCTTTCTGTCTGCCCTCCTATCTAGGGGTGATAGGCAGAACTCCTGATCAGAGTAGTACCCAACAACTTATGCAACTACTCCCAAAACTTGAGACAAACTGAGATCCTCTGTCAGACACAATGGTCTGCTGAGCAGTTACCCATTGAATCTCGTTGTGCTTGATAGTCCTTCTACGAATTCTGTTCTCTTGCTGATCTAGAATCTTGATAGGTCTCTCCTCCTAGGTCAGGTCTATTTTTAACTCCATCTCTAAATTTTCATTTGCTTCCCCACAAACTTATAGACACTTCTTAAGTTGAGATACTTGGTAACTAATCCTTAAACCACAAGACATCTCTTCTCAAAAATCTAATAAGAACTAATATGTCTTGGAGTTATCTTGCCCTTAATTCAAAGCGAGAAATCCCTTTCATTGGTGGCACCTTCAAGTATCCTTAGTTTCCAACTTCCAAAGTTAGCGGTTGCCTTGTCTTGTCTGCATAGTTCTTCAGTCTGGACTGAACTTTCTTGAGGTAAGTTTCAATCAATCTCACTTTTTCTTTAGCTTTTGTCACTAGATCTGGTCTCAAAATAATTCTCATACCAGTTTATGATCAAGTGGGTGGAGTTTTGCTTCTTCCACCCTATAGAGCTTCCAAAGGTTTCATATTGACATTGGTTTACTAATTACGATCACCTGAGACTTCTACTAAGGTAAACATTCACCCCATTTCTCAGGTTAAGTTAGAATACATGCCCTTAACATATCCTCAAAATTCGGTTCATTCTCTTTGTTTGTCTACTAGTCCGCAGATGGTAGGCTGAACATCTAATCCCAGTTATGGTGTCAGATGTATCATAATCCAACTCAAATAGATTCTCGATGTCTGCTTATGCTAAGACTAGTGAAGTTGTCTACAAGATCTTCATAATCTGAACAGCTTCATTACCTTGTACAACCTAGTTAATCCGGTATTCTCCCTTCAATAGCTCGGTTACAGTTTTAGCCGACTTGGAGATATTGGAGATAAAGTATGGTAATTTGCAGCAAACTCCAGAAAACTTCAAACTTCTAACTTAATGTTTGTGAGCCTTCAAATTCAAAACATTTGGAATTATTGCTAGATCATTAGTTACTCTTCAAGCTGAAAGGATGTATTTGAGGAAATGAAATTTTCCTTTACTCAAAATCACACCTGCTCAACATAGCATTTACTTGATATTCTCATAGCCTCTTCAAAACAAACGTACGTGTTGAGCAGTTTCTGTTTCATCCTTAGTGTATACCCAACTAACTTAATCCAAAGGTCAAAACCAGCCATTCATATAGCCCACGTGGGATTGAGTCTTGTATTGATGTACCTTCCACCTTAATCTTACTCTAGTGATAACCTAATCTTAATCCTATGTCAGAGAACACCTTGGTTCCTGTTGTCTCCTTCCTTGCAAATAGGGCAAGATATTTGCAAGGAGATAAACTTGCGATTACTCTTTTAGGTCTTCCAATTCCTTATACGACCTTCTAAGGATCAGTGGTATTCACTTCTGAAGGCACTTTCACTTTACAAACCAGAAATCATATCCGTCAGGCCATTCCTTGGAGGTGGCAAGAGTGCATATCATCTCTCGATGTTGTGGAATGTGACTTCAATTTGTTGAAGTAACAGCCTTTCAAGTTTCTCTGCTAGCACAGACGAGCATCATCAGGCCCTGGTGTGCAAATGCAAGCACTATATATTTTCTTTTATGACATTAAAGTCAAACTGGTGAACTTATCGAACGTCTGGCAACAACAGGTATCGGATAGAGTACAGTAATTCGCAGATTTGACTTAGCTCCTCTCGGTTGCGCACTCCGGATAATGCACCATCCGTTTGGACAAGTCTCATCTGTTCCTTACAAAATTTCAATTAAAAGTACCATCTCCAAGCCACACATTTTGTTTTGCATTACGCCTGGACGAACCGACATAATACAAAACTCAAAGGTATGTCTTGAAGTTGCGCATTCAACTGAAATTGTTTTTTACACAATCCTTACTAGGTTATGCCATGAAGTCAGATCCAAAATAATCTCAGTTCTACTACCATTGTGCTGATTTTTCCCTTGATCTGCCTGGTCCAAACAAACTGTTTTGGGTCTTGATATCTGACTCTAGTCTACCGGAAGCTTCGGACGGTAAATAACCATCTATGATAAAATCATGTTGACTAACACTGATCCACTGTGGCTATCATCCAATAACTCCGTCTTTGTAATGCTTTCCACTAGATCCCTAACTTAATTATTTGCAAACTCTTGCTTCTTCTTCAGATATTCAGATTCATATTCTTGATGTAGATTGCACATTAAACTCATGTTCCAGGAAGATACTGCGAGGACACAAGATTATATTCTTCTCGGTCTTCTGGTGACACCTCCAGACTTCATCGTCTTGATATGCAAAAGGAGAATTATTCCGCTTTGCTAGAACTTACGTCAAACTGATACTTTTCATAAGCGACCATTAAAGCCTTGTGAGAAGCGGTTTCCATGGAGTCCGAGGATTAAGCTCCTTCCTGTGAATGCAGAGAAAAACCCCCATTTCAGGATTTGTACAACTGGGACGTTGACCGCCAAGAAACATAGCTATACACAGACACAAACTCTTTCCACCATACTCCGGATGGCCTAATTGCTGATGTGTGCTCAACATCATCTTCAGAAAACTTTACATGTCGTCCAAGTACCTGTGGGTCCATCTTTCATCATCTACCCATCTGGTATTCATCTGAACAACCAGTGTATACAACCTTAGGCCAGGGTAAAACAATTTTAAAGAAAACAGAAACTACCCAAAAACCCATGCAAAGATATGCAATGCACATGCTCGATTCCTACGACCTGAAAGAAAACACACAACCTCTCGCATAAACACGGTGGCTTTTTCGTACATCTCTCAACTTATAATAATCTACCGATTCTAAGCGTAACGAACGAAGTTAGGGTACCTGCAGAAGACCATACATTACCATTCACTATAGAAATGGCACCCATGCGTTCAACACTGCATAGACAGTGCTTCATACGTTTACACGTATTCACTTGTCCCATACTCACCACCGTATGGTCGGCGTTTGCATGCCCCATATCATTGCCATATGGGGTGCCCCTGAGTAGGTCACTCCTCAGGGTTAAGCGACCGTGATTAGTAAGATCACACGGCAGGAACTCCGCACTCCACATCAGGCGGCAGATGTCGACAAGCCACAAAGACAAGCCCAATGGGCTAGCCAATGGACAGGTCGCCCCCGAACAATCAGTGAACGGGCCCCTCACACAAGCAAGCTTGTGCAAGTCAGAGTCATAATATCATATCTTGCTGAATTTTAACTTACCATCACACCTGATCGTAGGTGCGTCGTTACAGAATCGCAAGTTTAGCAGAAAGTAAATACACAACTCTAGAAGTTAGTTTACTAGAGCCACCTCATAATAACCTTCATAACTACCCACTAGGGCACTCTAACTGGGTTCAACTCAACACCTGTGATGTCCTGAGGATATAAGCTCTGATACCAGCTGTGATGGAACAGCCCTACTTAAACTGACTCAGGTGTGATCTGTAGTGTAAAACACTAACACGTCACACACCTGGGTCAGCATAAGTCAGGAGTTCCATCGAGTGTCTCCGAGACAACCCGAATCATTCACTATCAGCTGTCTCATTACCAATACTCAGGATCCCAACACCAGAGGAAACATCACAGATATTGCAAGGCACAAATATATACAACACAGATAGATATGAGTAATATGAATCAGGGTAGCTCAAATTTAAACATTACACAAGGTTCTAAGTTCAGCAATAGGTTAACAAGGTAATTTAACAACCTAGTCGCAGATCATGTCGTGCCCTGACATGTCCGGTTCTCCAAACCACCACAGCACCGGCAACAGAAGCTACTCCTCGGCTCAACTGCAACAAGGGGTCAAAGAACCCTGAGTACAAAGGTACTCAGCGAGACTTACCCGACAAACTAAACTAAAGGATCACAAGGGCATGCAAAGCTGTGAAGTTGAACAGAAACAACAGACTCTAGCAAGGCATAGCTTATTAAGCTATTGTTCTAATTACTAAAATTAAATTTACAAGATAAAAATCCTAATAAGCTAGGTGAGCCAACCACTACTGCCAAACAATAGGAGTAGTAAGGCATAGGAGCTGAACATTACATAAACATGCAATAAACTATCTGTCAGTATCAAGCATGTATCAAAACCGTGACACTCGGCGATTCGAATCGATTTCAAACCCTGCAGGGGATAACCTGGAACACACGCCGCGTGCGCGCCTCGTCAGGCCACACGAAGCTACTTTTCCCGCTATGGCCACCATTGCCTGAACTGTGCCCACATAGCCCGGGGTCGCATCCCCAATCCCTACACAGTGCTCGAGCAAAGGCATGTGGGTTACTGACTACGACCCCGCCCACATTCCTCGCCAGACACGGTGGGTCACAGTTCAACCGTTAGTACCACAGAAGTACATCAGTTTCCCGGCTCCCCATACCGGTATGTGCCCAGTACGTTCAAAGCTTGACCACAGGCAGACCGCAGCAACTCCTATTCTTATCCAGTGGGCAGGACCAACTCAAACTAACCAAAACGTCCAACATATTCCTTAGTTAACATCCATTTGTCCTGCCCAACACTTTCAAAGACTCACTAAACAGATTTAGCTCTCTAAGCCAACATTACCTAGTGGCAGGTGATTGGGATAACACCTGATTTACTACTATTGTGAGCAGATCTAAGCAACTCTACTCTATCTTTTTGAAAAGGTGGCAGAGATGCTCTAAACAAGGATGGATAATGCATCAAAAGTAGGATTCACTTTATCCTAATCTAATGCACAAACATGGGCTCAATCATAACCACAGTAGTTAAGTTAGTACTGGGACAGAAATGCTCCGGGGTTTGCCTGGCTCACTGCTCTCTGGCTCTGCAGCAACAGGGTCTTCTGGAGCTTGCGGAACGGCTTCGGCCTCCGCCTCGAACACCACCTCGTCCCCCTCCTGGACGACGTCGGGGACCTCCACCAACTCGGGCTGCAACGGATCCTGGTCTACACGACATGATGCAAAAACATGGAAATTTAAATTAAAGACCCTTAACCACCTTAAACCTTTGTTAAACACCTAATTAGCAAAAAGGGATTAATTAACGTATTTCAAGGATTATAATAAAGGAATAACTAATTAAAAACCTATTTTCTAATTAAACAAACCCCCTAAATCCCATCCTAAAATCAAGGATAATAATTATTAAAGCATTTAATACATTAAACATTAACCTAGATGCATAAAGGAAAATGCAACTATTGCAATAAAATTTATTTCATTAATTTTAGAGGTTCCTACAAAAAGATATGCATTTCTAAATATTATTCCTAAATGAAATGCATTTCAAAAAACATTCAAAACCCAAAACTCCCCATTTTGCAGAAAACCCCCTGGCCAAACTCCAATTTCAACCCGCAGTCCACAAACCTCCTAATGGGCCGGCCCGGTCCGGCCCATCTCCCTTTTTCCTTTTCCTTTCTCCTTTTTCTTCTCTTTTTCCACCGGCCGGCCCGCAAACTCGGCTCGGCCCACTTCGCTCCCCCTTCTGCTTTTCCACTCGGCCCGATGACGGCTCGGCCCAGCACGGCTCAGCGGCGCTCGGCCCAGCCCGGCACCCCCGCGCCTTCTCCCTCCACACGCCGCGCTCGCGCTCGCTCTCGGCCGACACCGGCGGCTCCGACCGGCGACGATGGACGGCGACGGCGCTGCAGGACTCCAACACATCCCCTAGCTTCCCGTTCCAGACCAAGGCAAACCTACTCCCGGCATTCCCCCAAACAAGAACAGCCGGAGCTCCCGAGAACACTCTGCGGCGGCGGCGACCTCCGGCCCCGGCGGCGGCGCTCCGCAACTCACCAAAGCACAAGCTCCCCATGCCAACAAATGGCACTGCTATCACCTAACCTACCTAGGACACGCGATGCCCAAGCTCTAAAGGGCGCTAGGACACGCAACGGATGCATCCCGCAGCGGCGGCGGTAGAACTCGGCGGCCATCTTCGAGATCGATGCTCTGGTAGCTCCTACAGCCAGCAAGCAGCAGCTAAAGCACCTAGATGACGAGGCAAGGCTGCGGCACTGCTCCACCCCTGCAGACTCGGCCTCTAGGCTTCTAGCGCACGCAGCAGCATGGCACGGCGGCATCCTGCGGCGGCACCACGGCGAGACCGGCGTTCCGGCCAACCGGCTGGTCATCCAGCCCTACCAGCAGGTCAGGAAGCTACACGAGCTCACCCGAAGACCACCTGGACAAGCTAAACAAGGCGGAAGGGCTGTGCTTACCCTGGTGGCTTCCTTGGCGGCGACAGAACAGGACGACAACCTCGCCGGCGTTTGGGTGGGTCCCGGCACGAGAGGGCAGGCTGTAAAGGAGGATGAGGTGGTCACGAGTCTTTGGGTGGAAGGAATTGGCCGGCCACGGAGCGAGGCCGGCGAACTTGGGCGGCAACGGCAGGAACCGTCGGCGGCGAGCGAAAACGGATGGAGAGGGAAAAAGAACGGCCGACGCGTGGTGCATAGGACGAACTCGCCGCTGAAGCCCTCAGACACCTCCTGCTTGTCTCACCTGTGCTGGACAGCGTCCACGGTGACGTGTGGCACGCCGGCCAACAGCGGCAACCAGCCTGCCTTAGCTGCTGCTCGAGCTCTCTGTCTCTGTATTTCACTCTTCTCTGAATCCATTCAAAATAGCCATGTCCAGGTCAAAATTTCTCCATGCAACACAAATCCGATGCAAGACAAACATTGTAGAGTGGAGTACAGGTTACAAACTTCATTGTAAAGCTTCAATCCAAAACTCAGCAGATCAAGAGTTTAGAACCCTGAACATGAGCACATCGATAGGTCTGTAACTGAATATGTCTGTCTTTCTGAAACTCGCCCAGGCCAGCCACTAAACACGCCCTTTTCTTCAAATTTCGTAGCTAAACTCTTGAAACTCAAAATATGAAAGTTGTAGCCCAAACATCAAGCTACAATTTCTCTTTTATGATTTTGGTCCAACTCCCCACGGATTTTGAGTTACAAGCCACTGAATGTCGGCCTTAAAACCTGCGTTTTGCTGAAACTCGTGGAAACCTGCAAGTTCATCCCAACTTTTCTCCACATTTCGAAAGTAAACATCCAAATCTCCAAATATAAAACTTGTAGCTTATACAATGACCTTCATTTTCTTCAATATGAGTTTGAGCTAAATCTGTCCATATCAAGAGTTAAATTGCTTTGCATCTGCCTCTGTTCAACAGCTCTTTTTCATAAAAAAGTTCGGATAATTCCCCTTTCAACACAGCCACCTTCTATCCAAAATTTTCTCCATTTTTCACATGTGAACATCCAAAACTCCCAATGTAACTTTTGTTGCTGGTTCATTGATCTTCATTTTCTCTTATACACTTGTTTGCTGATTTAGCTTAGTTTGAGAACTACAAGGCCATGAAGTTGACCGAAAATCCAACTCAAGCACTCCCTGTAACCCTTTTTCCATCTTTTCCTTAACCTTGGTATTCACTAATTGCTTCTTAATTACCATGATATGTTTCTAAAACAGTGTTTAGATGTTTGATTAACACAGGGGTGTTACTAACTTCGCAAAACTTCTCATTAGTAGAACCAAAGATAATATCATCAACTTATATTTGACAAACAAATAAATCATTGTCTACTTTTTGAGTGAAGAGAGTAGAATCGGCTTTGCCCATTACAAAATCGTTCTTGAGAAGAAATTCCCTAAGGCATTCATACCATGCTCTAGGGGCTTGCTTGAGCCCATAGAGTGCCTTATGGAGCTTGCACACGTAGTCGGGATGATTGGGGTCTTCAAAGCCCGGTGGTTGCTCCACATACACTAGCCCGAATAGAGGCCCATTCAAGAGTGCTCTTTTCACATCCATTTGATAGAGCTTGAAATCATGATGAGTGGCATAGGCTAGCAATATTCTAATTGATTCAAGTCTTGCTACCGGAGCATAGGTTTCACCAAAGTCCAATCCTTCAATTTGAGTGAACCCTTGAGCAACCAATCTTGCCTTGTTTCTTGTGACAACACCATGTTCATCTTGTTTGTTGCGGAATACCCACTTGGTGCCAATCACATTTTGCTTGGGTCTTTTCACCAATTCCCAAACTTCATTTCTTGTGAAGTTATTCAATTCTTCTTGCATTTCCATTACCCAATCCGCATCATCAAGTGCTTCTTCAACCTTGAGAGGTTCCAAAGAGGAAACAAACGAGTAACATGCACAAAAATTTGCTAAACGAGAACGAGTAGTTACCCCTTTTCGGATGCTCCCAAGAATATTGTCCACGGGGTGATCCCGTTGAACACTTTGATGAACTCTAGGATGAGATACTTGAGATTGCCTTTGAATAGGCCCATTATCATCTTCTTCATTAGCTTGAGGAGCAGTGTTATGAGTTTCTTCATCTTGACCTCCCCCTTGATCAATGCCATGACCATGATCGTCACCATGAACTTGATCTTGACCATGAGGAGAAGTGGATGGTTCAACTCTTGTTGAAGAAGATGGATCACTAGTACCATCATCCGGAGCTTGAGCTTGCACTTGATCCTTCAAATGAGTCTCCCGAGGTCTCACTTCACCTAGTCCCATCTTCAAGATGGATTCGCTTGGAGGCTCTTCTTCATCTGCAAGGTCATTTTCAACTTGCTCTACTTGAGAGCTGTTTGATTCATCAAACTTCACATCCACCGTGACCTCAACACAACCGGTAGTTTTGTTGAAGACACGATAGGCATGTTCGTTAGTACCATAACCAAGTAGAAAACCTTCATCAACCTTAGGTGCAAACTTAGAACTTTTGGCCTTCTTGTTAAGAATGTAACATTTACAACCAAAAACTCTAAAGTAATGCACCTTAGGCTTGTTACCGATGATTATCTCATATGGAGTCTTGTTCAAGTACTTTTGGAGATAAAGCCGGTTGGAAGCATGGCATGCGGTGTTGATTGCTTCGGCCCAAAAGATATCTGGAGTGTTGTACTCATCAAGCATGGTTCTTACCATTTCAATCAATATCCTATTCTTTCTCTCAACAATTCCATTTTATTGAGGTGTATAGGGAGCAGAAAGCTCATGCAAGATGCCTTCTTCATCAAGAAATTCCTCAACACTGGTATTCCTAAACTCCGAACATTGTCACTTCTCATGCACTTAACCTTCAATTCAAACTCATTTTGAGCCCTTCTAATGAACTTCTTGATAATTTCTTGAGCTTCACTCTTCTCTTTCAAAAAGAATACCCAAGTGAATCGAGAGAAGCCATCTACAATGACAAGGCCATATTTATTACCACCAATGCTAATATAAGCAATGGGTCCAAATAAATCCATATAAAGAAGCTTCAAGGGTCTTGAGCTAGATAATATGTTCTTGGGTGGATGTGGAGTACCAACTTGCTTCCCGGCTTGAAATGCACTACACAACCTATCTTTCTCAAAAACAACATTTGTTAGTCCTAGGATGTGTTCATTCTTTTGAAGTTTGGCCAAGTTCCTCATGCCAACATGAGATAGTCGGCGATGCCAAAGCCAACCCATTCAAAACCTAACAAGTATCTGCAGATTCTATGTGAATAGAAAGTTCACCACAAGTGTAAGAAAGCTTAAAACTATGATCTCTAGCAGCGAAAACTTATAACAAGATAGATTGGACAAATTTAAGCTCAAGGATAATATGAATATGAAGAACAACAACAAGAACAAGAGACAAGGATTTGTTCACCGAAGTTCACTCCACATAGGAGCTACGTCTCTGTTGAGGTGCTCACGTAGAGCCGGGTCAAATCTAACCCCTTGCCTCCTTCAATCAACCACAAAGGCCGGATTGAAATTCTTACTATTCTTCCCACAAAGGGATGAAGATTACAAACTTCCGGCACTCAACCACACCAAGTTTGGGAGCTGCCGGCGATGCCTAACCGTCTAGCAGCTCAGCTCCAAGAGTAACAAACACGAATCGAAGAATCAAACTTGCTTCAAGTGCTTCTTGAGATGAATAAGGGATGAACTCACTCAAAGCTTTGGTCTCACACCTCAAGAATCACTCACACCCAATGCCCTACTCAAATCTTTGCAAGGATTGGCTCTAGAGGGAGTTGGGTGAGTGAATTTAATGCTCAAGAGGGGCTTTGTTTCGAGTTAGGTCAGCAGCAAATGAATAAGGGGGTGAGGGGGTATAAATACCCAACCCTTAAAAATTAGCCGTTATGCACTACCAGGTCACTTACCAGAACTTCCGACATAGGGCCGGAACTTCCGACAAGGCACTATTCTGAACTAAGAAACAGCAAGGCGAAACACCCTGCCGGAACTTCCGGCACTACCCACCGAAAGTTCCGAACTTCTGCAGCGGAAATTCCGGGGCTGACCGGAACTTCTGGCATAGTACCGGAACTTCTGGCCAGCAACTGTGCAGCAGGCTGAAAACTGAAAACTGATTTCATTCTTGGGTAGTTAGCATCTCATTTAGCACTCTTAGCATTTTTGATCCATCAAACACATCCCCCTTGATAGTACGGTGGTTTCCTATACTCAAATTCAAACCGAAAATCAATTTAAATCCTCAATGAGCTCATCCACCACACATAAATAATTGGGGGCCATATTTTGATATTCATAACACCTTCTTTTCTTTTATTCCTGCATATACCTCAATACAAGCATCAAATCCCAAATTGTAATTGCCACTATCACCAAAACTCATTGGAGGCCTAGATGCACTTTCACTAAGCAACTGAGCACACCATCTCTTTTATTAGTAGGAGCAGTTCAGATGTTACAAACATATTTCAGAGTAGCAGTGTCTTGAATCTGCAGAGGCAGCAGCTACTATGTAACCATCGAGGCTCTGCAGAATAGCCAAAGAGAATTGAATAGAAAATTACTTCCAATCAAGTAGATACACCATTTACAAATAGTTGTTTGTGGTAATCCTCTAATCACTTGTGTCAAACAAAAAGCAATAAATACATCTGTCTCTCATTCAAGAAACTCACATTTGCTACTTGTCTGCAGCATTTCACCAGATAGTTTGAAGGCTGAAAAAAGAGCAGGAAGCCGGTGTTTGAAGGCTCACTCAATTTAAAATTAGATTAATTGAAGGAATAGATCACAAAGCAAAGGGTAGTAATAGAACTGCACACTAATTTAGGCATATCAGATTTTCTTCTTAAAAAATGAAAACATAGGTACACTAATCCAAGATGTACACAAGATATGTTTGGCCAACTAACCTCCTAGATTACAACACAATCTGAACTATACATGCTTATCTACACAACAAACTACAGGCCACCAGATCTCACTCTTTTGATTACATCTGTTAACATTCCCCCTCAATCACAACTTCCTAAGTTGAGATTGGTTTTAAACATCTCAAGCTGTCATACAGGAAGAGGTTTTGTAAACCCATCACCTACCTGATCACCAGCTGAAATAAGATGAATACTCAGCAACTTCAGTGCCACCCTTTCTCTGACAAAATGATAATCAACTTCAATATGCTTGGTTCTTGCATGAAACACTGGATTTGCTGAAAGGTATGTTGCTCCAATGTTGTCACACCACAATTGTGCAGCTTTCGGAGAAACAAAACCAAGTTCTTCAAGTAATTTCTGAACCCACATGACCTCTACCGTAGCATTAGCAACCGACTTATACTCCGCTTCAGTGGATGATCTTGGCACCGTGGCCTGCTTCCTAGCATTCCATGAAATCAGATTCGACCCCAAGAAGATTGCAAATCCCCCTGTCGATCTTCTATCCTCCAAACATCCAGCCTAGTCGGCGTCAGAAAATGCAGTAACTAGTGTTGACAGAGATCTGTGTATCTTTAATCCAACATTCCAAGTGTAGGCCAAATATCTCAAGATCCTTTTCACTGTTGTCAAGTGTACCGTAGTTGGAGAATTGAGATACTGACACACCTTATTCACCGAGTAGGAGATGTCTGGTCGAGTCAGAGTTACATACTGCAAGGCACCCACGATACTTCTGTATTTAGTCGAATCATCTGGTCCTAGACTCTCTCCCACATATGCAGAAAGCTTCTCTGTAGTTGCCATTGGCGTATTCACAGGCTTACACTTCTCCATACCTGCTCTCTTTAAAAAGTCAGAGATATATTTCTCTTGTGTCAGCAAAATACCTTCGTCAACCTTCTTTACTTCTATTCCCAGAAAGTAGTGCAGCTCTCCTAGATCTTTGAGAGCGAACTCGGCATTCAGATCAGACAGCAAAGCTTGAGTTGATTTCTATGATGAACTCGCAACAATGATGTCATCAACATAGACAAGAAAAAATATTGTAACACTCCCTTTACTATAGTAGAACAATGAGATATCTGCTTATGATGATCTGAAACCGAGAGACTGCAACTTTGTACTTAACCTTGCATACCAAGCACGAGCAGGGGCAGACTCAAAGGGTAGTCCAGGTAGGCCCAGGACTACCTAGAATTTGGCCCAAAAGTTTTTTTATACTCAAAGTTTACAGCCCAAAACGAAGAAGTGGCCCAATTGGAAACCCTAGCCCAAGTCCGGTGGACAGCCGCCCTGCCTCGTTCCCTTGCGCGCCGTCTCGGCGTCTCCTCCGACTCGCGCTCGGCGCTCGCGGCTCCTCCCGGCCGGCGCCTCCCTCCTTGGATCCACCCCGTGTCCGTCCCCAACTCCCCATCCAGCATCTGCTTGGCGCCTCCCTCCACCCGGCGTCCGCCTCTGAGGCTCTGCGTTGACTCGCGAGGGCTGAGGCCAGAGGCCTGAGCCCTGACCGTCGGGTGCCACCGTCGACTGCCGGCAATTCCTGCGGCCTGCGCACTGCGCGGCTTGGGGTTGGCGGCCAGACGCCCAAACCGGTTGCACGGCTGCCCCAAGCCCCCAAGGCCGGCCGCGCCCCCAAGCGCCACTGTGCCAGTGTCCCCCGTGCAAGTGCCCAACCAGCGCCACTAATTGGTACTTTTTCTACTGATCTACATCTACTCTAGTGAATCTTGCTTGATCTACTCCAGCGAATCTTGCTTTTGCTTCTGAATTGAAAATTGAGACTTAGATTCAGACATTCATCAGTGATTAATTGTTGTCTGCAATTGGGATTTTGTTATTGTGTGCTATCAGATATTTGATGCGCAAAGCAAAAGCCTTAGTCTAGACTATTGTATCCTTCTATTCATGTATGACTCTTATCAATTTGGGATCTTTACATTATAATGTGTTACAGTTTCGAACTAATTTGTTGAGTTGAAGCCACTGTTGGACCCTTTTAAACATGTTAGTGTACTTATGATTATCTTTACCCCTTTTTTTACTGATTTGCTTTTAGATTATACCAAATAGTGTTATGAAGATTTTGGTTGGGACTACCCTAGATTCAAAACCTGGGTCCGCCACTACACGAGGTGCTTGTTTCAACCCATATAGAGCCTTGTCCAACTTGCAAACATACTGAGACTTACTCTTGTCTTCGTACCCAGGTGACTGCCTCATGTATACATCTTCCTCAAGAACACCATGAAGAAACACGTTCTGTACATCCAATTGGCGAAGACTCCATCCACGTGATACTGCTGGTGACAGAATTAACCTGATGGTAGCAGCTTTTACAATTAGACTAAAGGTGTCCTCATAATTTATCCCATACCTTTCCCTAAAACCCTTTGCAACCAATCGAGCTTTATACCTGTCGATGGAACCATCTGGCTTCCTCTTTATCTTGTAGACCCATTTACAATCAATCACATTCTTGCCATGTGAGGATGGTACTAAGTGCCACGTCTCATTCTTGAGTAATGCTGTATATTCACAGTCCATGGCCTTCTTCCAATTTTCATTTGCAAACGCATCAGCTAAAGTCATTGGTTCACCAATGGCTGCAAGAAGGTTATACCTAACAGTGCCATCAGTATATTGTTTTGGTTTTTGAATACCTCACTGAGCTCATGTGACAGGTCTTGAGGCACCAGCATCAGCATGTGAAGACAGATCAGGAGCTTGTGCATATGGAGCACTGGCCACAGGCGAACCGGGCGCACCAGATCCAGGACTGGATCCCGACGGAGATTCTGCGGCAGGCTGCGTAGTCGGAGCGGTAGGTACATTCCCCCACACTCTGGGAGAGCGAGTTGGAGAAGGACACGCGGCGCCAGTCAGTGGAGAGGAGGCAGGCGGGTCAGGTGCGCGG
Organism: Alloteropsis semialata; assembly: GCA_004135705.1. NCBI lineage: Eukaryota > Viridiplantae > Streptophyta > Magnoliopsida > Poales > Poaceae > Alloteropsis > Alloteropsis semialata. The sequence continues at coordinate 34,915,264 of CM014271.1, forward strand.
CCGGCAGAGGAGGTAGGAACGGATCCCGATGTCGATGCACCTGGGAAACCGTACACGGCGCAGGTGGATCATCTTTGGGAGTAGCGCTTGTCCGCCTGGGCATAAAATCACGCCCAAAGAACCTGTTCAGATCACCATTTTGCTCCAAATTTTCTGCAGAGGAAGAAGAAGGATTAATAGCACCTGTATAACCACCAGCCACCACTACAAGAAACCTATTGATCTATGACGTAAAATTTTCGTCACAGATCACTAAAACACCGTCATAAAGAAGCATCTGTGATGTTTTTGCATAACGTCATGTATTAAGCGTCACAAATTACACCTCGTGATGTTTCAACTATAAACGTCATAGATCGATACAATCCGTGACGATTCTTAATCGTCATAGATTAGCCTCAGGCCCACTTAGCCCAGCCGAAGCCCAGCCTCTGTGACGAAAATAAACGTCATAGACGGACGCCACGTGTGTCAATGTTCGTCACGGATCAAACATACACGTCGACAACAGGTGACGTGGATGATGACGTAGCCAATGTACGTGGCGACTATGACATGTGGCGAATGACTTGTAAGCTGACATGGCTGTTTACGTGGCAGCTGACGTGGCCAATAACACATGGCAAATGACGTGGACAATGATATGGACGCTGAGATGGCTGCTGACGTGGACAATAACCTCATCATGGCCCATAAGCTGATACAATTTTTTCAGCCCATTATTCATTTCAATTGTTGGGCCAGTTTCTGGCCCATTTATCATAATATGTATTACAACCTATAATACATAGAATTTCAGCCCATAATACAGTGTTTCCAGCCCATAATACACGGTTTTCCAGCCCATAATTACATGCATGCTTTCATCTAGCATCACAACAGATTTACCATGGCACATAAGCCAACTACAGTACCAAAAACAACTACACATAGCATCAGCAACAACAGATAGGTACCAGCAACAGCAAAAGAATAAGCCACTACAACATACATGGTTTGAAAGAATGCATCACCCAGCACCCTATAGATTAACTTGCTCGACTTAGCACAAGGTCAAGTTTTACATCCATCTCAAATTGATTAATTGCATACCGGCACATGGTATAGCACAAGCAGTCAGAAGACATATATATAGAAACTAACATTTTAACAGGCACATAAAAGAGGAGAAATTACAGTTGAAACTATGTAATCTCCTAAAGAAAAGGTACACCTATCTATGTCAAGACTGGAGAGAAGAAACTAAGACAATGAAGAATTATCTCACTAGTTACTACTTTATAGTATGGAATGAGTTCACAACCTGTATATATGGAAAATATGTCCTTAAAAAATATGTTTGTTAGCTTCCAGATGTCCTTTCAGCCCATAGATCTCCACCTGTGAATGTGAACAAAAAAAAAGGAGTGCAGCAAGGATTACAGGCTTGCGGGATTACGGAAACATATAGCTAAATAAGTTCAATAAAAGGGCTTATAGATTTACTTCAGCCTATAATCTCTCATGCGAACTGCTAGAGGATAAGACATAGGTGAAGATGGTTGATTCAAAGCACCAGATCAGCAAGGAAAGGTGGCGTCAGAGGGGATGACCACCACACAATCAGATACAAAAAATGGTGATTTGCATAAAAAATTTGGTGACGACCACCACACAATCATATGTGTATTTGAATTTTTTAGGTTCAGTCAGTCAGAGCATTAAGGTGCAGAGTTTGTATTACAAATTTTGACTAAAATCTTTTGTAGCATTACAAGTTCAGAGAATGATTGTAAAGCACCAAAGGACTAGCGGACAAAAAATTCACACCAAGCTATCATATTAGTTCTAGATAGATGCAATATCTCTGAACATGTTCTACAAGCAATGAGACAACCAGTAGCAGTACACAACAAGCTACTATTGAACAAATGATACTCCCAAACACATAAGCATATATATTATTAGAGTAACAAAGACAGAGCAAAGATTACTAATTTAAAAAGGAAGTTGGTTACTGTTGACACAAGCAAAGGAAGCTGGCAAAGCAATTATGTTATGGCCCAGCCGGAGGTGGGCCTGGCCGAACAGGCCCAGGCGCCCCCTCCTGACCAGCCGCCGGTCCTCCTCGTCTATCGCCGCCGTAATCGTCGTGGCTAGGTTTCCATATTTTGTAATAGGATCAATACTATCCTTAAGTTGTTGCTTTAGTTTCCTTAATCTTAGGATCCAATGGATCAGTTTGTTTAGGAAGGGGAGGATATATACCTCCAGACTCCTTGGGAATAATTCAAGCTGGCAATTAATCTAATTGCCCGGCCTCAAGGGCCGAACCCTCTACTCCCTGCGCCTCCTCCTCTCTCCCTGCCCAGCAGCCACAGCGCCCCTGCGCCGTCCCCGTCGCCCAGCTCCTCCACAACATCCATACTCCTTGCGTGAGAAGCCTGGTAGGATCCGTAATCCTATCAATCTGGTATCAGTGATGCCAGGCGACGACGACAAGAACAAGGCCCCGGCCACCGATCCCGTCGACACCGCCAAGCTCCTGACCGAGCTGCTCTCCAAGATGGAGCGCCTCACGGCGCGTGTCGAGGCCATGGATCAGCGCATTCCCCCTCAGACGCCGCCCACCACAAACCCTGGCGTTCTCCTCGGGATGCCCTCCCTGGGATCTGCAGCAGCCCCGGCGACCTCGGCGGCGACTACAGCAGCAACCGCCGCCCCCATCCTGTCCACCATGGCGCCGGCGACATCGGGCGGCCTGCCCATCCATCGCATCGCCTTCCCGCATTCGCCGTCGCCGATTCCGGGGAGTTTCGATCTTCCCCCGCCCGCCTCGTCCAGTACACCGGGCGGCGCCGGCGCACATGGGGGACTCGGCATACCCCGCTTCAGCAAGCTGGAGTTCCCATCGTACGCGGGCCTCGAAGATCCCCTAAACTGGCTCACCCAGTGCGAGCAGTTTTTTCGGGGCCAGCGTACGCTCGCGTCGGATCGCGTCTGGCTCGCTTCGTACCATCTTTCGGGCGTGGCTCAGACGTGGTACTACTCGCTGGAGCAAGACGAGGGCATGCCGTCCTGGGAGCGCTTCAAGGACCTCTGCCATCAGCGCTTCGGGCCGGCCATCCGCACCAACCGACTCGCCGAGCTGGCGCGCCTGCCGTTCAACGGGGGCGTCCAGGACTATCAGGAGCGTTTTAACGCCCTGGTCTGCCACACACCGCATCTCCTGCCTATTCAGAAGGCGGACCTCTTCGTGGGCGGACTCCCAGATCACATCCGCGTCGACGTCGAACTTAAGGAGCCGCAGAATCTGCAGACGGCGATGCACCTGGCGCGCGCCTATGAGCGCCGCGCCGCGGCGACTGCGCCGGCGCCTCCGCAACGGACGTTCCGGCCACCACAGCGGGCGGCGCTGCCCTTGCCGGCGCCACCGCGCTCACCTCTGGCCCTACCAGCGCCGCCACAGCAGCCGGCCCTCCCGGCCCCGACCCGACCGTTTCGCCGTCTCACGCCAGCCGAGATGGCCGAACGTCGGCGCCAGGGCCTTTGCTACAACTGCGACGAGCCCTTCATTCGTGGTCACCAGTGCAAGCGGCTGTTCCATCTGCTGATCACCGACGACCCTGAGACTGAGGCGGCCCTGCACGCGGCGCTCATGGCCGAGCAGCCCCTCCCGGAGCAGCCAGCGCAGCACGACGACGAGCAGCCGGTGGTGTCGCTGTACGCCATCGCCGGCATCCGCACCAGGGACACCATGCAGGTGCCGGTCTACATCAACGGCCATCGCTTGGAGGCCCTTATCGACACCGGCTCCTCCCACACCTTCGTCGACGCAGCGGTCCTGCGCCGTCTACAGCTGGCGTCCGAGCCGGCCAACCTCCGGGTGACTGTCGCCAATGGCGACAAGGTGCCTTCTGCGGCGGTCGCGCGGAACGTGCCCATGCTCGTGGGCAGAGAGGAATTCTCCATCACCTGCTTCAGCATCCGCCTCGGCGGCTTCGACTTGGTGCTTGGTGCGGATTACCTGCGCACCCTGGGCACCATCCTACTGGACCTCGACCGTCTCCGCCTGGCGTTCCAGTGGGGTGGTCGCCGTGTTGTCTGGCAGGGGCTGGGTGCGCTCCACACGGAGGACGCCGAGGTGCACGTCCACTCCATCGCCGCTGACCCAGATCGCCCCTTCATCGACGACCTTCTGTGCGAGTACGACGACGTCTTCGCCGAGCCTCACGGGTTGCCGCCGTCCCGCCCCTACGACCACAGGATCCACCTCCTGCCGGGGACGGCGCCCGTGGCGGTCCGGCCGTACCGCTACCCCCAGCTACAGAAGGACGAGCTCGAGCGCCAGTGCTCCACCATGCTGGCTCAGGGCATTATCCGCCCCAGTACGTCGCCGTTCTCGGCGCCCGTGCTCCTCGTCAAGAAGGCGGATGGGTTTTGGCGTTTCTGCATCGACTACCGGGCGCTCAACGACAAGACGTCCAAGGACAAGTTCCCCATTCCGGTGGTCGATGAGCTCCTCGACGAGCTCCATGGCGCCTGCTTCTTCACCAAGCTGGACCTACGGTCGGGGTATCACCAGGTGCGCATGCACCCCACCGATGTGGAGAAGACGGCGTTCCGGACGCATCACGGCCACTTCGAGTTCCTAGTGATGCCGTTCGGCCTCTCCAATGCGCCGGCAACCTTCCAGGCGCTCATGAACGACGCGCTCTAGCCCTTCCTTCGCCGCTTTGTGCTTGTTTTCTTTGACGACATTTTGATCTACAGTTCGTCTTGGACCGAGCACTTGCAGCACGTCCGCCTCGTACTCCAGGCACTCCGGGCGCACCACCTCCACGTCAAGCGCTCCAAGTGCTCCTTCGGCGAGCGCTCGGTGGCCTACCTCGGCCACGTCATCTCCGCCAACGGCGTCGCCATGGACAGCGACAAGGTTGAGGCCGTGGCATCCTGGCCTGAGCCACGCTCGGCCCGGGGCGTCCGGGGCTTCCTGGGACTGGCGGGCTACTACCGGAAATTCATCCGGGATTTCGGCGCCATCGCAGCTCCTCTGACGAGCCTCCTCCGGAAGGACGCTTTCGCTTGGACGCCAGAGGCGGCTGCGGCGTTCCAGGAGCTCAAGCAGGCGCTCTCAATAGGGCCAGTGCTTCAGATGCCCAACTTCGAGCGGCAGTTCGTCGTCGACTGCGACGCGTCCGGCACTGGTTTCGACGCCGTGCTTCACCAGGGGAACGGACCCCTGGCCTTCTTCAGTCGGCCGTTCGCTGCTCGTCACAGCAAGCTGGCGGCGTACGAGCGCGAGCTCATCGGCCTGGTACAGGCGGTGCGGCATTGGCGCCCCTACCTGTGGGGGCGGCGCTTCCTCGTTCGCACCGACCACTACAGCCTGAAGTTCTTGCTTGATCAGCGGCTGTCCACTGTTCCCCAGCATCAGTGGCTCAGCAAGCTGTTCGGGTTTGACTTCACGGTGGAATATCGTCCAGGCCGGCTCAACTCTGTGGCGGACGCCTTGTCCCGCCGCGATAGTGACTCGGCGGCAGAGCCGGCCCAGCTACAGGCCTTGTCTGGGCCGACTTTCACCCTCCTCGACGAGCTCCGGGCGGCCACGGCTGCAGACGCCGAGGCAGGACGCCTCCTGCAGCAGATCCAGGCCGGCGAGCTGGGCGCGCCGTGGCGAGCGGCTGATGGCTTCCTCCTCTACGGCAAGCGCATCTTCGTCCCCGACGCCCACGGCTTGCGCCACCGCCTCCTTCAGCTGGTCCACGACGCCGGCCATGAGGGCGTTCAGAAGACCCTTCAGCGTTTGCGTGCGGAGTTCCACATTCCGCGTGACAAACGCCTGGTGCAAGCCTTCGTTCGTGCTTGCGCAACCTGCCAGCGCAACAAGTCGCAGACGCTCCAGCCCGCGGGATTGCTGCAGCCCCTCGATGTTCCATCCCAGGTATGGGCTGACATCTCGATGGATTTCATTGAGGGGTTGCCCAAGGTGCGCGGGAAGTCGGTAATTCTCACGGTGGTGGACCGTTTCTCCAAGTTCGCTCACTTCATCCCGCTGAGTCACCCCTACACGGCGGCATCAGTTGCTCGGGCGTTCTTCGACGGCATTGTACGCCTCCACGGCTTTCCGGCTTCGATCGTCAGCGACCGTGACCCTGTGTTCACTAGTCGCATGTGGCGCGACTTGTTCAAGCTTGCCGGCGTCCAACTCCGCTTCAGCACCGCCTTCCACCCCCAGACGGATGGTCAGTCTGAGGTGGTCAACAAGGTGATCGCCATGTACCTGCGGTGTGCTACAGGTGACCGCCCGAGAGCTTGGGTGGACTGGCTTTCGTGGGCGGAGTACTGCTACAACACGTCGTTCCACACGGCTCTCCGCGCCACTCCGTTTGAGGTCGTCTACGGTCGGCCGGCACCGCCTCTTCTTCCACGCGCTCCAGGTACAGCCGTGTCGGAGGAGGCCGACGCCCTGTTCCGCGACCGCGACGCGTTCTTGGCGGACGTTCGGGAACGTCTTCTCCAGGCTCGCAACTATGCCAAGCTCTACTACGACCGCCGTCATCGCGCACTGGAGTTCGCCGTGGGCGACTGGGTGTGGTTGCACCTGCTTCACCACCCCACTCACTCTCTGGAGACTCGCGCCAAGGGGAAGCTGGGGCCTCGTTACACCGGTCCCTTTCAGGTGGTTGAGCGCATTGGCCAGGTGGCCTATCGCTTGGCGCTGCCGGCGGATGCCCGTCTTCATGATGTGTTCCATGTGGGCTTGCTCAAGCCTTTCCATGGCACGCCTCCAGCAGCAGTGCCGCCGCTGCCGGCCATCGCGGATGGCCGTGCGCTTCCTACTCCGGCCCAGGTGCTTCGCGCCCGCAAGGTACAAGATTCATGGGAGCTGCGGGTGGTCTGGGAAGGTGTTCGAGCTGAGGAGGCCACTTGGGAGCCGCTCCAGGACTTCAAGACTCGCTTCCCTGATTTCCAGCTCGAGGACGAGCTGTTTGTCGAGGAGGGGAGAGATGTTATGGCCCAGCCGGAGGTGGGCCTGGCCGAACAGGCCCAGGCGCCCCCTCCTGACCAGCCGTCGGTCCTCCTCGTCTATCGCCGCCGAAATCGTCATGGCTAGGTTTCCATATTTTGTAATAGGATCAATACTATCCTTAAGTTGTTGCTTTGGTTTCCTTAATCTTAGGATCCAATGGATCAGTTTGTTTAGGAAGGGGAGGATATATACCTCCAGACTCCTTGGAAATAATTCAAGCTGGCAATTAATCTAATTGCCCGGCCTCAAGGGCCGAACCCTTTTCTCCCTGCGCCTCTTCCTCTCTCCCTGCCCAGCAGCCACGGCGCCCCTGCGCCGTCCCCGTCGCCCAGCTCCTCCACAACATCCATACTCCTTGCGTGAGAAGCCTGGTAGGATCCGTAATCCTATCAGATGTTTTGGCCGCCTGTTATTGCTTGTGCCGTTGTTGGGAAATTAAATTGAAGTCTCAGGAACAAAATGGCATTTTGAAACAAGTTTATATATGCGTGATCTGATTGATTTGCTGCACAAGATTGTTTTCTTCTTTATTATGCAGAAACAGCCTGAACAAGTTACAATGCAAGTCTGACACGTACGTGATGTTGAAGATGCGGACTTGGTTTGCTGATTCAATTCTGTCAAGAAGCGTACGATCGAGGAAGAAGCTTTATATATCTTGACTTTCTGTTGGTAGCTGGTGTAGTTTCCATTTTCTTTTGTGGTAGCTCTGCCAGCAGCTAGCATAATGCTTGAATGGTGCGCGATCGAGCTGCTGGGACGGAAGAGAATCCCGGCCAGCAGGCTGATGCAAGCAGACTTTGCTATGTGCTCTAGGGTAAACTCTTCCCCCAAGAGAACGACAGCCATTGCGTAAGCCAATACGCATTGCTTGCTTACATCATCTGTCTGACGTAACCACCAAGTGGTCAGCATTTGGTGGTGTGCGTGCAACGACGCTCTGCCTCAAATCAATCCAAACACAACGTCTTTAATTTGCTTGCAGATTAGCCACAGACCAATTAGATTCCTGTTGACGCAAAAAAACCGGCCAGTGGATGTCCATGCATGCAACACGAAGGCCTGGGAGATTTGCTTAACTCCGGCGCAGGTCCTGTATCTTGAAATTCGGGGCGTGCCAGTCAGTTTGACCATTCAACTGACAAGGAGCATAATCGATATCATATAGCGAACCGGCCACGCCTTTGCAGAATATAATCAGTACAGAATAAGGCTGATACGCTGTCCACCTCGCCTAGTTGCCGGTTTGATTCATCTTATCTGACCATCTAGCCAACCAATCGGACCAAAACTGTTTCGACACGATTTCATAGACGGATGCAGCGCACATACTCCAGCTATGATCAGACCAGATAGCTAAACAATCAAACTCGACTCACCAACCCAACAACTAAACAAGATGCTCGCACAGGTAATTAATCAGATTAAGCAAATATGCAATCAAGTAACAAGATCGTTCCAATATTCAAAGCTGTTGAAGAATCAGATTAATTCACATGGCGCAGATCTAAATCAATCTAGCAACTCCAAACAACCACATAAGCTGCCTTCTAATAATCAAGAGAAATCTAGCTCCGACGCAGGGAATCTAGATCAAACCCGACACTCAAAGAACAACCAGATTAAGCTGTGAAGATGAATCGGACCTCAGAACGATGTTGTAAGATTGATATTGCTCAGATCGGACTAAAACCAATGCTCATAGCTGTTGAAGAATCAGAT
>CM014271.1:34924997-34953911 GCA_004135705.1 Alloteropsis semialata
ACAAGGATTTGATCCTATAACGATTACAGATATCTTTCCCTATAATTCCGGCTAGTTTATCTTGATCTCCGAGCTTCTTGCGGGATACGCCGTCTTCTTCCTCGCCGCGCGCGCCGTCGCGCCCATCCGGTTCGTCCGACTGGTGGGCCTCCCGACTGGTGGGCCACCCAGTCTGACAAACCGATCCAGTTGCACTCAGATTGGGCCGCCCCTTGCTGGTTGGGCCAATCCGCCTGCTGGGCACCCCTGGGGGTCTACCCCCGACACTTATTGGTACAAAGTATGCAAAAAAAAAAGAAGGTGGGGGAGGGGGGGGGTGCAGTATACTATAGTTCAAAAAATAGAGAGAAAAGTATCACACTACTACAAATCATCAAAAGACTGATTTCCTGACAACTTAAGTTAGACAGTATTACTGCACTGATGGTTTATATTTTTTTCCCTCAACTGTTGATAATGAGTGGTCACTATGATAGTCGGGTGTTATTTCTATATTGTTTTGTTGGTATTTACCTATCAATAACACCTAATATAAGCCGATTATTTGGTCACAACAGACGATAGCAAGGGAAATGCACTTAACTGGGAGCAACAGTACAACATCATCCATGGAATTGCCAAGGGGATATTGTATCTCCATGAGGACTCAACCATGAGGATCATCCACCGGGATCTGAAGGCAAATAACATTCTTCTTGACGACAACATGGATCCAAAAATTGCAGATTTTGGGTTGGCAAGGCTTCTAGGAGAAGGCCACACCCATACTCGGACAGCAAGAGTTGTTGGGACATTGTAAGCTAAGCTCTTGCACTTGATACGGCCTTCGCAGGGATGTTTGGATCGAGCCCTGCCAGGCAGCGATCACAGCCCCAACCGTCCAAAATCGGACGCCTGGGAGCGGTGCCTAGGCCAGGCAGCTTGGCCAGGGTCCCAAGCAAACAGACCCTGACGACTACAGTGCTTGCAGAATGCGTGAGTGTCCAGGCCTATGTAACTAAACTGCCTCCAATCCTTTGCAGTGGCTATAGCTATATGGCGCCAGAGTATGCACTACGTGGTAGCGTGGCCCCGTTTGGTTTTCCAGTCTAGCATCTAGCACGGAGGGAATCTTTCTTGCATAGAGTACTAAATGAAATCTATTTGCAAAACCTCTTCACGGATGAGCGTAACTTTTCGAGACGAATCTAATGAGCCTAATTAATCGATGATTGGCTACAGTGATGCTACAGTAACCATCCTCTAATCATCCTCTAATCATGCGGTCAAAGGCCTCATTAGATTCTTCAGGGTTCCTAGTGCAGGGGTTCTGGAATTAGTTTTGTAAAATACCTTTATTTAATACCTTTAATTAGTGGTCAAAATTGTGAACAGTTTCTAGCACTGGAAAACCAAACGGGCCCGTGTCACCCAAGATCGACATCTTCAGCTTGGACGTGTTGGTCCTTGAGATTGTAACCAGGAGAAGCAATTGCAGCTCTGACGACTACAGTACTGTGAATCTCCTTAGTGATGTAAGTGAACATTTTGCCGATCTTTCTACCACATCTAACTACTATAAAATCATTTATGCAATCGTGTCTGAATCTGGAAGTGCTTCCTAGTTTCTACTGACTAATTATAAATTGATGCTGGTTATCTAACAGGTCTGGGATCACTGGATGAAAGGGACAATGTCGCAAATGCTTCACCCGTCGCTTGACGAGTTTGCTCGAAGCCAGGCGCTGCGATGCATCCACATCGGCCTTCTGTGCGTCCAGCCGGAGCCTGACGACAGGCCTGACATATCAGCCGTGGTGTTCATGTTAACCAGGGATAGCATGGAGCTACAGCCGCCTGCGCAGCCTGCATTCTTCTTTGGGAGAGAATCACCCTCCGATGGCCAAAGAAGCTACGTATATGACCGGCCTGGTTTCATATTGGAACAGGGCATCTCAGTGAATGATTTTACAATTTCTGAACTCTATCCTAGATAGGATCAAAATTTGTGAGTATTGAGCACATAGAATGTAGCTAAAACTCAATTCCAATAGGAGGCTTCATGCTGATGATTCCAAGATAGCTAAAGCAATGAAATGATATTTGAAACTGCTTGTCCAATGGATAGTTTCATTTTGTGGTTTCATAGACACCACGTAGCATTTAATTTCATGACTCAACAAAAGTTAGTATGCGTGCACAGGTGGTTTCATCTAGATGAAACTGATACATTCTCTCTCTTCATAAATCTGGTGCTATGTCATCAGAAAATACAATGTGGCATGCTAATTAATGCGCATAAAACCTCTACGAAATTTCCAGGAATGGCCAATTGCCATGCAAAAGTGGGGTTTTTTTTCCATAAATTTCAGTTCCACCAGGAATAATAAGTCAACCAAAAAATCATTCAAGCAAGTGAGGTGGCCTGCTATTGTTCATAGACACCACGTAGCATTTAACTAAAATCGCGTCTTCACAACTACTCCATCTAGAGCTGTGCCTTGCCACACTATATGATGCAACTAAGCTACTTGTGCCACCCAAAAATAATTCTAGAGTCTGGGCTCTGAATTTCCCTAATGAATTTAGTTAAAGATAAGCTAGCTCGTCGGCACCTTATAGCTGCAGTTTGCAGTTTAAGCCCAACTAGAGAGATGTCCCGCACATTTGCGCGGCTAGTATATAAAATTCAATTATCTATATATCTATTTTTGGATCCTTATTGTTTTTCCTAAACTTTTTTACCGGTGTCCTCTTCTTACACATTATGCCAAATTATTGACAAAATAATTCAGATGTTGTCATAATATTTTTTTTGCTAAGACTATTATTAACTTATCATTTTCTATTTGAAATTGATTTTTAATTAGTAATTACTCTATACACTTTTTCATCCACATCCACAATTCTCACACTTTGTATCGCGTCTCCATACATTATATTTAACATAAAAATTAATATTTTTCATTACTTTCTCACATATCTTTACCTATTTCTAAATAAAGGGTTGCTTTTTTACTTTTTTTCGTCCTGACAGGTGGGTCCCACCTATTGCGACGAACTATAACCACAGTTCTAACTGTCGGCATTGGTTTACTGTGGTGGTGATTGGTAGGGTGCACAAGGCCTTATCCAGGCTTGTGTTGTGCAGCCCAGCTATGTTTGGTGTGCTGCATAGGCCCTTATGCAGGCTCTGGTTGTGCAAAATGGGCTGTACGGCCTGCACAACAGGAGACGCGCGGAGGGAGCGTTCCCGGCCTATGCAGGCTCCGCACGGCCACCTTTGTGGGCCCGATTTGTGCGGTCCGGCCCGGCCATGTGCAAGCAACAAAACCAGCGGCGCGCTAGGGTTACCTCACTCGCGCCGTCACTGTTCACTCGTCCCGGCTCGTCTCGCCTCTCCTCCCTTCGACCCTGGCGGCGCACCCGTCCTTGGCCCTCGCCGCCACGCCGTCGTCTACCCTGACCGTCGCTGTCGTCCACCCCCCCACCTCGCACTGCTCCGGCCCCGGCCCCTCGTGCTACTTCCTTGTCTCCCTCGATCTGCTTCGTGGCGAGAGCGTAGCCTCGCACACGAGGATGATGGATACATAGTAGCCGGTGATTCCTTCCACCGCATCGTCGCTGGTCAGCCCACCTCCTCCCTTCTCCCGTTTCTCTCCCTCTCCCTCTCCCTCTCCCTCTCCTTCTCGGCCTCAATCTTTCAACAAACCCTAACCCTTGCTTCATGCGATTCTTGGTGAAAGGCCAGATCTATGAAGGGCTTGGCTTCAGGAGAAGAATTCCTGCATCAATCGAATCAAGAAGGTTTGGATTTGTCAGGGGTATGCTTTCTTCCTCCTCTGTGTTCATTCATGTTTTTGCTGTATGGTTAAATCTCGTTGTTCCTCCTCAGTGCCCTTACAAATATTTACTTTGAAAATATCGTTACTCCAAGCATGAGTAGTAAATAAATCTGTTTGCAAAATATTTACTGCTTGTAAACTTCCTGTATTGGAAAAAAACTAGAATCTTACAGGACCATGAGGGCTCCAGTATGTGCCAAACTTGTACTGAATTTCTTGATTCAATGCTTCTGAAAATTAATTTCTGCTCTATATATGCTAGTCATAGTTTGGAACAAAATTTTGCTTGCCCCTGCTAGTATAATGGAGTGGGACCCTCTTTTTATTTATGGGATAGGATGGGGCAGCAATGTGCTAACTGAGTGGAATTGCTTCAGAAGCTATACTTTCATTGGTTCGAAAGTTACTTTCCGATGCCATCACTAGAATCAATGCAGCAGAACCTCTGTAGTTGCAAGAATGGAATGTCTATTTGCACATTTTTTGTTTGCCATTATCTTTTTGTATGAACCATTACCTTTTTGCATCAGATTTTTGCATCTGCTATCTGATCTTTGTTCTCTGTCCTACGCCGTCACTAGAAGTTATCTAGGGATGGCAACCGGCACGAAATATCCGCGTGCCCGCGGATAGTAAACCCGGTGGGCGTAGATATGGGTCTAGAGTTGTGCCTGCGAGCACGGGCGTGGGCACAACCCTAGACCCAGAGAATATCTGTTCGCGGGCGTAATAAAATAATATCCGCGCCCGCAAATCTGTGAAACCCGCTCCAACATTCCTAACAGGTGGGACCTAAACATTCATACTATATATATATATATATTCAGCACCCTAGGCGCTGAATAATATTCAACGCCTCACCGGAGCGCCGCCCAGCTCCGACGAACCATCCGTGACCGTAAAAACCGAAAAAAACAATAATATCCCAACTACATTTACTACCGTGGAGGATTTTATTAGTGGATGACCACGAGACGTCAGCTCTCCCACCCGCAATTACCGCCGGCATTCATTTTCCTTCGCAGGTGGTTTCCGGCGACGACCACTGGAGCCAACGAATGGCGACCCCAAGTAGAGCGAATCGCGTCATGACGGAGCTGCTTCTGGTGGCGACGATGCCGATCTGGCGGCCTCCTCCTCCTTCCTCATGGCGGCGCGTCCCACTGGCATGTGTGCTTGTTTGCTTGATGCGGAAGCCCTGCTGTGCGATTCTCCAGTAAGCAGGCCCTGGCTGCCTCTCGTACCCAAGACGGGCTCCCTCACCCGAGCACATCTGGGGCGGCGGTGCCCTCTCCTCTGGATCCAGGGATGATGTCTTCTGTCCGTCACGATGCTGGGGAATAGAATGCAGGGTTATCTGGTGGGTTCGACGCGCCGCTCACTGGTGAGGGCCCCCACGGCGTCATGGCGCAGGGACCGGCATGGCTGCAACTCCTTCAGGTCTGCAGGTCGTTCCTCCCCATGTGCGTGGCCCCGAATCAAAATCTAGATTAATTTGCTTGAGTTTAATTCTATATTTGAAGAAGATCCCAAACACTAATTCTTTAAATGGCACCCTAATGAGCCAGGTTGATGATGCAGACTGGCGACGGAAGCTGGTGATACCATTCGTGGTGGGAGTTGCATAGCAAGATCAACGTCTGCAAATTATTCCCCATGGTCGATGAGGAACACATGGTTGGCAAATTATTCCTCATCTTCAGTACCACTGATGGCACTCTCAAAGTCAGATTCAGGAGGACCACGACCACATAGAGATCGACATTCCGGTGCATCGATTTGTGTTTGTCAAGGTACAACTCCTCCGTATCAGACTCAGATCCTTGGGTGGCGCTAGTAGGTGCAGCGATATCAGTTGGAATCTAGGTATCGTAAAGATGGATCCCAATTTACTACTATCGATGTTCATTTAAAATTAGTTTATTCCTATTCTAGATTGTGATGTGCACCTCAGACTGTAGCTCAAGAGACCTTGGGAGCGATTTGATTTTGTGGTTTTACATGTGCAGGATTGTGCATGATTTGATTCAGCAGCACGGACTGCTCATATTTGTTGTATGCAGGTTGTGAGATCCACAATATAATGCTTTTAACATATGAATATTATTCCTTTTATATTTTTCCAAATTTGAGTAGTATTTTTCATACTTTAATGTAGTATTTTTTTCATATTTGAGTTGTACAATTTAGAGTAGTATTTTTTATAATTCAGAGTAGTATTTTTGTTCATATTTGAGTAGTATTTTTATACCGTAGAGTAGTATTTTGTTCATATTCGAGTAGGATTTCATTATATATATGTAGAGTTAGAGGAGATCACGTCATTAGGGAACATCCCTTTCCATCGTCCAAGGTACAAGATCAACTCCAGTTAGTATTTTTGATGTTACAAGATAAACTCCAATTTATTTTTCGTGTATAATTCAGAAACAATCGCAACAGACTATTTTTATTTCAGTTTATTGATATTGATATTGGGCATAATTGTGGATATTACTTCTTTTTATTTGAATATCCAGACGTGATTTCTAGTAAGCTGCAATCATTCATGCTTGGGATTTAGTGTTCAGGTTTCACTTTCTATTAAATTATTTTTGTGTTTCAATCTTGTTTCTAGGGAGATTTAGACGTATCAGTTCTTTTTTACCTACTGCATGGAGTTTAGTGTGCAGGTTTCACTTCAGAAATAGTACAAAAAATACTACACAATGCTAGTAGTAAAGATTTAGACGTATCAGTTCTTTTCTACCTACTGCTGGAGTTTAGTGTGCAGGATTCACTTCAGAAATAGTAGAAAAATACTACACAATGCTAGTAGTAAATTAAGTTCATATACTACATTTCAGAAAAGAGGTGTATAACATGGTGTGGATTTACGGTCATTGAAGATTTACGGCCATGGATTTTACCAGAAATAGTAGAAAAAATACTACACAATGCTAGTAGTAAATTAAGTACATATACTACATTTTAGAAAAGAAGGGTATAATACGGCCAAGATTTACGGTCATTGAAGATTTACGGCCATGGATTTACTGCAGTTGCGATAAATTAACTGACCATTAAAATCGGTTTGGCAATTTTACGGTCGAGGACACCAACTCATCAATCTTTTACGGCTGCGGACAATTGGTGGCTTCTGATGACAAGCATCTTCAAAGTCCACTAATTTAGAAGTAATTCCAAAACTTAGAAAAGCAATTTTGTAAGAGTAATCTTAGATAATTTGAAAAATATTAGTCCACTGAATATTGACCAAATGTCAACATAAATATTAATCAAAATCAAACTTTTCATATTCCTACATGCTACATTTGTGAATCTCATATATTATTTCAAATTGTCAAAACAGTCAATTACGACCACTTGAATCTATATTTCAAACTACCAAACAGATTTACTATACAATATGGGCATGCGTAATCGTTAGAATTTTCTGGCATGCAGATTCACCAACATTCAGTTCACGGACTCAGTAGTAAAAAAACGATGGATTTCACTTCGTCAATTGGATTTTTCTAGACTGCAGTGTGACACTGTAGTAAAAACAATGGATTCATACTATTCCGGAGAGTCGCCAGATAATGCACTGTGTGAACGCCGATGAAAATATAAATATTGAGGATGTCCGTTGCGTCGCGGAAGGCCGGAGACACAGTCCACGTAATCATTAGCATTAAATCCTCGCGGTAGGCATTAAAACGGTTCTGCGGCATGACAATCAATCAGTCCACCCAACTAGTAGTAAAACCAAGCGATTTTACTACACCGACGTGATGCCGCACCTGGTCTCACCTCTCTTTCCTTTCCCCTCCCAAGCCGCCGCTCGACCTGTCGCCCCCCACCCCGACTCGCGAGTCGCAACTCTAGACTCCGCGACCGCGAGTCTGCAGCCGCACCGAGCAGCAGGCTGGCACCGAGCGGCCGAGCCCCTCCCGGCGAATCGGCGACTGCGACCCTGCGTCTCTGCCTGGCTGCCTCCCCTCCCCTTCGGCCTTCACCTCCCGGATCTCGATCTGCTCCATGGGAAGTCGACACCGGGTGCCCCAAGTCTGTGCCCGTCGCCCGCCCGGTGACAACGAGCCGCCACCCCTCACCCACCGGCCACCGTCTCCACGCCGAGCCGCCGCCCCCATAGGTATGCCCCTCACTGAGGGAGAGAATGTTGTGCATATATCAGATGGGGAAGAAGCTCCTATTGCTCCTGGTTCAAAGAGGGAGCTCCAAATATGTGTTTACTGAGATGTTTACTTGAGAACTTGAGATTACTGAGATGTTGGTGTTTAAACTCCAGATATGTGTTTACTGTTGTGACTTGTGAGATGAATATATATACAGGGGCAGACTCAAAGGGTAGTCCAGGTAGGCCCCGGACTACCTAGAATTTGGCCCAAAAGTTTTTTTTATATTTACAGCCCAAAACGAAGAAGTGGCCCAATTGGAAACCCTAGCCCAAGTCCGGTGGACAGCCGCCCTGCCTCGTTCCCTTGCGCGCCGTCTCGGCGTCTCCTCCGACTCGCGCTCGGCGCTCGTGGCTCCTCCCGGCCGGCGCCTCCCTCCTTGGATCCACCCCGTGTCCGTCCCCATCTCCCCATCCAGCATCTGCTTGGCGCCTCCCTCCACCCGGCGTCCGCCTCTGAGGCTCTGCGTTGACTCGCGAGGGCTGAGGCCAGAGGCCTGAGCCCTGACCGTCGGGCGCCAGTCGGCCGATCGCCGCCTGCCGGCAATTCCTGCGGCCTGCGCACTGCGCGGCTTGGGGCTGGCGGCCAGACGCCCAAACCGGTTGCACGGCTGCCCCAAGCCCCCAAGGCCGGCCGCGCCCCCAAGCGCCACTGTGCCAGTGTCCCCCGTGCAAGTGCCCAACCAGCGCCACTAATTGGTACTTTTTCTACTGATCTACATCTACTCTAGTGAATCTTGCTTGATCTACTCCAGCGAATCTTGCTTTTGCTTCTGAATTGAAAATTGAGACTTAGATTCAGACATTCATCAGTGATTAATTGTTGTCTGCAATTGGGATTTTGTTACTGTGTGCTATCAGATATTTGATGCGCAAAGCAAAAGCCTTAGTCTAGACTATTGTATTCTTCTATTCATGTATGACTCTTATCAATTTGGGATCTTTACATTATAATGTGTTACAGTTTCGAACTAATTTGTTGAGTTGAAGCCACTGTTGGACCCTTTTAAACATGTTAGTGTACTTATGATTATCTTTACCCTTTTTTTTTACCGATTTGCTTTTAGATTATACCGAATAGTGTTATGAAGATTTTGGTTGGGACTACCCTAGATTCAAAACCTGGGTCCGCCACTATATATATATATATGTATGTATGTATTTTGCTGTTATTGCCTTGCTGCTGAAACATATCTTGCATGCCCGCGGGCATGGAATATCCGCGGATTGCGGGCGCGGGCGTGAGTTGGTGCCCGTGGCGGATAGAGGGCGCGGGCGCGGGCATGGGTTTTTGCTCGCGGGCGCGGATAGTTATAAGCACTATCCGCGCTTAGCTATCAGATTTTTGCATTCACTAAGCTTAGTCTCCCTGCTTGGTATAGTTCCATTTATGACATGTGTTGTGTTTATGTGCTTCGTGAATGAGGACAATCTTTTTCTTGTGTGCAATTAGTTACTGTCCTAGTTGCTGTTTTTTGCTGCTATACTGTAGTCTTTAGTCTTTACAGTGAAAGTGACTTGCAGGGTATAGTTGTTTTATTACAAAACAGAGAGATTAGAACCAACTAGGATATATGCATTTATTTTGCAGTTTGCCATTATTATATCATTAGAGAATGTGTTCTATCATTATTCAAGCATCAATAGTTACATTATTTAATTTGGACATTTCAGGGTTTGGACTTTCTGCAGGAGGACATCTCACCTTAGGCTGGAACAAGGTCAGTTCTTGAACTTACACACAATAGAAAATGAACTCCGTCCCTTTGTTTCACTCCTTTTTTTCTGAACTTGTGTTCTCACTATTGTTTTGAACTAAAATAACCCACATCATTAGCTACAAGATTAGAAAAATCAGGCCATATTCATTGCACTTATGACAAATTGTTTGAACGTTACAGCGCAGAATCAGAAACTAGAGTGCTCAAACTCTATAGACATTGTCCAGCATGACTATCACGCGGGCCATGTCAGAGGAAATTGTCATGCGAATCAATTGGCGGTCCAGTCCCAAATCTTTACCTTTCTTAATTATAATACTATTTTTCTGTTGTCGCCAAAAAAATATCTTAGCATGAAAATCACATGGCAAAGGAAGGTTGCAAATTTGCAATCAATCATGCCATTAACTCACATTTAATTTGCCAGCACTCTCTTGTTAGTACTCAGAGTGGATGTGAGTGTGCGCGCAGCTGAGGGAAACAAAATGGCCGGCCAGTTCACAGTCTCTATGGTAGGAATGGATTCAGATTGGATACCTATGGATCAAATTTGATATCATTTTTTATCATATTTTAGTTTGAATACGAATTTTGTTGATATGAATGCGAATACGAATGTTGTCCATTTTTATCGGATACGAATACAAAAGTAATATATCGATTACGGATCCGCATTCAGATAGATGGTTTCATCACGTGTTAATCCTTCACGGATACGGATAATGTTAGATATTTCATTTGTTTTCACATTTTATTCGAATACGAATGTTGATTTGGATAGAGAAAAATAATGAAAACAAATTCGAATACATCCATCTAACATCCATATATATTAAAATCGAATACGTATATCCATATTGATATTTTAAATGAATACTGATAATCCAGATGTTCAGACATCCATATCTATCCCTACTCTACGGTCATAATACCATTTTTGTTGTTGCCAAAAATTAGTTTAGCATGAAAATCACCTGGCCGGAAGGTTGCAATTAATGATGTTATTAACTTGGCATTTAATTGCTCAGTACTCTGCCTCCATGTTAGAATTATGTGATGCTGATATCTTCAGCCTCTGAATCTATCATCTTGTTGACTAAGATTGTAGCTCATTAAAATTCTTTTTATTGCTTTGTAATTTTTTTAACTTCCATTAGTTCTGCAGCATAACTGCCAGTGGACCCAGCCAGTACCAAACAGTAAAAATAGATCTTTTGTTTGATGGGTAGCAAAGTAGGACAAACTCCTCTAGCAGTCTAACTTCGACCCAATTTTATACTCCCTCTGTTCTTTTTATATGTCATATTAGGTTTTGTACTTGCAATACCAAGTTTGTTTAATCAAATCCATCATGGAATATATATAGATAGTGCATATGTTTGATAGTATAATTGTTGTTATATTTTTCTATAAACATAGTTAAAGTTGCACAAATTTGACTTAGGACAAACCTAATGTGACATATAAAGAAAAGGAGTAGAAAAAAATATAGCAACATATATAACATTAAATTAGTTTGATCGAATCCACCATAAAATATGTATTGAGTGCATATATTTGGTTTTATAGATGACACTATATTTTCTATGAACTTGGTAAAGGTTAGAAAATCTTGTTTATGACAAATTACAGTAAGGTAAACTATAATTTGGAATAGAAGGACTATTATTGATCCTGTATGAAAAAAAAATGATGTTGGATGGCTAGCTATAGAAGTTTCTCTTAGTATTTGGAAAACAATGATGGACAGAAGAATGTGAAAAATTGAGAAAGTATATATCACACTCTGTCCCATTTTACTTCTGAAGCATATCTAGGCCTGTTTGGTTTTGACCCGCACCTCACCATAGCTCACTGCGCCTAACATCTCACCAACTGTTTGCTTTCCTTTATTTTTTTTACTTACCGTTTTGCTTCCCCGTACAGCCCGTCCAAAATCTTCCCCAACTTTTCCCTTTTCACCGCGCCGATGGAATCCGACACCGAGGAGGACGCCGCGGCGACCCCGGCGGCGGCGGCGCCGGCCGCGGGGCGGCTGAAGGGAAGCCCGGAGCTGACTGTGGACGCGGACATGCGGGAGATGGCGAAGACGGCCGCATGGAGCGTCAGCTCCTGCAAGGCTGGCAACGGCGTCGCGGCCCTCCGCGATGACAACCTCGACACCTACTGGCAGTGAGTAGCAATCACCCACCACTTGATATTTTCTCTCTTTTCCATGGGGTTGGGGTTATTCCGAATTAGAAGCTGATCCAACTTTGGCGATTTTGGTCAGGTCGGACGGCGCGCAGCCGCACCTGGTGAACATTCAGTTCCAGAAGAAGGTGCAGCTGCAGGTGCTTGCTTAAGTAGAGATGCTATTCCTTTTGGCTTGTTTGATTCACAGGATTCGAGATTAATTTGATCTGTGTTGTGTGGGCAGCTTGTTGTGCTCTACGTGGACTTCAAGCTCGACGAGAGCTACACGCCAAGCAAGATCTCCATCCGGGCCGGGGATGGTTTTCACAACCTCAAGGTACTCTTTTTCTCCACGACAAATCATTGAACAATGATCAGAAGCTTGTCAGCTATAGTAAGATTTTAGGCAAGATTATACATGTTGATTGGTTGGTCCAACTTATGTGCAAAGAGCTGAGTATTGTAAACATACATTCTTGAGTTTAAAAGCCTTTGAAAGACTACAATGATAAGCAGATCTCCTCTGTATGTGGAAAAAAGGGCCTATTAGAGACTACATTTTTTTTCTTAATTTGCCTTATCATCTTGGTTGAAATACTGAACCTAACATGCATTTCAATTCCTTATTCAGATTCATACATTCAGTTACATGACCCGGCATTTCAAGAGAAAGTTGCTTCTGCATTGCAAGTACTGTTGCTCAAAATGTCGACCTTACTGAGTGACAGTATTGCCATGCTATCAATAATTTAAAATATCTTTTCTCACGATTCCAGGAAATTAAAACTGTGGAGCTTGCAAAGCCAGTTGGATGGGTCCATATATCATTATCTGGGGCTGATCCACGGTATGCATTTTAAGTTGAAGATGAATACTAGTTCCTGAAATTGTACTCTGCAATGGGAGTCTGTCATAAGTTCTAGGATGGATTTTATCTGGTAAATAGCGTTGTGCAAATATATAACTGAGTAACTGACAACCATGTGCTCACATACTTATTCATTTAGGTTATAGAATATCCATATTATGACTTATGAGTATAATACATGTGGGAGGACTAAAATATGCAGACTCAATCTGTCATTTTTGGGTTGTTATTTTGTTGATGATGCTAATTTTGTTATTAAATCTGTCTGTTGACTTTGAAAAGATTTGGACATCCTGTCAGTGTCAGGTTCATCTGATACTGACTCATTTGAGTTGGATAGCTACATGCCTACATCTGCATTTTTTTGGTAGGCAATAAATCCATCCAGGAATACTCTAAAGAATTAAGATATTTATATCTAGTGAAATGCATCAAGAATTTTACTGTCCCAATATGTTAGGATGTGAAACTATTTGAAATAAGTATTGGAAGTGATGCTCTGTTTATACTGCTGTAATGTCGACAGATATATCATTATGCTTCTTGCTTGTGGTATGCAGAGAAACATTCATTCATACATTTATGCTCCAAATTGCTGTTTTATCCAATCACCTGAATGGGCGGGACACTCATATCCGACAGATCAAGATCTATGGGCCAAGACCGTAAGTTACATACCATCCAAGCACCCACCTACCTTACCTGACTATTGATTTTTAGTAATACCCAAGTACGTTTGACTGGATTCAGATTTATAGGCTTATAAGAAGTTACAGTCTTGAGTTCATATAGAACTTGATCTTTGTACCTATGTCACATACTGTGTATGCTGCATGGCCTAAATCAAATATTAAATTCTCCATTCTTATGTGTTTTCTTGTTTTCAGGAATCCTGTTCCCCACCAGCCATTTCATTTCATTTCCAGGGAGTTCATCACATACTCCATCATTAGATGACAATCAGCGAACCTAGAGTTGTCTGCTGAAGATCGAGAGAGCTCACACACGTCAGAGTTAAGTTTTCCAGGCGCGAGCTTTAATCAGTGCCCACATGATTCAACACTGGAAGCATCTGTCAGGACCTGAGTTTGACCCTTGAAACCTCGGCTGGAGAATTCAGTGCCTGTACGGGTTAACAATCTTGTATCCATGTAACATTATTGACCTCCATGTGCACGAGAGCTGCTCTGGGAGAATATTGTCCTGGGAACTCTCTGGCACCTTCCTGATTCATTTGATACAGATTATCTATGATGATTTTTTAAACAGAATTTATGATGGTTAAATGAGAACAAACTATTTCTTATCTGCTACACGGGCATTTTCTTGCAGGGCTATTCTGATACTGTAGGAAGCCCAACAAACCCTGGGCCGGGCCGTGCGATGCATAAGACTTGTTCAAATTGGGCCTGGTGTTGCAAAGAAATCCCATTTGTTTTTGGTTTTCATCATTTTTGGTGTTTTCTCTGCTCCTCACGCCAAAAATAAAAGGGTACACACTCAGTCTCGCTGATGAGGTGTCTAATTATGCGCTAGAAATTTGGAGTCCACGTGCCACGTGCTGAGTGGCGCCAGTAGTGAATTAGTGATTGCAATTAAGGGCGCGTTCCTGTCGTGCTCCTTCCCGTCCCCTTCCGCGTTGCGACCGGGAGGGACGCAACACAGGTTAATGGCATTTGTGGCGGAGGACACGGGAATCCGAATCGGAGCGAAAAGAAAAAAGATGATGGTCCTGGCGAAGCCGAAGGACGCCGATTCTTCCGCCACCAACCAACCAACCCAACCGCCTGTCCAGCCGCCCGGCATAAATGAGCAGCAAGCCTCTGTGTTGTCGCTGCTGCCCCTGCTCTCCAAATGCCATTCCCATCACTGCTGCTGCTGCAAGGACAGAAGAGGGTGTCAACTCTTGACGTCAATTTTCCTTTGCCTTTTCATACATTTGATAAAATTTGAGGGGGTGTTTAGATGCACTCGTTATACATAGTGTTTATGCATTGGATCACATGTACAAAGAAGAAATAAACTGACACGGTTCTTTAGTGCATTGGGCCGCGTGCATTATACAAAATAGGGGTGAATTAAACACTCCTGGACTTCCGATTCAGTAGTATATCCATGTGCGATCTGGTTGAGTTCGTGCGAAGATAGATAATATATTTGTATATCCATATAAGCAGAGAGGTTTTTGTGACGTGCCTGCGACGAAGCCATTATCCGACGAACCCAGGTTCCGATTAATAATGCCCCGGATTCTTCAACATGTACCGCAGAAAAAGAAAACAATTGTACCGCGGGCGCATTAATACGTGCAGAGACATGATCAGGATGTCTTGCTTCCTTTCCACGTCACCATAGTTTATTGAGTTTATTTTAGTGAGTTAAACAAGTCGTAAACAAATGCTTCTACTCCACATGACAGCGTAGCAGGGCAGGATTATTGTACTAGAGTCCTATTTTCTGGCTTAACTTGGAAGGCGATGCTGTGATTAAGAGGATTTTCTCAAAATTACTTTCACACCTTTCATATCATGTCCTCAAACTTGTCTAAAGCATGCCTCGGTATACAGAATGTTTCAAAAGTACAATATAATGCATGCATTATACAAGAGGTGCAATTGAACTAAATAATTGACTACCTCAATAAGAAATAGCTAAGTGCCTATCAGATTTTACAATTGTTTCAAGAGAAACATGAGCTGTTCAGGAAATAGTAGATAAGGTAAATATTTAGTCGTTTAAAAACAAACCTACAAAAAAGCTATTATATAATACAGAGTGGTCGATCAAAACTATACACAGCCGTCTGGACCTCCAGAAACACCCACTCAAAGATGCATGAATGATGATGCTTCCAGATAGTACAAGCACCTAAGGCGATCAGAGAATTTGGTTCTATGATACGCCATCAAATAGTTCGCATTTCACTGCAAGCCATCCAGATTTCAGATTTCTTCATAGCTCTGAAGGGTGAAATTTTAAGTCACTAAGACAATACATAATCATTAATATATTGGATGTCACTTCTAACATAACAATTAAAAGACTCAAGTTACCAAGATCTTTTACAATTAAGCATGGACAGTGGATGGTTGATACTACAGCCTTACTGTTTTGGGAGGGAAAGAGCCATCACTGTTCAACTTTAACCTATAATCTTTTAGCAGATCCAGTGAAGAAAATTTCTTCAAAACAATAGGAATACTACTGGAGCATACAGAGGTAGCAAGTTGCCAAGTTGTACAATGAAATAGGCTAACACCTTGTCTGTGATAACACCATTTTGAACAAAGTAGTATCCTGAAATTGCATATCTCAACACCTAGAGAACCTGTCAGTGTGAATCTACTCTCTTATCAATTTCATAGCTCTATGACAAAAAAAGTAAAAAAAAACATTATCTGATCATCCAGGAAAAAAGAGAGAAAATATTTCATCTAGTTCTGCACCGATGTATACCAGCAGTCACAATGATTTTATCAGTTAAACTATGCACATTGAACAAACATAGCAAAAATTGTTCTCTACCCTGAATTTACAATTAGAACCTATGTTATGGCCCAGCCGGAGGTGGGCCTGGCCGAACAGGCGGCCCAGGCGCCCCCACCGGCCCTCCTCGTCTATCGCCGCCGTAATCGTCGTGGCTAGATTTCCATATTTTGTAATAGGATAAATACTATCCTTAAGTTGTTGCTTTAGTTTCCTTAATCTTAGGATCCGATGGATCAGTTTGTTTAGGAAGGGGAGGATATATACCTCCAGACTCCCTTGGAATAATTCAAGCTGGCAATTATTCTGATTGCCCGGCCTCAAGGGCCGAACCCCTTCTCCCTGCGCCCTCCTCCTCTCTCTGTCCAGCAGCCACGGCGCCCCTGCGCCGTCCCCGTCGCCCAGCTCCTCCACGACATCCATACTCCCTGCGTGAGAAGCCTGGTAGGATCCGTAATCCTATCAATCTGGTATCAGAGATGCCAGGCGACGACGACAAGAACAAGGCCCCGGCCTCCGCTCCCGTCGACACCAACAAGCTCCTGACCGAGCTGCTCTCCAAGATGGAGAGCCTCACGGCGCGTGTCGAGGCCATGGATCAGCGCATTCCCCCTCAGACGCCGCCCACCACAAACCCTGGCGTTCTCCTCGGGATGCCCTCCCTGGGATCTGCAGCAGCCCCGGCGACCTCGGCGGCGACTACAGCAGCAACCGCCGCCTCCATCCTGTCCACCATGGCGCCGGCGACATCGGGCGGCCTGCCCATCCATCGCATCAACTTTCCGCACTCGCCGTCGCCGATTCCGGGGAGTTTCGATCTTCCCCCGCCGGCCTCGTCCAGTGCACCGGGCGGCGCCGGCGCACATGGGGGACTCGGCGTACCACGCTTCAGCAAGCTGGATGTTGACGCGGAAAATCAGCGATCGTATCCTCAGCGGTCAACACAAGAAGACCAGGGAGATCTGCTTCACTCCAGTGCCAGCCTGCACTTCGTTCAGGTTCGCGGTGTGCCAGTCAATTTGACCTGAAATTGACAAGGGGATAAAACAGTTAAATTACTCTTTGATTGTGCCGGCTCTATTCCAAACGGCAGAGGCACGTTGGATTTCAGCCAAGACCCAATCAGACTTGCATCGGCCGATGCCAATCGGACCTCAAAATCGGACTTCATAGACAACCCCAATCGGACCAATATAATCTGACCTCAATCAGTCATCTAATCGGACCACAGAATCGGACCAATCAGGATCGGACCTTGTGACAGATCAGCCTTTAAATAATGAAATAAAGCGTAAAACATGGTCAATATGTGAGTAATGGATCAGCTATACCTTTGAACAAGATATTAAATAATCAAAGTGTGAGCCGATACATTGTCCACCTTGCTTAGTTGCCGGTTTGATCTATCTTATCGGACCATCTAGCTAACCAATCGGACCAAAGCTGTTTCGACACGGTTTCACAGACGGATGCAGCGAACTTACTCCAGCAATAATCGGATTAGATAGCTAAACAATCAGACTCAATTTACCAATCCAACAACTAAACAAGATGCTCGCAAAGGTGTTAGTCAGATTAAGCAAATAAGCAGGTAAAACATTAACAGGATCGTTCTGATTCTAAGGTATGCCATTGAATAAATCAAGAAAGATTTAGCTCCGACGCAGGGAATCTAAATCAAGCCTAACATTCAAATAACAATCAGGTATAATCTAAGCTTCCTTCAATTAATCAAGATGAATCTAGCTCCGACGTAGGGAATCTAAACCAAACATGACAATCAAAGATCAATCTTATTATGTTGCGAGGATTCAGCTCCGACGTAGGGAATCTAAACCAAACACAATACTCAAAGAACAACCAGATTAAACCACAAAGCATGAATCGGACCTAGAACGATACTGTAAGATAAATATTGCTCAAATCGGACTAAAACCAATGCTCAAAGCTGTTGAAGAAACAGATTAACTCACATGGCGCAGATCTAAATCAATCTAGAAACTTCAAGCAACCGCAAAAGCTACCTTTAAATAACCAAAATTAACCTAGCTCCGACGTAGGGAATCTAGACTAATCTTGATGATCTAGAGATAAATCTAGCTCCGACGCAGGGAATCTAGATTGATCTCAAGACTTAAAGTGTAACTCGATAAACGATTAACTATTGAATAATCAATCATGATCTAGCTCCGACGTAGGGAATCTAGATTATTCTTGATTATCCAAAGATAAATCGGTTGAACAGTATAAACGAGAAAGGGCGATGCGCCTCAATTCAAAGCTTAAACTAGTTCGATAAGTTGACAATCTTACTGGTAAGCCGGAGATCAGGAACTGATGCAGCCCGTCCACCAATGAGTTCGTCGGTATCTACTCCTACTCCTAAGGGTTTGGCGTGAAGCCGGGTTGTATTGATTGTGAGAATAGTTCTTTACAATGGACGAGGGTTTATATTTATACCCTGGTCATAAAGAGTCCTGATAGGACCAGACTATCTTGCAGATAAAGTAATCTAATATTTAACATAGAATGGGACTTTTAATAAGCCTTCTGAAAAGGAAATAGTCCCCGCTCATGCCACGCTTCCCTTTTTAGCCGATGCACATTTTCTCATTCATCATTAGATCGGACTCCCTCTCTTCATCGGACCTCTATTCCGCATCGGCTCCCTTCTTCGGCATCAACTGTTTGACCATTCAACGGGCCCACTGCGCAGTTTCAACCTCACCACGTCACCATCTGACTCAGCATATCAGGTGCGAAAATCTGGTGTCAACACATGCCCCCCAATTTTGGAATAAAATATCATTTTGTTCCAAAATTCGTATCTGCCATCATAACCCTTTCACCGATTTTCGTGCCGAAACTTTCCATCCCTGCACTGTGCGATTCCTCGATTCTCGGATCACAACCTTCTTTCCTTAAAAAATTTCCATCGGTAGCCACTGCCAAGGATCTGCACTACTCACCTTCTTCTGACAACGAATAGTATATGGAATCCCGCACCTTATGTCACGGGTACCCACATTTATTGACTCAGACGAAACGACTCTTCAATGTAGTTCCTCAAAAGACGCCCCTTTTTAATCAGCACTAAATCAATGACATCTTCATGAGAATACTGTTCTTCATTTGGACAGTTTCAGCGAGCATCTTTCAGACTCCCACTTTTCCTTTAATTCCTTCATCAATCGTCGGCTATAAATACCTGCCTCGGGCTCTCCTTCCTCCACCACTCGTTCGCCATAGCGCAGCCAGTATTCATGACAGAACACAAACTCCTTTTCTTTGACATAGGAGCCAACCCCTTCTTCCTCTTCTGCTAGAAGAATTCTCGTGAAATAGCATAGGGTACTCCCCCCCTTTTCTGATCCTGAAGTAAATCCAGGTGGAACTTCTGCTAGGAGAATCCTCGTGAGGTTTCCTCATGGTTTACCGAGGGAAAGGTTTCTCAGAGGGGTTTAATGGGATGCCCTCTTCAGGATAGGGGCAAAACCACCGGTCCGCCGGTGCGCTCTTCAAGGGACTGCTTCCAGAGCGTATCTCCTCAAACTTGCGGATTTCTTGAATGAGCCGAGCTGTTCAAGAATCTGTCTCAAGGAAGAGGATGCCTTCTTAATTTTATGCTTTCTTTTGCCCTTTTCCTTCTAAACTTATTCTGGCAATGATG
This sequence comes from Alloteropsis semialata, assembly GCA_004135705.1. Lineage (NCBI taxonomy): Eukaryota > Viridiplantae > Streptophyta > Magnoliopsida > Poales > Poaceae > Alloteropsis > Alloteropsis semialata. Next base: position 34,944,922 of record CM014271.1, read on the forward strand.
AACAAAGTACATCGGCGCCTATTAGATCTTTCTGTCTTCTGAAATCCCCTTGTATGAGAAATATATGAATATATATGCAATCCCTTTTCCAGTAGCCTGCTCCACCATCGAGCGGCTTGATGATGTAATAAACTTTTCTTTTGCTGTATATAACCCTTAAGGCGATGCATGTCGCATCGGCTCTTATTTTGTTCTTGAGGCGATTTTTCCATCGGCTTCCAAGCCTGACGCGTAGCATCGGCCTTACGAATTTACCCAAATGCTAGGGTAGTACTTCTTCAAATATTTCCCGTTTAATGCCTTAGGAAACTCTTCTCCTTCAAGTGTTTGTAGAATATAAGCATTGCCAGGAACACATCGGACAACTCGATAAGGTCCTTCCCAGTTCGGTGACCATTTGCCATATTTGGGATCCTTAGAACCAATCGGCAAAATAACTTTCCATACGAGATCGCCCTCTTTGAATTCTTTCCCCTTAACTTTCTTATCATAATGCCTTGCAACTCTGAGCTTATTAGCTTCGATGTTCTCCAAAGCGCGCAGCCGACGAACAGTCAAGTCATCAGACTCACTGTTCATGAGTTCCATGTATTCGCCGGCCTTTAATTTATCCTGAAGCTCGATACGTCTTGACCCAGCACGAATTTCCCATGGAAGAACGGCTTCATGTCCATAAACCAGTTCATATGGAGAAACCTTGATCGACCCATGACAAGCCATTCGATATGCCCATAGAGCTTCAGGAAGCACAATATGCCATTTCCTTGGGTATTCTTCAATTTTTCTATCAATCAATTTGATCAAACTTTTATTAGAGGCTTCAGCTTGACCATTGGCTTGTGCATAATATGGCGATGAAATAAGAAGCTTGATACCCATATCAGCAGCAAAATTTCTGAACTCGTCCGATGTAAACATTGTACCTTGATCTGTCGTGATTGTCTGCGGGATTCCAATTCGGTAGACAATGTGCTCTCTAACGAATTCAATAACATTTTGGGACTTCACTTCCCTCAAAGGAATAGCTTCAACCCATTTGGTGAAATAATCTGTTGCCACTAATATGAATTTGTGCCCCTTGCTTGAATGTGGAAAAATCTGACCGATCAGGTCAATTCCCCAACCTCTAAACGGCCATGGCTTGATGACAGGATTCATGGCCGATGCTGGAGCCCTCTGAATATTTCCATATCTTTGACACTCTTGACATCCTTTATAATATTCAAAGCAATCTTCCAGAATCGTCGGCCAATAATACCCATTTTTCCTGATCATCCATTTCATCTTGAATGCCGATTGATGAGCTCCGCAAACACCTTCATGAATTTCTCCCATCAAGACTTTGGCCTCTTCAGGTCCGATACATCTCAATAGGACTCCATCAATCGAGCGAAAATAAAGCACTCCTTCAACCAAGACATGTCTGATCGATTTATAGCGTATTTTCCTAGAAATCTTGATAGAAGAATCCTTCAAATATTCAATGATTTCTTTCCTCCAATCTCCTTCTGGTATCTCCTGTACCATCACGTCGGACATATGCCGATAGCCAGATGCTTTTTGCGCCAGCCGATTTGCTTCCTCGTTATGATGCCTTGGAATATGCTTAAGAGTTACCAGGGCGAACTGATCAATCAAATCTCGGCACTTCTCAAAGTAAGATAACAAAGCGTCCATCTTGCAATCATACTTGCCGAGCAACTGATTAATAATCAACAAAGAATCTCCAAATACCTCAACAAACTGAGCGCCGATTTCTTTAAGAATCTGGAGACCTTTCATCAATGCTTCATATTCCGCTTGATTATTTGTGCATTTTTCAATTGGAAAAGCAAATTCAAACCTTGCCCCCCGAGGCGAAATAATAATCAGAGCCGATTCCGCAACCATCATTGCAAGAAGAACCATCAAAGAATATAGTCCAAGGAACTGCGTCGACCACATCGGCCTTTTTTATCAGACCAAACACATCAAACTCCGTAGTGCATTGCTCAACAGCATCAATGTTAGGTCCACAATGATCAGCAACTAAATCAGCCATTATCTGCCCTTTTACTGCTTTGGCCGATTCATATCTAAGATCAAATTCCGTCAGAGCAAAAACCCACTTGCCAATTCTCCCTTTCATGATTGGCATTGATAACATATATTTAATCACATCCTCCCTGCAGATCACAGTGCACTCGGCCGATAGCAAATAATGCCTTAATTTTGTACAAGAAAAATACAAACAAAGGCAAAGCTTCTCCACATATGAATACCGAGTTTCAGGATCCAGTAATCTTCGGCTTAAATAGAATATAACTCGTTCTTTCCCATCAACCTCTTGAATCAAAACAGAGCCGATTGCATGATTAAAAGCCGATAAATAAAGCTTGTACGGCTTACCCTTTTGTGGTGGAATAAGAACTGGCGGATACGCTAAATATTGCTTGATTTCATCCAACGCCTTTTGATGTTTAGGTTCCCACACCAACTCTTCTTCATCCTTCAGCTTCAACAGAGGAGTAAATGATTCCAATCGGACTGATAGATTTGATATAAACCTCCTCAGGAAATTGATTTTTCCAATCAAACTCTGCAATTCCTTCTTGTTTACTGGAGGCTCAATATCATCAATTGCCTTGCGATTTCGATCATTTACCTCGATTCCTCTTTCATGTACCAGGAAACCGAGAAATTGGCCGGCCGATACGCCAAAAGCACACTTGAGTGGATTCATCTTCAATCCATGCTGCCTAGTGCATTCCAGCGTTTCCTTCAAATCGGCCAAATGATCTTGATAACCTTTTGATTTGATCACCACATCATCAATGTAGATTTCAACTATTCTGCCGATCAGCTTATGAAAAATGTAATTTATAGCACGTTGATAAGTAGCACCGGCATTTTTCAAACCAAAAGTCATAACAACCCACTCATATAAACCGAGAGCACCTGGGCATTGGAATGCAGTCTTAGGAATATCTTCTTTCGCCATGAAAATCTGATTATAACCAGCATTACCATCCAGAAAACTCATCACTTTATGGCCTGATGCTGCATCGACAAGCATATCGGCCACCGGCATCGGATACTCATCCTTCGGGGTTGCCTTGTTCAAGTTCCTGTAATCAATGCAAACACGTAGCTTTCCATTTTTCTTATAAACAGGAACTATATTTGATACCCACTCAGCGTATCGACATGGCCTGATAAACTTAGCTTCAAATAGCTTCGTTATTTCAGCTTTAATTGGTTCATACATCTCAGCCTTGAACCTCCTTGCGTACTGCTTGTGCGGCCGATATCCTGGTTTGATGGGCAGCCGATGTTCAACAATATTACGGCTTAAACCTGGCATTTCATAATATTCCTAAGCAAAACAATCAGAATATTCTTTCAAAAGTTTTATTAACTCTTGCTTATACTCGGGATCCAATTTAGCACTGATATACGTCGGCCTTGGTCTATCACCAGATCCTATGTCTATCTCTTCTAATTCGTCGGCCGACGTAAATCCAAATCCCAACTTACCGAATTCACTTCGGTCTTCAAAATCTTCTATACAATCGGCCATTTAAAATAAAGTCTCAGAGCCGACTGCTTGGATCGGCTGTAATCCTTGATCGGACACCTTGAGGAAGTCACCATCCCATGTTTTTCCTGATAGGCATTCAATCCCTTCAAACTCCCAAATCATTGACTCGGCTGTTGCAATGCTAACCGAATCATCAGCCGGGACAATCTCTACATTATTGCCTTGCCACTGGATCAAACACTGATGCATTGTGGACGGGATACAGCAGTTGGCATGAATCCAATCTCGCCCGAGGAGCATGCTGTAGGAACCTTGTCCATCAATCACAAAGAAAGTGGTCGGCAATGTCTTACTGCTGATGGTCAACTCCACATGAATTGCCCCCCGAGGCTCTGAAACATTACCGCCGAAATCTTTGAGCGTCATGTTCGTCTTGATCAGATCATCAATCCCTTTGCCCAATTTACGGAATGTGGAATATGGCATGAGATTGACGGCAGCTCCTCCATCAACAAGCATCTTGGTCATCGGTTTCCCATCAACGTATCCTTTGATGTACAGAGGCTTCAGGTGCCGATATCCATTCGCATTTGGCTTCTCAAAGATCGCCTTCTCTGAATCAAGAACTAAGCATGCGGCGGCTTCTTCTAACTCATAATCGGCCTCATCATCATTCTGTTCATCAGGAGCAGCAAAATCAAAAGGCAACATCAAAACCATGTTTACAGGGGCCGATGTGCTTGCTTCATCATCATTGGCCATCTTAACACGCCAAACTTTCTCCTTGGCTAACTCTTGCTCCCGAATTTGTTCATGATAACGCAACCGATGAACACGTCTCTTTTTGGACCTAGATATTCCTGATGGGCACCACTGTCCAGGCTTCATTTGAGGTTCTCTGGTCCGATCCCGAACTGGAGCCTTTTCTTTCATTTTTTCAGGGCCATGAGTGTCATCTCGGCCTTCATTATTTTTATGGCCATGAGCATCAACTCGGCCTTCGTCTTCTCGATGATGATCATCAATCCTGACGCCGATCTGTTCATGAACTGATCATCGACTTCTCTTGAAAACCCTGTATTCTTCATACTGGAGACTGCATTCAGGACAATCTGCTTTGGACGGCAATCTGAGCTTTTCGTTCCAGCAGAACACAAAGAAAGGACATCTCCAATGACCATCATCTTGATCGCACTGCTCATAGGTCTGACGTCTATCCATATGCCAATCGGACCTATCATCATACCAGTGTCGTCCATCGGACCTGTCATTAAATCGGCGTTGGCCATCGGACCTATCGTCATATCGGCGTCGGTCATCGGACCTGTCATCGTATCGGCGCCGATCATCAAACCCATCATCAAACCGCCTCGCCTGATATTCGCGCCTCTGACGCCGTCGTTCCTCGCGTTCTTCCCATGCTCGAGCTGCTGCCTGCTGCCTTTTGTACTTGTTAATCAGCATCTGGGAAGTCACACGTGGCCGATATCCACCAGGAGCATTAGATTCACGCCCAAATGCCTGATGATTCCTCCGCAGCTCTTCAACAGTGACTTGAACTGCAGGATCAACGGCACCAGAACTCTTGGCGTGGTCCGATGTAAGCACCTTGAACTTCTCCTTCTCATCAGCATCAACCATATTAATAGAAAAGAAGAAATCAACAAAGTTATTAGGAAAGGGATGACCGTCGATCTTAATGGCTTTCTTGTTGTCTTCAAATTTGATCTTGCCAGATTCAATAGCCAATTGGATCTCCCTCCTGAATACCTTGCATTCATTTGTCTCACGAGAAGTTGAATTGTGCCATTTGCAATATTTGCGCTTTTTCAACTCGTCGGCCGATGGAATAGAATGATTTGCAGAAAGTTGGATAAGCTTTTCACTGAGCAACAAATCAAAAATCTTATCGGCCTTTGTTATATCAAAACCAAACTTCTCAGGGTTCTGTTTGCTCCATGGTAATGATACTGGCTTTTTAGACTTGGTCCATTCAGCTATGTTGATATCAGCCTCTTCTTCAGAATCAGAAAGATAAGATACTTGTTTGGAAAACTTTGTGCGCTTCATCTCTTGATATCGGACCTCATGGGCTGACACCTTCTGCACCAGTTGTCCCAGCGTTTCAAACTCCTGAGCCGAAAACCTCTCCTTAATTGGCGCGAGCAAACCCTGGAATGCAAGCTCAGCCAACTGCATATCAGATAGCTTCAAACTATAGCATCGATTCCTGATTTCACGGAACCGTTGAACATACTCCTTAACGGACTCGTCATTCCTTTGCCTGACAGCAATTAAATCAGAAATCTTCATCTCATTGAGACCAGAAAAGAAGTATTTATGGAACTGTTTCTCCATATCAGACCATCCTGTGACCGATCCTGCTGGCAACGACGTAAACCACGTAAATACCGGCCCTGATAATGACAGAGGGAAGAATCTAAGTCTGAGTCCCTCTTCAGAAGCAGCCTCACCACATTGAGCCAAGAATCGGCTCACATGCTCGATGGTGGTCATATCATCCTGCCCGGAGAATTTTGAAAAATCTGGCACTCTGTAACGTGGAGGAAGTGGTACTGCATCAAAATAGGATGGGTATGGGTGCCGATACAACCTCGCTTCATCTTTAGGCTTCAAGCCGAATTGATTCTGAATCACCTCAGCTATTTTCCGTGACCAATCGGACTCCTGTCCCCCGAGTGGCATTCCACCAGCTTGATTCATATCCATCATGTAATTGTTGTAATCACTGACCATACGCTGATGTGGAGTAATCTCTGCACGTAGCCTTGCAGCTGCAGGTTGCTTTTCTTCTTCGTTCAGAGTCCTAGCATATTTTTCACCATGCGGGCCGACAATCGTTCCATCGGCCATCAACAGGAAACCGTTGGCCAGCTGAATAGGTGGTGGAATCGTTGGATTTTGTGGAGCAACGGTCATAGCATTGTCTTCAGTTTCCTTGCTTTTTCCTGATCCTGATGCCCCTGCAGAATCTGCTATAAAGACTGGACCTTTCAAACAGATGGAATCATCCACCGCCTTCTTGATGAGATTATCTAAAGAATTCACCAAAGTGCCTGACTGGTTAATCAATGCATGATGAACAGCTTGGTGAATCATCTCTGTCATGTTGACATGGTACTCCCGAGCATCAGTTGTCTTCTTGATCAATTCTGGATCTGGGAGAGCACCTTTGAGTATAGGTCCTGAACGATTACGTCCAAATTGGCCAAGGCAGAGCTTCTCAAATGCATCAATCTGGGCCTAAACTGCATCTAATTGAGCTTTAGACAGATCGGCCTTTGTAACTGGAATAGGCGTGTCAGGAACCTTGTTCTTGTCAGCCTTGGCTTTTTCAGCAGCATCTTTCTCAGCAGCAAGTTTTGCTGCAGTTTATTTTTCAGCATCAGACGACGACATCTTGGAATTTGCCTCTCGTGTCCCACCAGGCGTGCCAAAAATGTGTTGACGCGGAAAATCAGCGATCGTATCCTCAGCGGTCAACACAAGAAGACCAGGGAGATCTGCTTCACTCCAGTGCCAGCCTGCACTTCGTTCAGGTTCGCGGCGTGCCAGTCAATTTGACCTGAAATTGACAAGGGGATAAAACAGTTAAATTACTCTTTGATTGTGCCGGCTCTATTCCAAACGGCAGAGGCACGTTGGATTTCAGCCAAGACCCAATCAGACTTGCATCGGCCGATGCCAATCGGACCTCAAAATCGGACTTCATAGACAACCCCAATCGAACCAATATAATCGGACCTCAATCTGTCATCTAATCGGACCACAGAATCGGACCAATCAGGATCGGACCTTGTGACAGATCAGCCTTTAAAATAATGAAATAAAGCGTAAAACATGGCCAATATGTGAGTAATGGATCAGCTATACCTTGGAACAAGATATTAAATAATCAAAGTATGAGCCGATACATTGTCCACCTTGCTTAGTTGCCGGTTTGATCTATCTTATCGGACCATCTAGCTAACCAATCGGACCAAAGCTGTTTCGACACGGTTTCACAGACGGATGCAGCGAACTTACTCCAGCAATAATCGGATTAGATAGCTAAACAATCAGACTTAATTTACCAATCCAACAACTAAACAAGATGCTCGCAAAGGTGTTAGTCAGATTAAGCAAATAAGCAGATAAAACATTAACAGGATCGTTCTGATTCTAAGGTATGTCATTGAATAAATCAAGAAAGATTTAGCTCCGACGCAGGGAATCTAAATCAAGCCTAACATTCAAATAACAATCAGGTATAATCTAAGCTTCCTTCAATTAATCAAGATGAATCTAGCTCCGACGTAGGGAATCTAAACCAAACATGACAATCAAAGATCAATCTTATTATGTTGCGAGGATTCAGCTCCGACGTAGGGAATCTAAACCAAACACAATACTCAAAGAACAACCAGATTAAACCACAAAGCATGAATCGGACCTAGAACGATGCTGTAAGATAAATATTGCTCAAATCGGACTAAAACCAATGCTCAAAGCTGTTGAAGAAACAGATTAATTCACATGGCGCAGATCTAAATCAATCTAGAAACTTCAAGCAACCGCAAAAGCTACCTTTAAATAACCAAGATTAACCTAGCTCCGACGTAGGGAATCTAGACTAATCTTGATGATCTAGAGATAAATCTAGCTCCGACGTAGGGAATCTAGATTGATCTCAAGACTTAAAGTGTAACTCGATAAACGATTAACTATTGAATAATCAATAATGATCTATAAATAAAATATGACTAGGTTTTACTTCTCTTTTAAATTTAGAAATAATTTGAATAAATCAACTTGGGTATTTTTTTTGAAGGAAAAAGTCCATTTTCGACCATCCAACTCTTGCCTCAGTTTAGTTTTGGCCATCGAACTTCAAAACCGGGTATAAACGAGAAAGGGCGATGCGCCTCAATTCAAAGCTTAAACTAGTTCGATAAGTTGACAATCTTACTGGTAAGCCGGAGATCAGGAACTGATGCAGCCCGTCCACCAATGAGTTCGTCGGTATCTACTCCTACTCCTAAGGGTTTGGCGTGAAGCCGGGTTGTATTGATTGTGAGAATAGTTCTTTACAATGGACGAGGGTTTATATTTATACCCTGGTCATAAAGAGTCCTGATCGGACCAGACTATCTTGCAGATAAAGTAATCTAATATTTAACATAGAATGGGACTTTTAATAAGCCTTCTGAAAAGGAAATAGTCCCCGCTCATGCCACGCTTCCCTTTTTAGCCGATGCACATTTTCTCATTCATCATTAGATCGGACTCCCTCTCTTCATCGGACCTCTATTCCGCATTGGCTCCCTTCTTCGGCATCAACTGTTTGACCATTCAACGGGCCCACTGCGCAGTTTCAACCTCACCACGTCACCATCTGACTCAGCATATCAGGTGCGAAAATCTGGTGTCAACACTGGAGTTCCCATCATACGCGGGCCTCGAAGATCCC
>CM014271.1:34954911-34970614 GCA_004135705.1 Alloteropsis semialata
GCATAAAAGAAGAGGTTAATCGTTCGCTTGAAGCTAAGTTTATTCGGTCATGTCGCTATGCTGAATGGATCTCTAATATTGTGCCTGTTGAGAAGAAAGGTTCTAATAAAATTAGAGTGTGCATTGATTTTAGAGATCTTAATAGAGCAACTCCCAAAGATGAATATCCTATGCCTATAGCCGATATGCTTATTAATGATGCTTCTGGACATAAGGTTATTAGCTTTCTTGATGGAAATACGGGATATAATCAAATCTTTATGGCCGAGGAAGACGTATACAAAACGGCCTTTAAATGTCTTGGCTTTGTTGGTTTGTTTGAATGGGTTGTGATGACTTTTGGTTTAAAGAATGCCGACGCTACTTATCAAAGAGCAATGAATTTGATTTTTTTATGACTTACTTGGTGTTATCCTAGAAGTCTATATTGATGATATTGTTGTCAAATCGGCTGGATTAAATTCTCACTTGGCTGATTTGTATCTTGCTTTTGAAAGAATGCGTCGGTATGGTTTAAAGATGAACCCATTGAAGTGTGCATTTGGTGTATCGGCTGGAAGATTTTTAGGCTTCATGGTTCATGAAAGGGGCATAGAGATAGATCCTAAGAAAATAAAAGCTATTGATAAACTTGAAGCGCCTACTTGCAAGCATGATCTACAGAAATTCTTGGCTAAAGTTAATTATTTGAGGAGGTTTATTTCTAACTTGTCCGGGAGAGTTAGTGCTTTTACTCCTATACTTCGGTTAAAGAATGAAGCCGAATTTACTTGAGGGGCGAAGCAGCAAGAGGCCTTTGAGGAAATCAAGAAATACTTGTCTTCGCCGCCTGTTCTCAAAGCGCCTAAGAATGGGGTGCCATTTAGGCTTTATATTGCGGCCGAAGATAATGTTATTGGAGCTGTTTTGACTCAACAAACAGATGGTAAGGAGCATATTATTACCTACTTGAGTCGAAGGCTTTTGGATGCGGAAACAAGGTACAAACCTGTTGAAAAATTATGCTTATCTTTATATTATGCTTGTACAAAGTTGATGCATTATTTATTGTCTAGTACTTGCATTGTGGCATGTCAAGCCGATGTTATCAAGCATATGTTGCATAGACGGATTTTGAGTGGTAGAATCGGTAAGTGGGCGTATGCTCTTATTGAATATGATTTGGCTTGTGAACCTTTGAAATCTATGAAAGACCAAATTGTAGCTGATTTCATTGTTGAACATCGGATTAATGATAAGCATGATTTAGAAATTGATTACATGACTTTTACTCCATGGAATTTGCACTTTGATGGATCGGTTTGCAAGAACGGATGTGGTATTGGAATTGTTCTTGTTTCTCCTAATGGAGCTGTTTTTGAAGCTCTTAGCCGATTAGAAATTGAGTGCACAAATAATCAAGCCGAATATGAAGTTTTATTATTCGGACTAGAAATTTTGCATGACATGAGAGTAAAGCATGTTGAAGCTTTTGGTGATTCATTATTGGTTGTGCAGCAAGTATCTAAGGTATGTCAATGCTTGGAAGGTTCGTTGAATGTTTATCTTGACAAATGCCTTGATATTATACCATGTTTTGATGAATTCACCATTTATCATGTTCCAAGATGTGATAATCTTAGAGCTAATACTTTGGCACAGCAAGCATCAGGCTATAATGTCCAGAAAAGGCACTTTCATAAGAAAAGGCCGTTGATTGCTATTGCCAATGGAGAAGCTCTAACGCTCGCTGCAGAGCAGAGCCGAACCGGTCAGACCGGTTCCGAGATCGGTCAGACCGGTCCAGCGTCTCATACAGAGACCGGTCAGACCGATCCGGGAACCGGTCAGACCGGTGCGGTATCTGCAGATTCAAATTCGGCCGTTGAAAATCCTCAAAATGAAAAGGCCGAAGTTGATAATTGGAGAGCGCCCATTATTAGGTATTTAAGAAATCCTAGTTCTGGAACAGACAGGAAAACTCGGCGTTTGGCTTTCAAATTCATTTTAGTTGACGATGAGTTGCATCATCGTACCGCCGATGATTTATTACTTAAATGCTTGGGTGCTGATCAAGCTAGAGTGGCCATGGGGGAAGTTCATGAAGGAATTTGTGGAACGCATCAATCGGCTCCGAAGGTGAAGTGGTTACTTAGGAGAGCTGCATTTTATTGGCCTACTATGATGGCCGATTGTTTTCGTTATTGCAAGGGATGTGAGGAATGTCAGAAATTTGGAAATATTCAGATGGTACCTGCTGCATTGCTTCATCCTATCATTAAACCATGGCCTTTTCATGGATGGGGATTGGATTTCATTGTAGAAATACATTCTTCTTCTTCAAAGGGACATCGCTTCGTGTTGGTTGTTACAGATTACTTCAGTAAGTGGACCGAAGCTGTTCCTCTCAAGAATATGATCCACAAGGAGGTAATTGAGTTTATTACTGAGCATATTATTCACAGATTCGGCATTCCACAAACTTTAACTACGGATCAAGGCACGTCCTTTATGTCTAAGGAAGTGCGGTCTTTTGCCGATATGTATAAGATCAAATTGCTCAATTCATCTCCATACTATGCTCAGGCCAATGGTCAGGCCGAGTCTAGTAACAAGACTTTGATAAAGTTGATCAAGAAGAAGATAGAGGAGCATCCCCGAAGATGGCATGAAGTCTTGTCTGAAGCTTTATGGGCTCATCGCATATCTAGGCATGGTGCCACTAAGGTTACTCCTTTTGAGCTTGTTTATGGACAAGAGGCCGTTTTGCCCGTTGAGATAAATCTGGATGCTTACAGACTTGCTAGACAGAATAAGCTTTCGGTTGGTGAATATTATGACTTGATGATGGACAACATTGATGAAGTGACCGATAAGCGTTTACAAGCTCTTAAGGAAATTGAGAAAGACAAGGTCCGAGTTGCTAGAGCATACAACAAGAAGGTTAAAGAGAAGACTTTTCAAGTTGGTGATCTAGTATGGAAGACAATTTTGCCACTTGGTACTAGAGATAATAAATTCGGCAAGTGGTCTCCAAGTTAGGAAGGTCCTTATTGAGTATTCAAGATCAATGGCGGAAATTCCTATATGGTGGAGACATTGCAAGGAGGACGTTTGCCTAAGGCACTGAACGGGAGGTACTTGAAGAAGTACTATCCAAGTGTTTGACAAGAGGCATGAAGTGGCATATGGCCGATATTTGAATATCGCCCTTAGAAAAATATAATGGCCGATGAATTCTGTTAAAACATCGCCCTTAGGTGACAATTTTGGTGCTGGTGTGTTTTATGGTACGCAAGCTTTACCAAAAAACAGGGGGGCATATGTTGACAACCAAAATTGGCACAGACCACGGCTGACCGGTCAGAACGGTTAGCCTAACCGGTCTGACCGGTCTGGCTCAGGAAGTTGCGGTGCTGGTGCATGGATCACCGCAATGCTTAGTCCTAGTTTGATATAAGTGATATAGTCTCTGGAATGATCGACTATTGCGGTGCTGGAAGATCTGGAGGATCGCAAGATTTGGTGCAAGGCGTGGAAGATGGCATGTTCTCTGAGATGACAGGATATTGCGGTGCTTGAAGACTTGGAGGATCGCAAGAGTCGGTGGTGGAGCAAAACAAGCAAAAGGGCGACGTTCGGCACCCAGACCGGTCTGACCGGTGTGGGGGACCGGTCAGACCGGTTACCCGAGTTGTAATCCGACTAGGACTCTTATTTTGGGATTCCGAGATTGTAACGAGTTGTAACTTGGTTTCCTTGCAGGACAAGACCTACCCTCCCTATAAATATAAGGGGATTCGGCCGATTGAACACACAACAATCGAATCAATCAAATTTACTACTTTTATCCTTTACTTTTTGCATCTCCAAACCCTAGCTTTTCCAACCCTACTTGCTGTTCTTCCTGCGTCTCCGCGACGTTTGAAGGCGTCCTAGGTGGCCTGCCGATCCTAGGGCACCCCTGACGACGTTCTCCCTGACGGATCCTTCCGGGAGGCGTTTTTAGGGTTTTACCCCGTAGCTCGCCAGCGGTAACCGGTCTGACCGGTGCCTCTGACCGGTCTAACCAGTCGGCGCAGGGCAGCTGCGACCTGGTCCGTTTGCGACCCGCGCGAACTAGCGCTCTCGTGTGTTGACCATATTCTGCAAGGAATCCAGATTTCTTTAGAAACACCCGGTTGAGAAAGAGCATTTCCACTTGCTGTGATCAGTGTGGGTTCGTGTTGCCGTGTCGTCGGACGGTGAATAGCTTACCGCTCGTCTTCATAACTTGCCTACAAACTTTCCCCTTCCTCCATGCACAATGGCTCAGTGCAGCATATGCTGCTACCCGCGGCTGCCGTCCTCGCCGTCGCAGTGCTCATGGCCCCCGCCGAGGGCTACCCATGGCTAGTGTGCGGCAGCAGCAACGGCTTCAAGGCTAACGGCACACACCAGGCCCATCTCAGCTTCGTTGCCTCCACCCTACCCAAGAACGCCTCCTCGTCCCCAGACCTCTTCGGCACCATCGTCGTTGGCACCATCCCGGAGCAGCTCTGGGCCATGGGGCTCTGCCGCGGCGACGTCAACAAGACGGCATGCTTCAACTGCCTGACCCAGGCCTTCCGAGACCTGCCTGGCGACTGCTCCAACGATAAGGATGCTACCATCTACTACGACCCCTGCACGGTGGACGGTGCACTACTCCGACGTGCACAGCCTCCCAAGTGGCGATGACACCGGGCCGACGGTTTTAGCGTACCCCATCGGCAACAATCGAAACGTCACCTCGGACCCGGCCCGGTTCAACCTCCTCGTCGCCGAGCTCCTGAGCGCCACCGCCGACTATGCCGCCTACAACTCGATGCGGCGGTTCGCGACCGGCGAGGCTGACACTGGTTTCGACCCGGTGGTCCCCAAGGTGTACACCCTGGCCCAGTGCACGCCGGACCAGACGCCGGCGCAGTGCCGGAACTGCCTCGCGGGGCTCATATCCCGCTCGCTCAACGGGTTCAAGAATCGCATGGGAGCAAGGGTGCTCTGGGTCAACTGCACCTACAGGTACGAGGGCTCGCCGTTCTATGATGGACCGGCGGTGGTTCGGCTGGCGTCGCCAAGCTCACCGCCGGCGCCGGCCGTGCAGGCAACCGTTGCGCCTGCAGCGGCCGGAGGAGGTGAGTGACAGCCAAATTTTTATCTTAATTATTAGTAATCAACATATGAACACTTAGGTCCGCAGTTGTGGATTCAGAGGACTAGGCGAGTAGCTGAACTTATTCGTGCACATAATTCAACCGCGCTTAATCGTTACGGAATTGTTTTCGCGTGCTTGCGAGGCTCAAGAGTATGAGTGGAGGAGGTTTTTAGTCACTTGAAACTTAGGCATTCTCCAGCAACCTTTGACCAAAAGGTAAATAGTTTGGCATATTTGTGATAAATTGTTTGAAAAGTTGATTCCATATTTTCTAGCGGTTCTTTTATAAGTACAAATCAAATTTGCTAACTACTTGTCCTTTTGACTGCATATTTAGGGAACAATACCACTAAAACCTACATGCCACTTGACATTAGCGCTGCTAAATCTCGCAAAAGCCTCTTTAGCGGACATTTAACACCGATAAATCTCATAAAACTCCCTTTAGTTGAGGTAGCGGACAAATGTTGTATAGCACAGCGGTAGATCTCGTAAAAAACTAATAGCGGAGCTATAGCGGGCTATTTTCTACATTGGTCGATTTAGATGCAGATATTCAGTGGTTATGTTAGTTTATTTTTAATGATGCTAGATGCAGATAATTTATTAATTTAGATGTAGATTTAGAGATTAATTTAATGTATTTATATTTTTCATAATTGTAAAGGTGCGTAATCGACCTTGTCCAACTACTTTTGATGAAAAATCTCAAAGGTCCAAAAGTCGACTCCATTTTTTTCTAGTACATGTGTGCAGTCGCGCGAGGCCGCGTAGGCGCGGGACGGTGCTGGCGGGGCGCGCCGCATGTACGGGCGCACGAAGCAGCGGCCGAGTGTTCCCACGGGCAGGCACAGGTGCCCCACCGAAGCCCTACCTGTGACTCGCCGTCGTGGCCGGGGAAGCGCCCTGCTGCCCCTCAAAGCCCCGGCAGGTCGGCACCATCGAGGACGGCGCGTCAACGCCGCTGCGGGTGGCCGACGTAGGCGCGCAACGGCGGCGGCCGTGGGCGCGGCGGGGCTCATCCCTAACCCAGTGGAGCGGAAACTTGAGCAACCAAGCGAGGCAGGTCTGGAGCTGTGGAAATCGCGGCAGCAACGCGGTCCTCTGCTTCCGTAGCGGTGGCCGCGACCCCTCTTCTGCTTGCTGCTCAGGTCAGACGTCTATTTCCCTCGACTTCCTCTCTCTTTGATTTTTTCCCATGCTAATTTGATTCTTGATCTAGGGATTGGGCCATGGAATCTTGTGCAACTGCATACTTCATCACGGATCCTCTGCTCCATCGATTGCCTACAAGCTTGCAGGTGATTTCTTCTCTAGGTCCATCAGCCCAAGGCCTCCCCACCACTATGTTCCCATTTTGCCTAGAGGAGGAGGAGCAACACGATATGGCAGCCTCCACGCAAGCACCTCTCCCTGCTAGCAGCAATCACGATTCAAGAATTACCCAACCACCATGGCGATCAGCGACCTGTTGCATGAGGAAGATCGAGGCACCATAGAGCTTGTATAGGTTAGGCATGTGAGTCTCTGAAGCCTATATTCTCAATCCGAAATGTTCACGCCATGTCGAATTAACTGAAGAAAATTATACTATCATATAATTTTAGGGTCCTAGGACTAAGTACAGAAAAAAAACTAACATACATGGGTTAAATAATCAGGATAAGAAAGGCCTTTCTGAAACCACCATCATGGGGATATCGGATATTATTAAGTTGTTAGCTCAAAGTTAATATCACTCACAAAATTATACCAAATTCCCTAGGCCTAAATGGGTTGTTTTCTCCGTTTTCTTAAAGACCAATGCATTGATTTATCCTCTTAGATGCAGTGTTTTATTAAAATATCTTTATACATATTCTTTTTTAGACATGTTTATTTGTTTAGCTTATATCACCAAGTTTGTACCAGTTTTAAGAGGATCTAATTATAAGATGAGCTTTCTTGCAGGATATATTTTGCTGTTTAAACTAAATTTGTTTTATGTCAAAGTATTCCTTTTGCACTAATTTTAGTTCATACTGTAGCTAGGAGTGGATGACTGGATGCGGATTGGCAAGGAGGATCTTTTTTCCTTTTGAAATTCTAAGGTTGACTAAGAACTTTTTGGATCGAAACATATTGAAGTTGGGTTGATTTTTATTTTGTTGGTTTAGATTGAGCGTTCCCACAACTGAAACTCTGTTCACAAAAAAGTGTTAGAATGGACACTGAAACTGCAGCCTTGTAACATGGAGAAGTTTGATGGCTTCAGCTTTGCATCCATACCTGAATTTACAGAGAAGAACCTGTTGAGATTAAATGGAAGTGTACTGCTGTTACAGATACAAGATATGGTAACAAATGCTAGGCAAACAGAATGTTCGCAGCCTGTAAAAATACAATTATTTGCATTTGCATTAAATTAGTCTATTGAGTTTATCTCTGAATAGTGAGAAGACATAAATGTGGTAATCTTCTGATTGTGCTTCTGATCAGGCTGAATGCCAATATTTTGCCATTTATCATTTGGTAACACACAAGGATTGTGCTTCTAATCAGGTTGAATGCCAGTATTTTGTTTTTTATTTGATAATACACAAGGACTGGCCTCTACTCAAGTAGCTAAGGCTCTAACTTGGATAGTATGTATGTTGATTGCTTCCAGTGTTATGATCTACACTTGTAAGTTATATTATAAAGCTGCTTAGTAATACTTTTTAGTATAAATATAGAAATTCTTCAATAGTTATTTTTATCCATCCACATGCTTTTAGAAGTACGCAGTTCCTCTTACCTGCCTCAGAAAAAATGCTTTTAGATATTTGTTTGGTCTGTTGGTACTATGCGTGATCTGTAAATTTTTGTTAGAATGGAGTGCAACTTTTGCCACTAAATGTCGCCATTTTGGTTGCAGAGAGGTCTCATGGCCCTCTTAGATGTGAAGGTGTACCAGTTCACCTTTGAGAAATAATGGTGGAAAATCTTATGGCCAGTTAGCAATTTGTTCAAACCATTCTTGTGAGGCATTATAGCAGGCAGATCCTATGTGAACTTTGCAAGCTAAATGATAGCATCAAAATGAACTTACTAGAATGCAAAATTGTACACAATTATTGAGCAGTACTTGAGTTTGAAATGTGAGATGTATTATCGAATAAATAAGACATGATTAATTCAACCAGGCGAAAAAAGGATGAGTGCTTGCACTTGTCACTATGCAGTCTAGGTTATAGCCTAAAATGCTGGTGAAGTTCTGTAATGAATGTAGCAAACTTTATCTTTTTCCTGTTAAGTTATGGGAAGTAGGTCCTAAGGACCACTTTGGATTCTATAGCGACGCAAACCATTGATCCTAAAAAACATATTTCGACTGAAACATTAACCTTGGATTTTGAAAACAGTTTCCTTTTCCAAGGTCTATCTACACAGAATGTCTTACTGTCTAAAGCTTATTTGTATATACCATGTTCAACTGCATGGGCAACTGGAACTGTTCTGAATGTTTTACTAATCAAAAGGAAACATGGTGATGACAGTGACTGAGCTACTATTAAATTTGTGTGATATATCTCGAATTGACAGATTACTTGCATGTCAGTGCTAAGTTATTTGCTCTTTCTTCCATGTTTGTTTGCATTTCTTTGTTGCCTTGCATATGCAGCTTCTCATTCCATTATAATAATCATTGTGCTAGGTTGATAGGATTACGGATCCTACCAGGCTTCTCACGCAGGGAGTATGGATGTCGTGGAGGAGCTGGGCGACGGGGACGGCGCAGGGGCGCCGTGGCTGCTGGACAGAGAGAGGAGGAGGGCGCAGGGAGAAGGGGTTCGGCCCTTGAGGCCGGGCAATCAGAATAATTGCCAGCTTGAATTATTCCAAGGGAGTCTGGAGGTATATATCCTCTCCTTCCTAAACAAACTGATCCATCGGATCCTAAGATTAAGGAAACTAAAGCAACAACTTAAGGATAGTATTTATCCTATTACAAAATATGGAAACCTAGCCACGACGATTACGGCGGCGATAGACGAGGAGGGCCGGAGGGGGCGCCTGAGCCGCCTGTTCGGCCAGGCCCACCTCCGGCTGGGCCATAACATCTCTCCCCTCCTCGACAAACAGCTCGTCCTCGAGCTGGAAATTGGGGAAGCGAGACTTGAAGTCCTGGAGCGGCACCCAAGTGGCCTCCTCAGCTGGAACTCCTTCCCAGAGGGATATTTAATTTTTTGCCATCCTTATGGATGGCCAGCATTCAAATGCCAGTTTTACGATTGCCCTAACATATTTGCCATCGGAGAGAGAAGAATTCTTACATTTTTGCCAATTTTGTCTACGTGGCAGGCCACGTTGGACAGACACCATAGTCAGACCATGTAAAGTGACCCATTTGCCCTCGCCAATCCACTACCTACACATCCCTCTCTCTCTCTCTATGACAGCCGGGCCCACATGTCATCTCTAACCTCCCTCCTCATCTCTCTTCTCTCAGTCATCTTCCACCTCCAGGCCCGCTCCCCCTGGTAAGCGCCGCCCTCGCTCCTTCATGCCCCCCGCCTCCTCCCTGGCCGCAGGCCCCGATGCCCCACCGCAACACACGATTCCCCAAAGCCGAAGCAGCGGGAGGAGCAGGAACAGCAGCCCGAGCCACCGCCGCCGATAGCGTTCCCGTCGCTGGCTTCAGCGCGGCCGCAGCGTTCGCCCGACGAGGTGGAGGACATTGTCATCCGCAAGATCCTGCTCGTCTCCCTCACGCCCTTGGCCAACCCCAGCTCCGCCGTCACCTACCTCGAGCTCACCACCGCCGAGCTCCTCTCTGAGTCGCTCCCACCCCGACCCTGCACCGCCACTAGAGCAGCAGAACAACAACACGGGACACCATTGCCGGCTCCCGCTGCTCCAGCTCCTGCTGCTCCATCTCCCGATGCTCGACGTCGCCGACGTCGCTGACGATGCTGCCAGGGTTAGTACACCATTGCCGTGGTCTTCGCCGACCGCCGCAGCACCCGTGACAGCATCGAGCTCGGCGGAGAGCTCACAGCCACGGACAGCTCGCCGGGTTGGCCACGCGCTCCCACCACGGGGAGCTCGTCCGGCGCGCACACGGGAGGGAGGAGCACGAGAGGACTCGGCGCAGAGGCCAATCCACACGCCGGCAGGGAGATGTGCCCCTTCAGGAAGGGGGATGTGGAGAGGTGGAAGAGAGGGAGGTTAGGGATGACATGCGGGACCCAATTGTCATAGGGTGTGGAAGTAACTGAAGCGTGGGGTGGTGGGGGCAAATTTGTCATTTCGCATGCTCTCGCCACGCTGGACGTCCTATGTGTCCTGCCACGTAGGCGATTTTGGCAAATGTGTAAGAAATCATCTCTCTCATGTGGCAAAAATGTTAGGGCAATTCTAAAGCTGGCATTTGGATGCTGGCCATCCGTAAGGATGGCAAAAAATTAAATATCCCCTTCCCAGAGCACCCGCAGCTCCCAAGAGTCTTGCATCTTGCGGGCGTGAAGCACCTGGGCCGGCGTGGGAAGCGCACGGCCATCCTCGAGGGCCGGCAGCGGCGGCACTGCTGCTGGAGGCGTGCCATGGAAAGGCTTGAGCAAGCCTACATGGAACACATCATGAAGGCGGGCATCCGCCGGCAGCGCCAAGCGATAGGCCACCTGGCCAATGCGCTCAACCACCTGAAAGGGACCGGTGTAACGAGTCCCCAGCTTCCCCTTGGCGCGAGTCTCCAGAGAGTGAGTGGGGCGGTGAAGCAGGCGCAACCACTCCCAGTCGCCCACGGCGAACTCCAGTGCGCGATGGCGGCGGTCGTAGTAGAGCTTGGCGTAGTTGCGAGCCTGGAGAAGACGTTCCCGAACGTCCGCCAGGAACGCGTCGCAGTCGCGGAACAGGGCATCGGCCTCCTCCGACACGGCTGTACCTGGAGCACGGGGAAGAAGAGGCGGCGCCGGCCGACCGTAGACGACCTCAAACGGAGTGGCGCGGAGAGCCGTGTGGAACGACGTGTTGTAGCAGTACTCCGCCCACGAAAGCCAGTCCACCCAAGCTCTCGGGCGGTCACCTGTAGCACACCGCAGGTACATGGCGATCACCTTGTTGACCACCTCAGACTGACCATCCGTCTGGGGGTGGAAGGCAGTGCTGAAGCGGAGTTGGACGCCGGCAAGCTTGAACAAGTCGCGCCACATGCGACTAGTGAACACAGGGTCACGGTCGCTGACGATCGAAGCCGGAAAGCCGTGTAGGCGTACAATGCCGTCGAAGAAGGCCCGAGCAACCGATGCCGCCGTGTAGGGGTGACTCAGTGGAATGAAGTGAGCGAACTTGGAGAAGCGGTCCACCACCGTGAGAATTACCGACTTCCCACGCACCTTGGGCAACCCCTCAATGAAATCCATCGAGATGTCAGCCCATACCTGGGATGGAACATCGAGGGGCTGCAGCAATCCCGCCGACTGGAGTGTCTGTGACTTGTTGCGCTGGCAGGTTGCGCAAGCACGAATGAAGGCCTGCACCAGGCGTTTGTCACGCGGGATGTGGAACTCCGCACGCAAACGCTGAAGGGTCTTCTGAATGCCCTCATGGCCGGCGTCGTGGACCAGCTGAAGGAGGCGTTGGCGCAAGCCGTGGACGTCGGGGACGAAGATGCGCTTGCCGTAGAGGAGGAAGCCATCAACCGCTCGCCACGGCGCGTCCAGCTCGCCGGCCTGGAGCTGCTGCAGGAGGCGCCCTGCCTCGGCGTCTGCAGCCGTGGCTGCCCGGAGCTCGTCGAGGAGGGTGAAAGTCGGCCCAGACAAGGCCTGTAGCTGGGCCGGCTCTGCCGCCGAGTCACTATCGCGGCGGGACAAGGCGTCCGCCACAGAGTTGAGCCGGCCTGGACGATACTCCACCGTGAAGTCGAACCCGAACAGCTTGCTGAGCCACTGATGCTGGGGAACAGTGGACAGCCGCTGATCAAGCAAGAACTTCAGACTGTAGTGGTCGGTGCGAACGAGGAAGCGCCGCCCCCACAGGTAGGGGCGCCAATGGCGCACCGCCTGCACCAGGCCGATGAGCTCGCGCTCGTACGCCGCCAGCTTGCTGTGGCGAGCAGCGAACGGCCGGCTGAAGAAGGCCAGGGGTCCCTCCCCCTGGTGAAGCACGGCGCCGAAACCAGTGCCGGACGCATCGCAGTCGACGATGAACTGCCGCTCGAAGTCGGGCATCTGAAGCACTGGCCCTGTCGAGAGCGCCTGCTTGAGCTCCTGGAACGCCGCAGCCGGCTCGGGCGTCCAGGCGAAAGCGTCCTTCCGGAGGAGGCCCGTCAGAGGAGCTGCGATGGCGCCGAAATCCCGGATAAACTTCCGGTAGTAGCCCGCCAGTCCCAGGAAGCCCCGGACGCCCTGGGCCGAGCGTGGCTCAGGCCAGGACGCCACGGCCTCGACCTTGTCGCTGTCCATGGCGACGCCGTTGGCGGAGATGACGTGGCCGAGGTAGGCCACCGAGCGCTCGCCGAAGGAGCACTTGGAGCGCTTGACGTGGAGGTGGTGCGCCCGGAGTGCCTGGAGTACGAGGCGGACGTGCTGCAAGTGCTCGGTCCAAGACGAACTGTAGATCAAAATGTCGTCAAAGAAAACAAGCACAAAGCGGCGAAGGAAGGGCTGGAGCGCGTCGTTCATGAGCGCCTGGAAGGTTGCCGGCGCATTGGAGAGGCCGAACGGCATCACCAGGAACTCGAAGTGGCCGTGATGCGTCCGGAACGCCGTCTTCTCCACATCGGTGGGGTGCATGCGCACCTGGTGATACCCCGACCGTAGGTCCAGCTTGGTGAAGAAGCAGGCGCCATGGAGCTCGTCGACCACCGGAATGGGGAACTTGTCCTTGGACGTCTTGTCGTTGAGCGCCCGGTAGTCGATGCAGAAACGCCAGGACCCATTCGCCTTCTTGACGAGGAGCACGGGCGCCGAGAACGGCGATGTACTGGGGCGGATAATGCCCTGGGCCAGCATGGTGCAGCACTGGCGCTCGAGCTCGTCCTTCTGTAGCTGGGGGTAGCGGTACGGCCGGACCGCCACGGGCGCCGTCCCCGGCAGGAGGTGGATCCTGTGGTCGTAGGGGCGGGACGGCGGCAACCCGTGAGGCTCGGCGAAGACGTCGTCGTACTCGCGCAGAAGGTCGTTGATGAAGGGGCGATCCGGGTCAGCGGCGACTGAGTGGACGTGCGCCTCGGCGTCCTCCGTGTGGGGCGCACCCAGCCCCTGCCAGACGACACGGCGACCACCCCACTGGAACGCCATGCGGAGACGGTTGAGGTCCAGTAGGATGGTGCCCAGGGTGCGCAGGTAATCCGCACCAAGCACCAAGTCGAAGCCACCGAGGCGGATGCTGAAGCAGGTGATGGAGAATTCCTCTCTGCCCACGAGCATGGGCACGTTCCGCGCGACCGCCGCAGAAGGCACCTTGTCGCCATTGGCGACAGTCACCCGGAGGTTGGCCGGCTCGGACGCCAGCTATAGGCGGCGCATGACCGCCGCGTCGACGAAGGTGTGGGAGGAGCCGGTGTCGATGAGGGCCTCCAAGCGATGGCCGTTGATGTAGACCGGCACCTGCATGGTGTCCCTGGTGCGGATGCCGGCGATGGCGTACAGCGACACCATCGGCTGCTCGTCGTCGTGCTGCGCTGGCTGCTCGGGAGGGGCTGCTCGGCCATGAGTGCCGCGTGCAGGGCCGCCTCAGTCGCGGGGTCGTCGGCGCCGACCTCAGGGTCGTCGGTGATCAGCAGGTGGAACAGCCGCTTGCACTGGTGACCACGAACGAAGGGCTCGTCGCAGTTGTAGCAAAGGCCCTGGCGCCGACGTTCGGCCATCTCGGCTGGCGTGAGACGGCGAAACGGTCGGGTCGGGGCCGGGAGGGCCAGCTGCTGTGGCGGCGCTGGTAGGGCCGTCGGTGACGCGGCCGGCGGCACAGGTGAGCGCGGCGGCGCCGGCAAGGGCAGCGCCGCCCGCTGTGGTGGCCGGAACGTCCGTTGCGGAGGCGCCGGCGCAGTCGCCGCGGCGCGGCGCTCATAGGCGCGCGCCAGGTGCATCGCCGTCTGCAGATTCTGCGGCTCGCGGAGTTCGACGTCGACGCGGATGTGATCTGGGAGTCCGCCCACGAAGAGGTCCGCCTTCTGAGTAGGCAGGAGCTGCGGCGTGTGGCAGACCAGGGCGTTAAAACGCTCCTGATAGTCCTGGACGCCCCCGTTGAACGGTAGGCGCGCCAGCTCGGCGAGTCGGTTGGTGCGGATGGCCGGCCCGAAGCGCTGATGGCAGAGGTCCTTGAAGCGCTCCCAGGACGGCATGCCCTCGTCTTGCTCCAGCGCGTAGTACCACGTCTGAGCCACGCCCGAAAGATGGTACGAAGCGAGCCAGACGCGATCCGACGCGAGCGTACGCTGGCCCCGAAAAAACTGCTCGCACTGGGTGAGCCAGTTTAGGGGATCTTCGAGGCCCGCGTACGATGGGAACTCCAGCTTGCTGAAGCGGGGTACGCCGAGTCCCCCATGTGCGCCGGCGCCGCCCGGTGTACTGGACGAGGCGGGCGGGGGAAGATCGAAACTCCCCGGAATCGGCGACGGCGAATGCGGGAAGGCGATGCGATGGATGGGCAGGCCGCCCGATGTCGCCGGCGCCATGGTGGACAGGATGGGGGCGGCGGTTGCTGCTGTAGTCGCCGCCGAGGTCGCCGGGGCTGCTGCAGATCCCAGGGAGGGCATCCCGAGGAGAACGCCAGGGTTTGTGGTGGACGGCGTCTGAGGGGGAATGCGCTGATCCATGGCCTCGACACGCGCCGTGAGGCGCTCCATCTTGGAGAGCAGCTCGGTCAGGAGCTTGGCGGTGTCGACGGGATCGGTGGCCGGGGCCTTGTTCTTGTCGTCGTCGCCTGGCATCACTGATACCAGATTGATAGGATTACGGATCCTACCAGGCTTCTCACGCAAGGAGTATGGATGTTGTGGAGGAGCTGGGCGACGGGGACGGCGCAGGGGCGCCGTGGCTGCTGGGCAGGGAGAGAGGAGGAGGCGCAGGGAAAAAGGGTTCGGCCCTTGAGGCCGGGCAATTAGATTAATTGCCAGCTTGAATTATTCCCAAGGAGTCTGGAGGTATATATCCTCCCCTTCCTAAACAAACTTTGGATCCTAAGATTAAGGAAACTAAAGCAACAACTTAAGGATAGTATTGATCCTATTACAAAATATGGAAACCTAGCCACGACGATTACGGCGGCGATAGACGAGGAGGACCGGCGGCTGGTCAGGAGGGGGCGCCTGGGCCTGTTCGGCCAGGCCCACCTCCGGCTGGGCCATAACACCTTTCTTCTTCTACCTTTGGCTTGCTCACGAGCAGAGCTTGGCCAGGGACCGGTGGCCGGTGTTCTGATGTAGCCAGTGGGGAAAAGAAAGGGAAAACGACTGGGGAGGCTTAGTGGCTCATGGGACTTCCATTTTGGCAGCTCTTTTGAGGAGAGGATGGACGAAAGAGGCCAGCCACGGTGAGGGGCGGAGCTCGAGCTCCTCAGTGGCAATGGCGGTCGGCAAAAAGGGGA
>CM014271.1:34971614-34987675 GCA_004135705.1 Alloteropsis semialata
GTATATGTTATCAATGCCAATCATGAAAGGAAGAATTGGCAAATGGGTTTTTGCTTTGACAGAATTTGATCTCAGATATGAATCGGCCAAAGCGGTAAAAGGGCAAGTAATGGCTGATTTGGTTGCTGATCATTGTGGACCTAACATTAATGATGTTGAGCAAAACATTATAAAACTTGGTGAATCTGGTCCGGTGGAAAAGGCCAATGTGGTTGACGCGGTTCCTTGGACTATGTTTTTTGATGGTTCATCTTGTAATGATGGTTGTGGAATTGGTTTGGTTATTATTTCGCCTCAGGGGGCAAGGTTTGAATTTGCTTTTCCGATTGAGAAGTGCACAAATAATCAGGCGGAATATGAGGCACTGATGAAAGGTCTCCAGATTCTTAAAGATATCGGAGCTCGGTTTGTTGAGGTATTTGGAGATTCTTTATTGATTATCAATCAGTTACTCAGCAAATATGATTGCAAGATGGATGCTTTGTTATCTTATTTTGAAAGATGCCGAGATTTGATTAGCCAGTTCGCATTGGTGACCCTTGAGCATGTTCCAAGACATCATAATGAAGAAGCAAATCGGCTGGCGCAAAAAGCGTCTGGCTATCGGCCTACGTCTGATGTAATGGTACAGGAGATACCAGAAGGAGATTGGAGGAAAGAAATTGTTGAATATTTGAAGGATCCTACTGTCAAGACTTCTAGAAAAGTACGCTATAAATCGATCAGACATGTCTTGATTGAGGGAGTGCTTTATTTTCGCTCGATTGATGGAGTCCTGTTGAGATGTATCGGACCTGAAGAAGCCAAAGTTTTGATGGGAGAAATTCATGAGGGTGTCTGCGGGGCTCATCAATCGGCGTTCAAGATGAAGTGGATGATAAGAAAGAATGGGTATTATTGGCCGACGATTCTAGAAGATTGTTTTGAATATTATAAAGGATGCCAAGAGTGTCAAAGATATGGAAACATTCAAAGGGCTCCAGCATCGGCCATGAACCCTGTTATCAAGCCATGGCCGTTTAGAGGATGGGGAATTGACTTGATCGGCCAAATTTTTCCACATTCAAGTAAGGGGCACAAATTCATATTAGCAGCAACAGATTATTTCACCAAGTGGGTTGAAGCTATTCCTTTGAGGGAGGTGAAGACGCAGAATGTTATTGAATTCGTTAGAGAACACATTATTTACCGATTTGGGATTCCACAAACGATCACAACAGATCAAGGTACGATGTTTACATCGGACGAGTTCAAAAATTTTGCTGCTGATATGGGTATCAAGCTTCTTAATTCATCGCCATATTATGCACAAGCCAATGGTCAAGCTGAAGCCTCCAATAAAAGTTTGATCAAGTTGATTGATAGAAAGATTGAGGAGTATCCAAGAAAATGGCATATTGTGCTTCCTGAAGCTCTCTGGGCCTATCGAATGGCTTGTCATGGATCGATCAAGGTTTCTCCGTATGAATTGGTTTATGGACATGAAGCCGTTCTTCCATGGGAAATTCGTACTGGATCAAGACGTATTGAGCTTTAGGATAAATTAAAGGCCGGCGAATACATGGAACTCATGAATAATGAGTCCGATGACTTGGCTGTTCGTCGGCTGCGCGCTCTTGAAAATATTGAGGCTAATAAGCTCAGGGTGGCGAGGCATTATGATAAGAAAGTGAAAGGGAAAGAGTTCAAGGAGGGCGATCTTGTCTGGAAGGTTATTTTGCCAATTGGTTCTAAAGATCCCAAGTACGGCAAGTGGTCACCGAACTGGGAGGGACCTTATCAAGTCGTCCGATGTGTTCCTGGGAATGCTTATATTCTACGAACGCTTGAAGGAGAAATGTTTCCTAAAGCATTGAACGGGAAATATTTGAAGAAGTACTACCCTAGCATTTGGGTAAATTCATAAGAGCCGATGCTATGCGTCAGGCTTGAAAGCCGATGGAAAATCGCCTCAAGAACAAAAATAAGAGCCGATGCGATATGCATCGCCTTAAGGGCTGTATCCAAACAGAGAAAAATATATTACATCATTAAGCCGTTCGATGACGGATCAGGCTGTTTGAAAAGGGATTGCATATACATTCATATGTTTCTCATACAGAGGGATTTCAGAAGATAAAAGGATCTAGTAGGCGCCGATGTACTTTGTTCATCATTGCCAGAACTAGATTGAAAGAAGGAAGGACAAAAGGAAGCGCAAGTTTGAGGAGATATCTTCTTCCTTGAGTCGAAGAAATCCACCCCGGATGCAGTCCCTTGAAGAGCGCGCCAGTGGACGCTCTGCCCTAGCCTGTAAAGGGCACTCTATTACACCCCTCTGAAAAACCTTCCCTTTGGTGAACCATGAGAGGAACCTCACGAGGATTCTTCTAGCGGAAGTTCCACCTGGATTCACTGCGGGATCAGAAAAGGGGGGAGTGCCCTATACTTCTTCACGAGAATTCTTCTAGCAGAGGAAGAGGAGAGAGTTGAATTCTACATCAAGCAGAAGGAGTTTGTGCTCTACCATGAATATTAACTGCGCCATGGCTAAGGGATGGTGGAAGAAGAAGGCTTGAGGCGGTTATTTATAGCCGGCGATCGATGGATGCATTAGAGGAGGAATGGAATCCAGGAGACGCTCGTGGAAACCGTCCAAATGAAGAACAGTATTCTCATGGAAATGCGGCATTGATTCAGGGCTGCCGTAATTAAAGGAGAGGCGTCTTTTGAGGAGGCGGTTATTTATAGCCGGCGATCGATGGATGCGTTAGAGGAGGAATGGAATCCAGGAGACGCTCGTGGAAACCGTCCAAATGAAGAACAGTATTCTCATGGAAATGCGGCATTGATTCAGGGCTGCCGTAATTAAAGGAGAGGCGTCTTTTGAGGGGCTGCATTGAAAAGTCGTTTCGACTGAGTCAGAAGACGTATGGATACCCGCGAGGTAAATGTAGGGATCCATATCTGTTCGTTGTCAGGGGTTATTGTCCAGGAGGAAGATTGGGGAGCCGCGTAGTGCAGGGATGGAAAGTTTCGGCGCGAAAATCGGTGGAGAAGTTATGGTGACAGATACGAATTTTGGAACAAAATGATATTTTATTCCAAAATTGGGGGGCATGTGTTGACACCAGATTTTCGCACCTGACATGTTGAGTCAGATGGTGACATGGTAAAGATGAGGCTGTGCAGTGGACCCATTGACTGGTCAAAGCCGAAGGTGACAGGGAAGGAAGCCAATGCTAAGGAGGAGTCCGATCAAGCAGGATTCCGATTAGATGACGAGTTCGAAAAGGGAGACACGTCGGCTAAGGAAGGAGCGTATCAGATTCGGGGACTATTTCCTTTTCAGAAGGTGTTTGAGAGTCCCGTTGTATCTTAAGTTTAGTTTACCTTATTTAGTTAGTCTGGTCCGATCAGGACTCTCCATGACCAGGGTATAAATATGAACCCTCGTCCATTGTAAAGAACAATTCTCACAATTCAATACAACCCGGCTTTACGCCAAAACCCTAGTAGTAGTTACCGACGAAGCTCATTGGTGGACGGGCTGCATCAGTTCTGATCTCCGGCTTACCAGTAAGTTAGTCAATTTATCGAACTAATATAGGCTTTGAATTGAGGCGCATCG
The DNA here is from genome assembly GCA_004135705.1 of Alloteropsis semialata. Taxonomy (NCBI): domain Eukaryota; kingdom Viridiplantae; phylum Streptophyta; class Magnoliopsida; order Poales; family Poaceae; genus Alloteropsis; species Alloteropsis semialata. The sequence continues at coordinate 34,975,225 of CM014271.1, forward strand.
CCCTTTCTCGTTTATATTGTTCAACCGATTTATCTCTGAATAATCAAGATTGATATAGATTCCCTACGTCGGAGCTAGATCAATATTGATTATTCAACAGATTATCGTCTATCGGACTATACTTTAAGCCTAGATTCCCTACGTCGGAGCTAGGTATCAAGATTAGTCTAGATTCCCTACGTCGGAGCTAGAGTAATCTTGGTTACTAAAGATAGTCTTTGCGGTTTGTTGGAGTTGCTAGATTGGTTTAGATCTACGCCATGTGAATCAATTCTACTTCTTCGACGGCTTTGAGCATATGTCTTGGTCCGATTTAAGCAATATTTATCTTACAGCATCGTTCTATGTCCGATCTTGCTTTGTGGTTTAATCTGGCTGTTCTTTGAGCATTGCATTGGTGTAGATTCCCTACGTCGGAGCTGGATCTGTGTAATGCGCTTAGATTAATCTTTGACTGTCATGTTTGGTCTAGATTCCCTACGTCGGAGCTAGGTTCATCTTGATTAGTTAAAGGAAGCTTTGGTTATGCCTTATTGTTATTTGAATGTTAAGTGTGGTGTAGATTCCCTACGTCGGAGCTGGATCTCACTTAATTGTTCAGTAGCATATCTTAGAATCAGAACGTATCTGTTAATGTTTTATCTGCTTATGTTGCTTAATCTGATCAACACCTGTGCGAGCATCTTGTTTAATTAACAGGTTGGTGAATCAAGTCTGATTATCTAGCTATCTGATCTGATCATAGCTGGAGAAATCTAGATTCCCTACGTCGGAGCTAGATTTCTCTGAAAAGGCTATAGTCCGATCGGCCGGTTAGATAGTCCGACAAGATGAGTCAAACTGGCAATTAGACAAGATGGACAATGTATCGGCTTACACTGTGATTATTTAATATCTTGTTTCAAGACACAGCTGATCCATTATTTTACATATTGGCCTTGTTATATGCTTTATTTTATTATGCAAAGGCTGGTCTGTTATATCTATCAAGGTCCGATCCTGATTGGTCCGATCCTGAGGTCCGATTTGATGTCTGATTGAGGTCCGATCACTCGGTCCGATTGACGTCATCACTGAGGTCCGATTCTAAGGTCCGATCGGTATCGGCCGATGCGTGTCTGATTGGGTCTTGGCTACAATTCGACGTTAATCCATCGTCTGAAATAGAGCCGGCACAATCATAGAGCAATTTAACTGTTTTATCCCCTTGTCAATTTCAGGTCAAATTGACTGGCACGCCGCGAACCTGAACTGGAGTGTAGACTGGCACTGGAGCGAAGCAGACTCTCCCCGGTCATCGTGTGCTGCACGCGGGAGATACGACCGCCGATTTTCCGCGTCAACAAGACGTCTTCTCGGGTAAGCTCCCGGGTAGTTCCCGGGTCGTGGTTGACTTGCTCGAGGTCCTCGGGTGCTCCAGGTGTCCTGCTCGGGTTCCAGGTGTCATCCATGGGCGCCTGGGATCGTACTTGGGCGCCCGGTGTTGCGCATGCGCTCCTCCCAAGACTGTAGCGTTCCTGTTCGGATGGGACGAGTGCCACTGTGGCTGCCGTGGCGAAGGACGGACGCCCATCATGCTTTGACGCGGCGGGTACCAAGTGGGTACGGCGCTGGATGGGCCAAGACGTGGCCGGGTAGTTTCACCCGGAGAGCTGGAGACTCCTCGGAGGCGGAGAACTCCCCGGGCGAATCGGAGAGCCCTTCGAGGGCGGGGAACTCCTCGGGCGAGCAGCGGAGCCACTCGGAGGCGGAGAACTCCTCGGGCGAGCAGCGAAGCTACTCGGAGGCGGAGAACTCCTCGGGCAAATCGCGGAGACTCCTCGGAGGCGGAGAACTCTTCGGGCGAATCGGAGACTCGTCGGACCGCCTCCGAGACGCCAGGACATGGAGAATCTGCTTTGGTTTGAGCCTTTAGTTTTGCTTTTTGAGGGGTGGATTATCGTAAGCTCCCGGATTAAGGGTTTGATTGGGTACCCCTAATTCGGACCTTCGTCAAGTTTGACCCCGCCCGAGATGCTTTCGCTGTCGCACAACTCTGATCCTTTTATTGAACCGGTCTGGTTCATCATTTGGCTCATAGCCGTAGTTTACCTTTTGGTTGTCTTAGCTTGTATCAAGTTTCCTCCCCATCGGGGAGTGTAAGGTTCTGAACTATCTGTTGAATAAATATGTATCAGCCTCCTGGGACTGATAATTGTATCACATTTAGTCTCTGCTTAGGCAGGGGCGCTTCACCCAGGCTCGAACGTAGGTCGGGGCATCCTCGGCACTCGTGTGCCGAGGCTATGGCCTCTAGTGGGCCCGCCCGTTTCTGCCCCTTCGCTCGGACGCCCTAGAGTGGCCGTCGAACCCTTGGGCCGGCCTTAGAACTCTTGGGCTGTTTTTCGGTTTGTGCTTTTCACCGCGAGCGCCCCCTGTGGGCTCCTTGCCACGGCCTTTCGGCCAGAGAACGGCCCAGCACCGTTTTCCCTTCCCTGAAAAATAAAATTGCCGGAACAGAAAGGGAAATAGCATACTCGGCGGAAAAGAAAAGCGGGGCGGGGGATTGGAATGCGAAGGGTTCGGAGAGAGAAAGAGAGAGAGAGCTTGGGCGCGAGTTCCGGGACGTGGGAGACGTGGGCGATCGGGGGCGCGTGTCGTGGGCCGCGTGGGCCCCACGAGCCGCGGCGCAGACGGGAGACCCGAGGCGTCCCGCCTACTCCCTTACCTGCCTATTTAAGGCGGAGAGGAGGGGGCCGGAGGCCTCTTCTTCTTCCCTCGCTTGCCTGCCCCCTGAATCGCCGCCGCCGCCTGCAAAAGAAAAGCTTGTACCTTTCTCCCCTTTGTTCATCGCCTTCCTCGCTTCCCAGCCATGGCCTGGTCCCATTCCTCCGTCACCGAAGGCGAGCTTGAGCGTCTGGTAGGGCGCGGGCTACTGTGCCCGCGGACCGACCTTGTGGAGTGGATGGCGCCGGGCAATGAAGGAGTCCCCTCCCCACCCGACGGGTATGTGGTGTCCTTCGTCCCCTTCCACGAGCGGGGCTTGGGGCTTCCTCCTCATTCCTTTCTCCGCGGGCTCCTCCACTATTATGGGATTGAGCTTCAACATCTCAACCCCAACGGGCTGCTTCATGTGGCGGTGTTCGTCGCCCTGTGCGAGGGGTTTCTTGGAATCGACCCCCACTTCGACCTCTGGAGGTCTTACTTCCATGTCGAGGAGGTGAAGAAGGAGGGGCGGCCGAGGCCACATGGCTGCGCCGGGGTCAGACTACGCTCCGGCCAGGGCGAGAGCTACCTCCAGCTTCCATGGATCACCACCAACAAGGGGTGGCACCCCCGGTGGTTTTATCTGCGGAGTGACCCGGGCGCTCCCTTCCCGGCCTTCACAGGGAGGCTCATCGAGGGGCGGCCGGACTGCTGGCATTGGGGCCCGCTCAAGACGGACCGGCCACACCTGACCGGACTTCGCGCCGCGGTCGTCCGCCTTCGCGAGCTGGGAGTCACCGGCCCCGGGATTATCGCGGCGTACCACTCGCGTCGCGTCCTCCCTCTGATGGCCCGCCGGCTGCGATTGGATCAGATGACCCTGGCGGCGGACTGGACGGGGTCGGTGATGGCGGTCGGGGCTCTTTCAGATGAGGAGGTGAGCGCTCGCCTTCGCGAAGCGGTGCAGCGCGAGTCCGCGGCGTATCCGATGCCGGATCACCCCGCCATGCGCCCCGTGGGCGAGTCCCTCATCCCGGTAAGTCGTTGGGGTTTTTCTTTTGTCTTTGTTGTTCGTTTTTGAATCCGGCGAGCCACCTGAGTTTCTTCTTCTTCAGCACCCCCTGGTCTACAAACCTTCTCGGCCCCCGCTCCCTGAGGACGCGGCCGTTCGGGCCTCGAACCGCGCGCGAGCGGAGGCCGCCCGTCTGAAGAAGGCGGAAGCCGAGGCGAAGAAGGAGAGGAAGCGACTGGCCCGCGAGAAGGCCGAGGAGGAGTACCGCCAGCGACGTCTGCGCGCCCGGCAAGATGGGTGGTGGAGCGAGGACCAGGGCTCCTTCGAGGGGGTTTTGAGTTCGCTTCGGAGTCCTCCACCGGATCCGGGTGGAGTTCCCCGAACTCCCGGCGTGAGTCCTCGGTCGATCGGGACGCGCCGGAGGCCACGGGAACGTCGGGTGGCCGCGGTACCCTGCCTGCGCCACCGCCGACCCAGTCGCCGCGCGAGGTCCCTCGTGGCGCCAACCCCCCGACCCGAGAGCGGACTCCGCCGAGGGGCGACCCGGGCAAGCGGCCGCGAGAGGAAGGGTCGGGGTCGGCTCCCCCGGCCAAGCGGCCGTCCCGGGGCTTTCCCGTGTCGGATCGGTAAGTCCCTTTCTCCTCCCTCGCTCGTCCTCCTTGCCCCCGTCGAGGCGTGTGTGTGAGGCCTCCCTTTGTTCGCAGGAGGGGGAGCCAGGCGGCTCCTTTGGGACTGGCGCCGATCAAGCGGCTTGCGCGCCAGATCTCCGAGGTGGCGACGAGCCGAGGGATCGACCTGGGCGACCCCATGGTGGAGAGGGTGCTCGACCCGCTCCTTCCCCAGCAGCGGCTCGCCGCGGTGTCGAGCGCCGAGTCCGCGCACCCGGCCGAGGCGATTCCGGAGGCCCTCGTCGGGCTGTATTGTCCGCCCGCGGATGATCCGGCCGGAGCGGAAGACGTGGTGCTGCCTGAGTCGGCTGCGCCAGACGTGGATGCGCCCGGGGAGGAGGAGCCGGTGCCCTCCGGTCCTGGTCGTGATCAGGAGGATCCCATCCCCTCGGCCCGAGCGGTCGGGCTTTTGTCCGAGGAGGGGACGGGCGAAGGAGAGGAGGTCCCGAGGGACGACTCGACGCCGGTCGCGTCCCCGAATGCCGCCGGCCGCGAGGAGGGGGAGGTCATCCCCGAGCCGGACGCCACCGCCGCCCTGACCGACCCGTTGCCTGGTTCGGGCGAGGTGATGACGCCTCCTCCTCCCGCAGCGGAAATGGAGGACGCCGTGGGGTCGAGCTCGGGTCAGGGGGCCCGTTCTGCCGCTGATGCCCCGGAGGGCCGCGAGATCGTCCGGCAAGGGGGTGACCCCTTGGAGTTCGGGGGCCCCCGTGTCACCTGGACCGACCGCGCCTCAGGCGACGTTGTCTTCTCTTTGGATGACGCCGAGGAGAAGAACGAGGCCTCCCGGATTCGTGCCGGGGTCGGGCTGGCGGTTCGGTCGCTCAACTCCGCTCTGGAAGCCATCCGCGATGTCGCCATTCCTTGCGGGGAGGTAATCACTCCTTCATTTGTTTTTTCTCTTTCTTCTTTTCCCGAGCTGATTCTGACTCTGATTCGTTTTTGGCAGTCTCTGATGGCCCGCAGCCGGGACAAGTCTCTCTTCCTGCGCCGGGAGAAGGACTCGTGGGGCCGTCTGTCCTCGATCACCGCCGAGCGCGACGCCCTGAGGGAGCAGCTGGCGGCCGCCCGCCGAGAGGTTGCCGCCGCCCGCGCGGATGCGCGGGGTGAGCTCGAAGGGCAGCTGGCTGCGGCCAACCGGGAGATAGAGTCCCTGCGGGGGCGGGTCAAGGAGGCGTGCGAGCATGCCGATGAAGCTGACAAGCTCAAGAGCGACGTCCTGATCTCCTGGGAGAGGGACTCGGCGGCTCGGGAGCAAGTCAGGCTGGGCCTGGTCCGCGAGACGGAGCGCCTGCGGGCCGACCGGGACCGCATCAACGCCGTTCTCGAAGGGACTCGCACCCAGTTGGCTCAGGTGGCGGCGGACCGTGACGAGGCCAGGCGGCTCGTCGAGGCGCGGACCCGCGACCTTGAGGCTGCGGGCCGGGCCCTTGAGGCTGAGCGGGGGGCTCGTGAGGAGGCCGAGCCGCAGCGTGCCTCCTTGGACGAAGCGGCGGCGACGGGTCGCGCGACGATCGAGCGCCTTGAGAACGAGGCGCGTAACCTCGAGGAGCTGCTGCTGCACGAGGGAGACGAGCATGACGCTCTCCGCACGGTGATCGGTGTTGTGCTTGACGACCTTAGGGTGAGGTCGGAGCGAGGGTCAAGCTCGCTGCTCGCGGACATCGAGCGCATCCCGGCTCGGGCTCGTTCCATGGCGAGCGACGGGCTCTTCATCGGGGTGCGCCGGGCCTTCGCCGTCGCCCGCTCCCACTACTCCGAAATCGGCCTGAAGTACCTCGCCAAGGGGTTCGCTCCCGGCACGACGGAGGCGGAGGTGGTCGCGCTTGAGGAGGAGGTGTCGTCGCTCGCGTCCGTCCTTGTCACCAAGACTGCGGAAGAGGAGGGGCCGTGGGCGTCCTGATTAGTTTTTCTTTTCTTTTGGTTTTTAGACAGTTTGAATTCATTTCTGTAATGAACTTAAGCGTCTGCGTCGTTAACACTCGGCCTTTCGCGTTTCCTTGATTGAGCTGCCAGGGTATGCTTAGACTGAAGTGAGCCACGTGGTTTACCAGTGAGCCTTTTGAACCGTTGCCACTGGGGCCTTTGTCCTTTTGGCATTCCGACTAGCGAGCGCGTGTCACTTTGTTATCCAGCACCCCTTTTCCCTAATCTCGGGTATGCGAATATGCCGAGGGTCAAGGACCCGGGGGACGCAGGTTAGCCCCCGAGTGACGTCCGTCGCTTTTTGAAACGAAAGGAGTACATTTAAACGACAATAGGGAGGTAGCCTAGAGCAATTAGGGATAGAAACGACGTAGCTGTTCGATGTTCCAGGTGTTGGTGTATTCTTCTCCTTCCGCGTTCTTTAGCTTGTACGAGCTGGGTCGGAGGACTTGGGAGACGATGAACGGGCCCTCCCAAGGCGACGAGAGCTTGTGTTTACCTTTGTTGCTTTGAACGAGGCGTAGCACCAAATCGCCGACCTGGAATGCTCGGCCCCTAATGCGCCGACCGTGGTAGTGCCGTAGGGACTGCTGGTACTTTGCCAAGTGGGCCAAAGCGACTTCCCTGGCCTCTTCTAGCTGGTCGGCCGCGTCCTCAAGGGAGGTCCGGTTGCCCTCGTCGTCGTAGGCGCGGACACGCGGGGACCCGTAGTCGAGGTCGGTCGGGAGTACGGCTTCTGACCCGTACACCATGAAGAACGGGGTGAAACCCGTCGCGCGACTCGCCGTCGTGCGCAGGCTCCAGACCACCGCCGGGAGCTCTTCAACCCAACGTCCTCCGAACTTTTTCAAGCGCTCGAATATCCGGGGTTTGAGTCCTCGCAGGATCATCCCATTCGCGCGCTCTACTTGCCCGTTTGTGCGAGGATGCGCAACGGCAGCCCAATCGACTCGTATGTGGTACTCATCACAGAATCGCAGGAATTTCTTCCCGGTGAACTGGGTTCCGTTGTCCGTGATGATCGAATTGGGGACGCCGAAGCGATGGATGATGTCGAGGAAGAATTTGACGGCTTCTTCCGATCGGATTGTTGCGATTGGTCGGACCTCTATCCACTTGGTGAACTTGTCGACGGCAACAAGCAAGTGGTCGAAGCCCCCGGGCGCCTTCTTGAGGGGCCCGACCATGTCTAATCCCCAGACCGCAAACGGCCAGGTGATGGGAATCGTCTGTAGGGCCTGTGCAGGGAGGTGCGTTTGCCTTGCAAAGAACTGACACCCTTCGCAGGTGCGCACGATCTTAGTGGCGTCCCTTACCGCCGTCGGCCAGTAGAACCCCTGCCGGAACGCGTTTCCGACAAGGCTACGAGGTGCGGCGTGGTGGCCGCACGCGCCTTCATGGATGTCCCTCAACAGCTCCTCACCCTGGTCAGAGGGGATGCACCGTTGTAGGATTCCTGTGGGGCTGCGTCGGTACAGCTCGCCCTCTATGATCGCGTAAGACTTGGCGCGCCGAGCAACACGGCGGGCCTCCGTCTTACTCGTCGGGAGTTGTTCCCGTAGCAAGTAGTCGAGGAATGGTTGCCGCCAATCCGGGGTGCTGGGCTCCGGTCCCTGGTCCTCGGTCAGCGTTGCAACGGCAAGAGCGAGCAGGTCGGATAGAGCTTGGTTGGTCGGCTCGGCGCCGACCCCCGACCCCTCCGCGGCCTCGGCCCCGTTCTCGCCAGCCCCCGAGTCCGGAGCGCCCCGTTCCGCGGAGCCTCGGTCGCGCGGTTCAGTTTGCGCTGCGCAGGGGAGCTTTATTGAAGGGCTTTGCTGGTCGCTGGCGAAGATTCCGATCGGGACGGGCTCCCGTCTGGAGGCTTTCTTAGCCAGAGCGTCGGCGGCCTCGTTGAACCGCCTTTTGATGTGTCGGAGCTCGAGGCCATCGAATTTGTCCTCGAGCTTTCGCACTTCCTGGCAGTACGCGGCCATGGTCTCGCTTTCGCAGCTTGACTCTTTCATGACCTGATTAAGCACGAGTTGGGAATCGCCTCGAATCTCGAGGCGCCGAATTCCTAACTCGATGGCTATCTTCAGGCCGTTGATCAAGGCCTCGTACTCGGCTGCGTTGTTGGAAGCGGGGAAGTGTAGTCGGATCACGTATTTCATCCGCACCCCGAGGGGTGAAACGAAAACTAAACCGACCCCCGCTCCCGTCCGAGTCAACGAGCCGTCAAAATACATCACCCAATACTCCTGGTCGACAGGGGCTGCGGGTAGCTGGACCTCGGTCCATTCCGCAACAAAGTCGGCGAGGGCCTGGGACTTAATGGCCGTCCGCGGGGCGTAGGTGATGCCCTGGCCCATCAGTTCCATGGCCCATTTTGAGATCCGACCTGTTGAGTTAGGATTATTTATAATCTCACCGAGGGGGAAAGAACTCACCACCGTGACCGGATGCGCGTCAAAGTAGTGGCGGAGCTTCCTTTTGGAGATGAGGACGGCGTACAGCAGCTTCTGGATCTGCGGATACCTCGTCTTGGTGTCTCCGAGCACCTTGCTCACGAAGTATACCGGGCGCTGCACCTTGAGGACGTGCCCCTCTTCTTCGCGCTCTACTACTAACGACGCACTCACCACCTGTGTAGTTGCCGCGATGTAGAGGAGAAGAGGCTCGCCGGTGTTTGGCGGGACCAGGATCGGCGGATTTGCCAAGATCGCCTTGATGTGGTTCAGTGCAGTCTCGGCTTCGTCCGTCCACACGAATTGCTCGGACTTCTTCAAGAGCCGGTACAGAGGGAGGACCTTTTCGCCGAGACGTGAAACGAACCGACTCAAGGCAGCTAGACACCCGTGACCCGTTGCACTCCCTTTAGGTTCTGGATCGGGCCCATCTTGGCGATGGCGTTAATCTTCTCGGGGTTTGCTTCTATCCCTCGGCGGGACACGATGAAGCCCAGAAGCATCCCCCTGGGTACCCCGAAAACGCATTTTTCGGGGTTGAGCTTAACGTCGTTCGCCTTGAGTTTGGCGAACGTGCTCTCCAGGTCGGCCACGAGCCGGTCGGCCTGTTTGGACTTGACAACGATGTCGTCCACGTATGCCTCAACGGTCGGTCCGATGAGCTCGTCGAAACACCTAAGCATACACCGTTGATAGGTGGCGCCGGCGTTTTTGAGCCCGAATGGCATCGTCACGTAACAGTACGATCCGAACGGGGTGATGAAGGAAGTCGCGAGCTGGTCGGACTCCTTCATCGCTATTTGGTGGTACCCTGAATACGCGTCAAGGAAGCATAGGGTTTCGCACCCCGAGGTCGAATCGACTATCTGGTCTATGCGCGGCAAAGGGAAGGAATCCTTTGGGCACGCTTTGTTAAGAGCAGTATAATCAACACACATTCTCCATTTCCCATTCTTTTTTCGTACAAGGACGGGATTGGCTAACCACTCGGGGTGATACACTTCCTTGATGAAGCCGGCCACCAGAAGCTTCGCGATCTCCTCGCCGATTGCCTTGCGCTTCTCGTCATCGAAGCGCCAAAGGCGCTGCTTCACGGGTCGGGACCCGGGCCGGATGTCCAAGGAATGCTCGGCGACCTCTCTCGGAATGCCCGGCATGTCCGAGGGCTTCCACGCAAACACGTCGACGTTTGCGCGAAGGAAGTCGACGAGCGCGCCTTCCTATTTGGGAGACAGCTTGGTTCCGATCCGCGCCACCTTCGTACTCGGGTGGTCGGGGTCCAGCTCAATCTCCTTGGTGCCTTCGAGTGGCTCGAATGACGTCAAGCCGCGAGTGAAGTCGGGCGCCTCTTCGACGAGGCGTGCCCTAATCGGGGCGAGCTCTTCGGTTGACGCGATGATGGCCGATGCCAGCTCGCAGCTTTCAACCTCGCACTGGTGAGCCCGCTGGAACGACGCTCCTACCGTGATCACCCCCCTCGGCCTAGGCATCTTGAGCTTGAGGTAGGTGTAGTTGGGGACGGCCATGAACTTCGCGTAGCATGGGCGGCCCAAGATGGCGTGATAGGATCCATGGAATCCCACCACCTCGAACGTGAGGGTCTCCGTCCGGAAGTTGGTCGGAGACCCAAAGGTAACAGGGAGGTCGATCTGACCGAGGGGGACGGCTTGCTTACCGGGGACCACCCCGTGGAAAGGCGCCCCGGTTGGACGAATGCGTCCTCGGTCAATCCCCATGGCGTCCAGCGTGTCGGCGTAGAGGATGTTAAGCCCGCTGCCTCCGTCCATCAGCACCTTGGTGAGGCGCTTGCGTCCTATGACCGGGTCGACCACTAAGGGGTACTTTCCCGGCCTCAGGACGAATTGCGGATGGTCGGCCCGATCGAAGGTGATGGACGCCTCGGACCACTTGAGGAAGGTCGGGGTTGCCGGCTCGGCGGCGTACACCTCTCGGCGTTCCACCTTGGCCCGTCCTTTGCTCACCGACGCCTCCGTCCCGCCGAAGATCATCAAGCATCCGTCCGGCTCCGGATAGGGGTCGGCGTCCGTGTTCTCACCCGCCCCCATCTCCTTCGGGGCCTGGTCGGACTTCCTTGGTCGGGGCGCCGGTTTGCGTGGACCCCCAGTCATGAATTTCTTCATGAGGGAGCAGTCCTTGTACAGGTGCTTGACGGGGTATTCGTGATTCGGGCATGGCCCGTTCCACTTCTTCTTGAAGTGGTCGGAGACCTCCCCGGTCGGAGGCTTGAAGGTCGGCTTCGGGTCGGCGGCGGCCACCAGGGCGGCCTCATCGTCGTGCCGCCTGCCCTTGCCCTTCTTCTTCTTCTTGGCGGGGGGTCCCGATGGGCCTCCCTCCGGTTCCTCCGTCTGCTTACCCTTCGGGTCGGCCGACTGGTGGAAGATGGCCCCCACTGCCTCCTCGCCGGCCGCGTGACTCGTGGCGATGTCAAGCAGCTCCTTCGCGGTGCGAGGGCTCTTTCGCCCGAGCTTGTGGACGAGAGACTTGCACGTCGTCCCTGTGAGGAACGCCCCGATGACGTCGGCGTCAGCGAGGTTGGGAAGTTCGTTACACTGCCGGGAGAAACGTTTGATGTACTCCCAGAGCATCTCCCCCTGCTTCTGCCTGCAGCTCCTGAGATCCCATGGGTTTCCAGGGCGATTGTAGGTCGCCTGGAAGTTCCCCACAAAGACTTCCCTCAGGTCGGACCAGCTCCCGATTTGTCCCGCGGGGACATGCTGGAGCCAGGCCCGTGCCGAGTCGGCCAGATGAAGGGGCAGATTGTGGATGATGAAGTCATCGTCGTCGGCCCCCCCGGCCCTGCAAGCGAGTCGGTAGTCCTCAAGCCAGAGCTCGGGATCGGTTTCCCCGTCGTACCTCGGGAAGTTCGACGGGGCTCTAAAGTTGGCGGGGCGAGGAGCCGCTCGGATCCGCGAGCTGAAGGCCCGTGGCCCCGGCGCGTCCGGGCTCGGCGCCCTCTCGTCCTCCTCGTCGTCGTCGTACCGGCCGCCACGACGAGGAGCGCGCCCGTGCCGTCGCTCGGGCTCGCCCTCGGGGAGTCGTCGCCGGCGGGCGTTCAGGATGCTTCGGGCGTCCTGAATCGGGCCGACCCGTTTTAGGATCGGAGCCGCGTCCCCAGCGGGACGGGGCTGGTGCACCGAGACCCCTTGTTGGGCGCGCCCGCCGTGCCCGCCGGAGGGCTGCCTCGAGGCCTCGCGGTGGCTCATCTGCGACGCCCGTCGTCGCGACTGCGAACTCTCGGCCTGCTGAGCCGCGGCCCGCTCCAGAAGTTCGCCGAGCTCCCGCTGCGCCTTGCGGGCTTCCGGCGTCACCGGCGGAGGGAGCCCTCGCACGAGCATAGCCGCGGCGGCTATGTTTTGTCCGGCGCGGGCGAAATGCGGAGGTGGGGCGCCGTCATCGTCGATGATCTGGCGCTGCACGTCCCGCGCACGTCCCCGGGCTGGAGCCGCATTTCCGATCTGCAGAAGCTCGCGCTCGATGCGTTCCCGCTCCTGCTCGACCCGCGCACGCTCCTGCTCCAAAAGGCGGCGGGCCTCCTGGAGCTCCTCCCGGCGTTGCCGGGCGTCGTCGGCGTGAGAGTGCCGTGGCGAGGTGGCCGCTCTTCGCGGGGCTGGCTGCCTCGGTGGCGCCGGGGCCTGGTTCGCAACCGGGGCGGCTGCAGGCGCGTCGCGAGCCGGGAGGCCGCCTCCCGGAGCCGC
>CM014271.1:34988675-35027604 GCA_004135705.1 Alloteropsis semialata
GCCGCCGGTCCCGTCACTGCCTCCGCCTTCCCCGCCCTCCTCTCCTCCTCCCATGGTATGGATTGTACCTCGCTCCTCCCCACCTCAGCTCTCATCCCGGCTGTTACCAGTTACCTCTTGCACGCGGTATATTTCTTAACAAAGATTTATTTTTTGAACTTGTAGATGGCGGCTGATCGGGCTTGGATGTACAGACAGCCCCGAGTTTGGGAGTCATTCATAAGTGGGGTCAATGGTTTTCTTGCTCAAGCCGAGGCGGACATGAGAAACCGGGGGGTGCCTACAATGTATTGCCCTTGTTTTGATTGTCTCAACAAGAAGAAGTTCAGACAATGGGACAACATTTTTCATCATCTAATCATACGTGGATTCACAAAGAATTACACATGTTGGAAAAAGCATAGTGAGGAAGGTCTTAACGAAGGCGAAGCAGGATGCCTTAATGAAGGTGAAGCGCGACGCCATGCTCAAGGCCTTAATGAAGGGGCAGCGCGACGCCATGCTGAAGTCCTTAATGAAGGTGAAACAAATGCATAATGTCTTAACTCCTCGATTTCTCATTGTCATAGGGTAAAGCAGAATGTCTTAACTCCTTGATTTCTCATTATTACAGGGGAAGAAGAATGCCGAAATAACTTTGAGGAATATGAAGCATTCCCACCCATTGTGATGCGACCTGAGGATATGACTGACCAAGAAGTTACGAGTTTCAATGATGATGATATGTTGCCACGTGTGAACAATGTTGATCAAATGGTAAGAGATGTTGAGTTTCAAGGTGTGTACACAACTTCTGAATTAGCAAAGCTGAAACAATTCATGGAAGATTCAAAGATACCCCTCTACCCTGGTTGTCAGAAGTACTCTCGCCTTTCTGGTGATTTCAAACTTTTGCAGCTTAAGGCAGGTCATGGTTGGACCGACAAAAGTTTTAAACATATATTGGATCTGTTAAACGACATGCTACCAGACGAAAACCAAGTGCCAAGTCTGTCTACGAGGCTAAGAAGATAATCTGTCCCTTGGGTTTAGAGGTTGAAAAAATCCATGCATGTATCAACACTGTGTGTTGTTCCATGGAGAATATGAGGACCTTGACAATTGCCCTAAGTGTGGGTTCAGTCGGTACAAGAGGAAAAAAGATGGCGGAGATAATGCCGATGACGGGAACGAGCCCGTGAAGATCAGAGGCAAGAAGAAGGGTAGTAACAGAGGGGGTCCTATGAGGGTGGCATGGTATTTCCCCATCATTTCCCGCTTGAAACGCATGTTTGCCACACGAAAGGAGGCCCAACTCTTGCGTTGGCATAGGGAAGGGCGAAAGAAGGGTGTTGGCAAGCTTAGGCACCCCGTAGATGCAGCACAATGGGGTAACATTGATTCCCACTATGATTGGTTTGCCGAAGATTGCAGGAACATTCAGTTCGCTATGAGCATAGATGGCGTCAACCCATTCGGTAACCAGAGTTCAACGCATAGCACGTGGCCTGTCGTACTGTCAGTGTTGAACCTTCCACCATGGCTATGCAAGAAACGGAAATATCTAATGCTGTCAATCTTGGTTTCTGGGCCAAAGCAACCCGGTGACCGTATTGATGTCTACTTGAGGCCATTGGTTGATGACTTGAAGACACTTTGGAAGCCTGGTGTGAAGGAGGTTTGGGATGAGTTCCAGCATGAGGAGTTTACATTGCACGCCATGTTGTTCACCACCATCAATGACAACCCGGCTCATCGCAACCTCTCTGGCAGAGTAAAAGAAAAGGTGAAGCTTGCCCCCACTGCTTAGATGAAACATGCTCATTGTGGCTAAGAAACTCAAAGAAATTCGTAATTATGGGGCACCGTCGTTTGCACCCCAAGAAACATCCATACCGGGACATGGATTGTCAGTTTGATGGGGAAAAGGAAAAACGAACGGCGCCTCCGCATGTGTCCGGAATGAAAGTCCACTTGCAAGTACAAGGCATCAAAACTATCGAGGAGTTACCAAAAAAGACCATCCTTGGCAAAAAGAAAGAAGAGAGATGGTGAAGAAAAAGATGGGCAAGGGATATGGAACAAGAAATCAATACTATGTGAGCCAGAGTGTTGGGAGGTGTTGGATGTGCATCATTCGATTGACAACATGCACGTCAAGAAGAATGTGTGTGAGAGCGTGTGTGGAACTTAGTTACAACAAATGGGGGAAAGGAAAAGATCATGAAAATGCAAGAGAGGATCTTAAAGATATGGGCATTAGGTCGGAGCTCTATGCACAGGAAACAGACACGGGGACGGACCTCCCCGTAGCAGCAACCACATTGTCAAAGATGGAGAGACATGAATTCTATGAGTTTTTGCATGGTTTGAAAGTACCTTCAGGCTACTCATCAAACTTCAAGAGGCTAGTGTCGGTGAAGGATATGAAAATGAATTTTCCAATTGATGAAATCTCATGATTGCCATGTGTTGATGACAGCTCTTCTTCCTGTTGCACTTAGAGGTATCAAGACAGTACAAGTTCGCGAGGCTGTGATGAGCTTGTGCTTTTTCTTCAATGCAATAGAACAAAAGGTGATTGATGAGGATGCACTGTTGAAGATAGAGAAAAGGCATTTCGAGACCCTATGCATGCTTGAAGCTACTTTCCCACCCTCATTCTTTGATCTCATGGTCCATCTAACAGCACATCTTGTGAAAGAGATCTTTTACCTTGGCCCGTCTTACCTTCATCAAATGTTTCCATATGAGAGGTTCTATGGCTTCCTCAAATCATTGGTACATAATCGGTCATTTCCAGAGGGAGCTATGGTACCATCGAAGCAGTGGAGTGGGCCATGGGTTATATGGACCCCCAAAACCCCATTGGTGTTCCTCATTCACGGCATGAAGGTAGGCTTGCAGGTGTTGGGACCTTGGGCAAAAAGTCAATCACTCCGGGTCAAGATTCCTTCAACAAGGCTCATTTCACCATGCTACAAGACCAACGTAGTCACACCGTATGTCAACGAGCACATGCGACAGCTACGTGAAGGGAATCCTAATCGTAACGAGACTTGGGTTTCAAAGAAGCACATGCAAGGCTTTAACACTTGGCTCCGAGATTATGTCCAGAATGGCAGCGCTGCTATAACTGATAATCTGATAAGAAAACTAGCAGCGGAGCCATTATTCACTATTACAACATACCAAGCATATGATATCAATGGATACACGTTCCACACCATAGCCCAGGATGCCAAGAGCATCTATCAAAATAGTGGTGTGCATGTAGATGTCGTCGACAATGACATGGAGACAGACACCTATTATGGTCAAATAGAGGAGACATCGGAGCTTGACTATGCAGGATTCAAGGTAGCCTTGTTTCGGTGTTGATGGGTCAATGGGAAGAAAGATGTGACCAAGGACAAATATGGGTTTGTTAGTGTTGATCTACGGGTCTTTGGTTACAAAGATGAACCATTTGTCTTCGCCAAGGATGTTCAACAAGTGTTCTATGTATCCGACCTTGCAAAGAAAAACTGGTACGTGGTTATGCCTGGAAAAAAAGATTGTTGGGATTGAAAATGTTGTTGATGAGGAGGAGTACAACCAATTTGACGAAATTCCATCCTTTGACACTTCATACATGCCCCGACTCTTGGCGAATGATAAAACACCATACTTGAGAACCGACCATTGGGAAACAATCCATGTCCATAAAGGAAGGAAAAAGCAACTTTGATATGTGTATTGATGAAATTGAAGCATTATGTTGAATATATATGTATTGATGAAATTGAGGCTATTCTGTTGAATATATGTGTATTGATGAAATTGAGCCTATTCTATTGAATATATATATGTGTATTGATGAAATTGAGCCTATTCTGTTGAATATATATGTGTATTGATGAAATTGAACCTATTCTGTTGAATATATGTCTATTCTGTTATTCTCATCAGAAACGGGTGTTGAGGTAGCACCCGTTACGAAACTCCCATCAGTAACGGGCATTACGGCGGAGCCCGTTACGAATAAGGGCTTATGACAGAGCAGAAATGAAATAGACAAGACAGATCACAGAATAGAAAACACTAAAATATTGACACAACACACATGACACAGCATAGAAATAGACATGAAAGATCACAGAACAGAACACAGATATATAAGAACTGAATGAAATATTGATTTCCAGTCATCACACATGACACATGACATATGTGACATTGTACTTGATTAGTGACTACAACACCAGCAACACAAGAACATTCTTGGACAACATAGCACAAGAACATTTCTCCTTCCAGAGATAGCACAAGAACATTCTCGGACAACACAGCACAGGAACACAAGAACATTCTTGGACAACACAGCACAGGAACCGTCAGAGACAGCAGTTGCTTCCTTCCGGAGGGGAGATGTGAACGATTGGATTTGTGTGAACGGGCGTATTTCTCACATCAATTGACGCGCCCATTTACTGCCTCTTCTCTCATTTATATGCCACTCATCTTCTCTTTTTCCTGCCTAACTGGTGGAGAGCAAGACGACGCACAAAGAGGAGAGAACTCTAGGTTCAAGGGTTTTTCTTCTTCTTCATCTACTAGATTTGTTCATCTCGACTTCTATTTTCTGTTTCATTCTTATGATTTCCTCTATTGTCTGTTTCTCATTCATCTCCCTTTTCTTGTTCTTATTTGTGTTTTCTAGGTTCTTTTTCTCATTACTGTAAATCTCGAGGAAGGAAAATCTTCTGCTGGTATGTATCATTTCTTCTTCCTCATCTGTAAGATTCTTTTACCCACTGATCAAGGGCTTTTCTTCTTCATCATCTACTAGCTTCAGGGTTTTTACCTAATGATGTCTTTTAGTTCTGGTACAAGTAGATTAGTATCTTGAGGTTCTTTGGTGTTGGTATGGATGTTAAGTTGTCCTGTAGATGTTAAGTTGCATAATATATGAAATTTGTATTAGATCCTGAGCCTGAATTTTTGAAATTTGTTTATTTTCTTCTTCATCTTCATGTATGTTTGATCACAGGATCTGTTTATTTTCTTTGTGTCACTATTTCTATATAGTTATTTGATCCACTGTTTATCTACGTGCTGATTAATTAGTTGTTTCATATATTCAGGTGCTTCTTCTTCCCATTTTTCAAGATGCAGGTATTGTTCTTGTAATTATATTTTGCCATTCATCTTGTTCAATTTATTATGTTCTGCTTTTTTTTATTAGTTCAATTTTTTCTTAGAACATAAACCTAGAAGACAATGACCAGCTAGCTGTTCATCTAGGACACCTTTCCATCTTTTTCTCGGTAACTTTCTAATTTTTTTCACTACTATTCTTTTGTTAGTTTTGATCTATATCCTTTTTTTTGTGTAGCCTCGTTCATTTGGACCAAATTCATTTGCCCAGCAAGAGCAAGAGATGAGCTATTCAGATATGGTATATCTTGGTATTAGATAAGGTCCTCAGAATCGTTTAGTGGTTGCTCGCACACCTATTCGGGAAGGTGAAGTTGTTCCTGTTGGCCAGAATCATTTTGCTATCACGCTTAGGTCACTGGAGAGCCTTGTTGGCAAGAGGCTGGTTCCTTTCTATAAGATTGCAGTTGACGCTCCAAGGAAGTTTGGCTTCATCTTGTGCCCTAATGTTGATGCTGCTAACACTCTTCGTGGTCGCTATGTTGAAGTTGGTACAGAAAAGGTAAATGTTCATGTGCTCTATTTTATTTCAGCATGTTATGCTTTGTTTGATTATTTATTAGTTTTTTTCTTTCCTTACTTATTTTTCTTCTTTTATATATTGTTCACAATTTTCTTCAGGTCTTCTTTGAGCTGGTACGAAATGTTAGGATGAAAGGATTTCATGATGATGATGGCATTCATGATCCAGTCACCAGGTTGCTCTGAACAATGAAGTTGATCTGCAGTGGAAAGGAAGTCTGAAGTTGAATGTTTGCCCTGAGAACATTCTTTTGCTACCTGTGCTAGTTATGTCTATTGGCACAAGTGTAGGTTATATAGATGTCTAGTTATAATTGTTAATGTATGAAGTTAGAGTTACTTCAAATTAGAGCTCTGTAATAATGTTGAATCTGTGTGATAATATTGAATCTGTGATAATGTTGAATCTGTGATAACATTATTGATGCTCTGTAATAATGTTGAATCTGTGTGTATCACTACTCGAGTAGTGCAATGGTTTGGACGCTTGTTCGGACACATGATGAGATCGCATGTTCGATTCGTAACCGTGCCACAATTTTTTAGTTTTGCGAATAGACAGTTATCACCTAAAAATACACCATGTATCACTATTAAGCAAAAATACTTGAGTAGTGCACTATGCTGAATACATATGCCTGTTTTGTTATTCGCATCAATACCGTTACGAAACATCCATCAGTAACGGGCATTATGACAGAGCCCGTTAGGAATAAGGGCTACTGGCTGATGACAAAAATTGCTATCATTGACATACACAGATAGATCATTGTCGGATGTTTGGACCCGGCAGTCCACACAGGGTAGCCTACGTGGTTGATTTGTTGAGGGACAGATCGAGGATCAGAAGCCGATGGTAACACAAGACGCAAGAATTGAACAGGTTCGGGCCGTCGAGATGACGTAATACCCTACGTCCTGTGTTGGGGGTGATTGTATTGCTGTGTATGAAGTTCCTGAAGGATCTCCGTAGTTGGGTTCTGTCCTAGGTTTCGTAGATGTTGTAATCTCGTGTTCTGGAGGGGGGTCTCAAGGCGCCTTATATAGTCCGGCTGCCTTGAGTTACAAGTCGGCTAGAGATCGTAACCTACCCGAAATACAAGGATACGATCCTATAACGATTACAGATATCTTTCCCTATAATTCCGGCTAGTTTATCTTGATCTCCGAGCTTCTTGCGGGATACGCCGTCTTCTTCCTTGCCGCGCGCGCCGTCGCGCCCATCCGGTTCGCCCGACTGGTGGGCCTCCCGACTGGTGGGCCACCCAGTCTGACAAACCGATCCAGTTGCACTCGGATTGGGCCGCCCCTTGCTGGTTGGGCCAATCCGCCTTCTGGGTACCCCTGGGGGTCTACCCCCGACAATCATTGACACACACAGATATTCAGTGCAATGCATTTCACATATTCAGAAAGTACCCAAAAACACAGAGCATATATATCAAAGCATATCATTTGACATATATTTTACATAATGATCATCAAAAGTACCCAAAAACAAAATATTAGGTTCAGAGCATATTCAAACTTAATTAAGCCACAAGTACTGAATGGCCTTAAGGCCATTACAAACTGCTCCCATACTTCCTAATCAAACTAACTTCCTAACTTCCTAATGCTTAATTTCCAGCATATCATTTCCTAGGTTCCTTATCCATGAGAAACCCCTGGAAGGCCTTGTGTTGGCTGATGACCTTGCCCTTGCGCTTGATGGCTTGCCGAAGCTCCTCTGCCTTAGCAATGATCTGACAACAAAGTTTAGAAAATTGGTTATAGTAGATGACCAAAATCAAAAGAATTGACCAAAAATAAAAGGGAAAAGGTTAACACCTCCTCAGTAAGGAGGACTGGTCCATCTTCAGCATCGCTGTCGGAGTCCCAATCTAGAGAGACGAGCATCTTTGGGAAGTGGAATTTCATTTGATTAAACTAGAAAAATACCAAGAAATCGTTTAACATCAGTTTCCAAAAACTAAAAAAATCAAACTTTGAACAGAAACAGAAGAACAACATATCACCGGTCCTTGGTGGATGGTGGACGACGCTGGCATTGCCTTCTCCTTGCCCTTGCCCTTGTCTGCCGCCGCCGCCACCACCTCCTTCCCCTTCATCGATCAATGCAACAGCGACAAATTAAAGCAAAAGAAAAAAACCAATCGATCGAGAGATGCAAAAAAAAACCCAACAGAGCGGAGAGGGGGATTCACCTTGGGCGCGCCTGAGGTGGATTGGACTGCTAGAGGAGCGACGACCAGAGCAGCGGATTCATCCAGGGGCTCGTCCTTCACCCTCACCTCGCGCAGGGGCGGGAATCCGGGCGGAGGAGCAACGACCGGAGTGGCAGCGGGGTTGTGGGCGCTGCGACGCGTCTAGCGTCAGTCGGTGGGGGTCCGGCTTGTCGATGCAACGCCCGATTGCTGGCGGCGTCCCCGACGATTTGCCGGCATGTGCAAGGAGGAGGCGGAGGCGGAGGCTGCAACCCTCGTCCATCGCCCGGTGAGAGGGTCCCTCTCCTGCCTCCTCGTGATCGACGAACGCTTGGAGGGAGCCATCCCGCGAGCGTGCAGACAACGAGCGTGAAAACGAAAGCGGAGGCTGTTGCTGGCCAGGGAAGACGAGGCGCGAAGATGAAAAGGCAGGGGGATTGGAGGAGGCAACGGTTACTCTTATAAGAAATTGAAGGGGGAGGCAGTTATTTTAAAAAGAGGCCATGTAGTGCTAGTGAGCAGAAATACTAGACTAGTGCAATGGTTTGGACGCCGATTCGGACGCATGAGATCGCGGGTTCGTTTCGTAACCACACCACAATTTTTTAGTTTTACAAACAGGCAGTTATTACCTAAAAAGAGGCCATGTATCGCTACTAAGCAGAAATACTTGAGTAATGCAATGGTTTGGACGCCAATTCAGACGCAGGAGGTGCGGGTTCAATTCAAAACCGCGCCACAATTTTTTAATTTATCGTAAAGGTAACGTCATGTCTGAACACCCGTTGTTGACGGCCCTTAAGCACACCAATCATGAACCGCAAGCGCACGGATCAGTTGTAGCTCTTCCCTTAGAGTACTCCCCCAAGGTATATCAATCCGTGGAACTAAAGATACAAGAAACAATCTAACTAGCATAGAAATCCTTTAGTCTTGAAGAGGGTTACAAAACAGATGTAATCTACTAAAACCAAACACCGGAGGTAGCAAGAGAGAGTTAGAGATAACCAATCTAGATCGCCTAGATCATGCATATATTGTAGCTCCGAGCCAAATAGAGTGAAGTAAGATAGATATGAATCTCAATAAAAAGCATCTTTAAATCACGACCTCCGGTCAAACTCCCAAAAGCCCCACCGTACACGGGATCACACCCTGTCACGATGCTCCATTTCGGCGTGGGTAACTTAAGGGCACGTTCACAAGTGAACGTGTCGAACCACTTGGTAGATCCAGTATGAACCCCTAGCCACCATGGTTACAAAACACCCCAAGCAATCTATCTCAAGAATAGATTGAAGAAGAAGCAAACCCAAGCAAGAACGAAATCATAAAGAGAGGCACTTGATCGCTAAAGATTCGGAAACACATATAACTTCAATATGAATGTAAGTACATTATAAGATCATCACCGAGATCCTACCTTGATCTTAATGATCCTAGCTCCAAAACTCCAACGTGGTCTTCCTCGCAGGGTTCCCACATCGGCTAGGGAAGAACCCTAGACAACTAGCATGACCCTTAGCTCTCCGAAAGGTGTCCCTCTAGCTCCTCTGCTCCTCGGCGGCGAATGACGAATGAATTGATGCATGGCTGTTGGTATTTCTTAGCATCACCACTTAGAGTAGTGATGGTACTAGAGATACTTCATCGTAAATCTAGACGTTACAGATATTCTGCAAGCGCACAGAAGTACGTTGTAGCATTTCACCCGGGAGTATTCCAGAGTATCGTTATTTGTTTATCCGTAGGGAAAGCATTTAGTTAAAAGAGAGATGTGCCATCCAATGCTTTTACTTACAACAATATTAATATACCATAATTTAAGTAGGGGTAAATGATATAGAAATGAATGGGTAGGTTGACACACAGAAGTTCATTGCTCATCATTATGGTAGTCTTAGTTAGTATAGTACACTAGTGAAGATTAATAAGGGTTCATTAGCATCATACATATGGGACTTGGATATACTACAATACCCTATATAAGCTCATTCAATGATCATATGCAAGAGGACATATTGAGGTATCCAGTGGTTCCCTCATCAAGGGACGACAGTAGGACGTCTTATCATAAAGGCCTAATACCCACTCCCGAATGTGGAGGATTACAATGGACGGACAGGGCTGTCACCACCTGACGCCTACCACTTCTAATCTGTGGGGCAGCGGTACCCTCAACAGTATTCCATATCCCAAACACCATGCTTGCAATATGTAATACAACTCTATCTATCATGTTAATAAATAGAGCAACCAAGAGGCACATTGAGCCAATGTCATAACATACATTCACTTGAATAAGGTGCAAGACATAAGTAGTATATGCTAAGTGGATAAGGTATAATTGAGGCATACAACATAAGTATGAAGGTATTTCCATTAAGCTCAGAGTACTACAAGTAAGTAAGAGAATACAAGAACTGAACTCTAGAACTTACCAAGACTCCTCCGGAAGCCCTTCAGAAGATCTAACACTATGACTATCACTACTAAGACTAAGACTAAGCTTGTAGCAAAGGAGAGCTCTTCTTCTGGTGTGTGTTGAGTACGGCGCCCTTTGCAGGTATTTATAGCATCACAAAGGCAGTTGGAGTTGGCCAGAGGCGGTTGAGGCAGTTGGGAGGTGGGCCTAGGTCGGCCGAATCCCCGAGGTCGGCCGACCCTTGGATCCACCGTCTTCAGCACTTCACGGCTCAGATGTAATCTCCATGGCGGTTTACAGTTGTAGGTCAAAGGAGGGCCGAGTCGGGCGCACGCGGAGATCGGCCGACCTGGCTGGGTCGGCTGACCCCCTATAACCGCCTTTAGGGCCCATCTTCCTCTGGGAGACTGATATGTGGGTCCTGAGGTCGGTTCCAGGTGGGTTCTGTCGATTTGGGTACACTTAACTCTGGTTGTGGGCCCTTCAATCCATGGGATGGACATGTGGCTCATCTTTCACCATTAACTTCCACCGACCATGAATCAACGTTCACGATCGTTCCTTAGTGTGCTTCTTGACCTGTGTAGGAAATGGGCTCCATCGGGGTTCAGTCCAGGTCGCCCGACCTAGCCAGGTCGGCCAACCTGGGCCTGTGCCCAGTTTCGTCCATCTTTTGCACCGTAGTCCCTGTACTCAAATATATTCCAGATATGCATGGTACAACCTTATTTGAATACAAATGCCTAAGTTATGCTTTGATCTTTATTGGTTTCTGAGCCTATTGACGGTCGGATTTTATGTTATAAGGACCGTCAACAACTCCCCCAAGCTTAACCTTTGCTCGTCCCGAGCAAAGACTAGAACTTTTAGGCTCAGTGGATCAGGAGTTGCTTCCTCATTACTCCTCAAAAATACCAGTGGTTCAGCAAGATATTCTACCAAGGATTGAATAAGCTGGTAAAATAAACTGCCCTTATTACCTTGGCCTTTCATGGGGCTTGTAGCTTCTCCATGTCTTGGGCGGTTGGTGGCTAGAACGACTTAGACCAAGCACCTTGCCTTCTACCTTGCTTGACAATCAAACCGGAGGTTTTGGGATTTTTCAAAAGGTGGAGTTCCTTAGGTGGTACTCTCAAGTCGCTCATGGCGTATTTCCTTACCCTTTTCCTCTCTCAACTATTTTGTCACTCATTGAAGTGGAGTTTGTGCTAGGAGAGCTATATAGCATACTTGTAATGCACATATTGTAAAGTCAAACTCAGGATTCAAGGAGAAATAAATCATACCTTCAAACCAAGATGTGCACGTGTGTATGTGGCATGGTGAATGATAGCTCTCTTCTTTCTTTTTACAGGCTCCTCTTCCCTTAAAGAGTTGCTTTCAGAGACATGGCTTTACTGTTTGAACCTAGAGCCTTTATTTGCTCTCTCTTTTTATCTCTCTTTTTTTTAATACTTGGACCTTCATGTGCCCAAATTTTTTTCATCAGCCCCATGTCTCTTTTTGCAATAAAGTTAGGGAAGAGTACCAAACCTTATGTAGAGCTTTTATTTTGTGGATGGATGGGTGTCATGTTTACTTCCAGAGTAGAAGTATAACATGTGTATGGTGGCATGTACGTGATCTTGGCTTTAAAAGCATGAAGTAAATCTCTAAGAATCACAGTGACCTTGACAAAACTCGTTGCAAAAGCAAGTTGCTTATGTAGGGGTTTAAAACATTATGAGCTTTGGTAGGGAATTTAATCACCATAAGGAACTCTTTATTTTATTTTAAAAGAGAAAACTCCGGTTATCAAGTCCAGCTTAGTAAGATCTTAGGGCAACTCAAGTCTTATCATATCATGGCCAACAACAACCTAGACTAGAGCTTGCATATGCTACCCACAGATAGACAAGATAACAGAAAAGATCATGCTCAACCAGCAAACTCAAAGCTTAAGAGAATAACAGGTTGAAACATAGGTACAAGAGAGAAATAAGAGCAACTTTTCATCATATCCAAAAGAAAAGATTTAAGCATGGACTTAAAACATTTAAGGGATTATCATGGATGGCTCTCATTTACTAACTTTATTTGAATGAAAAACTTTATTCAACAATACTTACCTGAACTTACCTGATTGAGGGTCCTCTCCCAAGCTAGTCTGTTGACACCGATGTACCTGTCGGCACAGGACTCGTGTTTTACGTCGTCGAGCGAAGACGTCTCCTTTGTAGGATTCAACTTGACAAAGCAGCATCTGACCCTGGAGATGAGGATATAGATGATTTAACCTGCCATACCTGTTTTACCTTTTTCTGGCGGTCGACAGCTTGTTCCGGTGTTTTCTTTGTCTGTGCTTTTGCACCTCGTGTAGACTTCTTGTTGTGCTTTGCATAATACCGGATGGAGAAATCCTTCTCCCAGAACTTCTCTATGAACTTAATCAGGCTGTCTTTCTCTGGAGGCGTCACCTCCACCTCTTTGACGTTCTGACTGTTTCTCCCATACTTGATTTTGATCATGGAGCACTGCTCCACCTTTGGCCTGAACTCAAACTTCTCCTTCTTTCCATTAATGTGGAGCTGAATCTCTCCAGCACCCACATTGATGTGAGCATCTGCTGTACTCAAGAAGGGTCGCCCTAGGATGAGCGACGAGTCGTTGCCCACATCCATGTCCAACACCACAAAGTCGATAGGGATGAAGCAATCCCGGATGCGCACCGGAATGTCCTCAGTTATCCCCTCCGGGTAGCGGACCGTGGAATCGGCCAGCTGCAATCTCATGGGAGTAGGAGACAAGGTAGTATAGTTTAGGCGGTCAAAAACTACCTTTGGCATTACGCTGACACTTGCCCCCAGATCACAGAGTGCATGCTCAAAGTGCTGTGTCCCGATTGTACACGTGATGGTGGGGCATCCTGGGTCCTTTTTCTTCTCTGGGACCCTGTTCAGGATGGCTGCACTGCACTCCTCAGTCAACTTTACGACCTCGGTACTCGAAAGTGGACGTTTGCTGTTGAGAATATCCCTCAAGTACTTTGCATAGGACGGTACCTGCATAGCATCCAGCAATGGCACATGTATATTTAATTTTTGTATAACTTCTACGAACCTGGCGAATTGCTCGTCTGCGGATGGTTTCTTTTGACGCTGCGGGAATGGCAAGACGTTGGAGTCGTAGAACTCATGTGGCGCAGTCTGTCCAGCTGGTGCTAGCTCGGCTTCAGGCTCTTCCCTTTCTTCTGGGATCTCCTTCCTTGGTGTTGTTTTCCCTGCATGGTTAGGTGGGACTGGATCCCGAGTAGCCTTACCGCTCCTCGTAGAAACAGCTTTTACATTCTCAAAGGACGAATTCGGTTGTTCGGGAATTCGCCCCTTATCACCAGAAGGAACAGCGGCGGCTAGCTGAGCTAATTGGGTTTCTAACATTTTGTTAAAGCTCAGCTGGACAAACTTTCTATTTTAGAATTTGAGCCTTATCATTAGTAGCAAGCCTCTTGGAAATAGACTCATTAATCTTGGCCTGACCAAGGACAAGATCTTTAAGAAAAGGTTGATTAGAGAAAGAGTTATTATTGTTACCTCCCTGGTAGAATGGGCATTGCTGATTCCAGTTCCCTTGAGGCCGGTACCCGTTGTTGCCATTTACGAACTGTACCTCCTCTTGTGTCTTGGGGCAGTTGTTCCCCGAGTGGCCAGTTTCTCCACAGACCTCACACGTCATGTGTGAGTCCAGTGGCCCTTCGTTGTCGGCGCCTCCACCCTTGGTGCGGTCGTCGAGGCGCTTCATAATGAGATCCATCTTGGCGGCCAGCATGTCCACCTCCTTTACGGTGTGCATACCGCATTTACGTCCCTGAAGACGGTCGTCATTCCAGGATTGGTTTGACACCATCTTCTCGATGAGAAGCTTGGCGGCGTTCACGGTCAAGGAGAGGAATGCCCCTCCAGCAGCAGCATCCATGTGTTCACGGGCTGTCTGGGACAGCCCATGGTAGAAGTTTTGAAGCAGGAGCCATTCTTGCATACCATGGTGGGGGCACGCCAGAATGTAGTCCTGGAAGCGATCCCACGCCTCCGGGACTGTTTCTCCGGATTCTTGCTGGAAGCTGGAAATTCTTCCCCGAAGGGCATTGGTTTTCCCAATGGGGAAGAACTTCGCCAAGAAGGCGTTGGAGCACTTGGTCCACGTGTTTACCGCATCACGGTTGGAATAGAACCATTGTTTGGCTCTTCCCAATAGTGAGAACGGGAACAAGCGGAGCCTGATGGCCTCTTGATCAACTCCTCGGATGGTGATGGTGCTGCATACCTCTAGAAAATGCTGCAGGTGAGCACTGGCGTCCTCATTGGCTTTCCTGCAGAAGGGGCTAGCCTGTTAGCGGGGCCTTCAGCTCAAAAGCATGATCCCCCACTTCCACTGCTGGACCCGTAGGGATCTGGGCAGCGGACGGGGCAGAGTAATCACGGATGGTCCTGTCGGCCATGGCTTCTTCCGATTGGGGTGCTACGGGAACGGGTTGTTCTCCTTGGTTGGAGGATTCTCCGATGACTGGTTCAGTTTCCAACAAGAACACCTGAGGGATTACGACACGAGAACGTACCCTCCTTCCTATGGTATTCGGGTTCTCAACGTAGTTGGATGGTAATTGGAAACCAGTCATGCACTACCCAGTTTCACTTCACAGAGAAACAGAGCAAAAAGGGTAAACCTGCTAGATTACTGGCAATTAATCTTGTTGCACTAAATGCATGGATGATCAAATCTCTTTAACCAATGCTTTCCCCTGCAACGGCGCCAGAAATGCTTGTTGGTATTTCTTAGCATCACCACTTAGAGTAGTGATGGTACTAGAAATACTTCATCGTAAATCTAGACGTTACAGATATTCTGCAAGCGCACAGAAGTACGTTGTAGCATTCCACTCGAGAGTATTCCAGAGTATCGTTATTTGTTTATCCGCAGGGAAAGCGTTTAGTTAAAAGAGAGATGTGCCATCCAATGCTTTTACTTACAACAATATTAATATACCATAATCTAAGCAGGGGTAAATGATATAGAAATGAATGGGTAGGTTGACACACAGAAGTTCATTGCTCATCATTATGGTAGTCTTAGTTAGTATAGTACACTAGTGAAGATTAATAAGGGTTCATTAGCATCATACATATGGGACTTGGATATACTACAATACCCTATACAAGCTCATTCAATGATCATATGCAAGAGGACATATCGAGGTATCCAGTGGTTCCCTCATCAAGGGACGATAGTAGGACGTCTTATCATTAAGGCCTAATACCCACTCCTGAACGTGGAGGATTACAATGGACGGACAGGGCTGTCACCACCTGCCGCCTACCTCTTCTAATCCGTGGGGCAGCGGTACCCTCAACAGTATTCCATATCCCAAACACCATGCTTGCAATATGTAATACAACTCTATCTATCACGTTAATAAATAGAGCAACCAAGAGGCACATTGAGCCAATGTCATAACATACATTCACTTGAATAAGGTGCAAGACATAAGTAGTATATGCTAAGTGGATAAGGTATAACTGAGGCATACAACATAAGTATGAAGGTATTTCCATTAAGCTCAGAGTACTACAAGTAAGTAAGAGAATACAAGAACTGAACTCTAGAACTTACCAAGACTCCTCCGGAAGCCCTTCAGAAGATCTAACACTATGACTATCACTACTAAGACTAAGACTAAGCTTGTAGCAAAGGAGAGCTCTTCTTCTGGTGTGTGTTGAGTACGGCGCCCTTTGCAGGTATTTATAGCATCACAAAGGCGGTTGGAGCCGGCCAGAGGTGGTTGAGGCAGTTGGGAGGTGGGCCTAGGTCGGCCGACCCTTGGATCCACCGTCTTCAGCACTTTACGGCTCAGATGTAATCTCCATGGTGGTTTACAGTTGTAGGTCAAAGGAGGGCCGAGTCGGGCGCACGCGGAGATCGGCCGACCTGACTGGGTCGGCCAACCCCTTATAACCGCCTTTATGGCCCATCTTCCTCTGGGAGACTGATATGTGGGTCCTGAGGTCGGTTCCAGGTGGGTTCTGTCGATTTGGGAACAGTTAACTCTGGTTGTGGGCCCTTCAATCCATGGGATGGACATGTGGCTCATCTTTCACCATTAACTTCCACCGACCATAAATCAACGTTCACGATCCTTCCTTAGTGTGCTTCTTGACCTGTGTAGGAAATGGGCTCCATCGGGGTTCAGTCCAGGTCGCCCGACCTAGCCAGGTCGGCCGACCTGGGCCTGTGCCCATTTCCGTCCATCTTTTGCACCATAGTCCCTGTACTCAAATATATTCCAGATATGCATGGTACAACCTTATTTGAATACAAATGCCTAAGTTATGCTTTGATCTTTATTGGTTTCTGAGCCTATTGACGGTTGGATTTTATGTTATAAGGACCGTCAACAATGGCACGAAGACACAGGGGGTATTTATACCCTGAGAAAACCCTAGGTCGAAGAGGGAGGCAAGGCGCCATAGGAAAGGCCTGGGCCGGCCGGCCCAGGGGGGTTCAGGCCGGCCGACCTAGGGCATTCCCTGGCCGCCTCGTCTTCATCTTTCTCTTCAAGTCTTCTGGAAGCTTCAGTAGATATTCCACCTTTGCATGTGGGCCTTTGGACGTCGTTTGCTTCGGAATATCTTCGAGATAAGAATGGGAAGTGATAAACTTCCAAATTCTCCAATTGAGTTGCCTTGACCCCGAAGTTTCTTGACCTTATCTTGAAGCACTTGCCTTTCAAATACTCTTGGAGGTCGGTTCACCAAAGTTGAGCACAAACGGGGCTTAAACCACCTTAGGCCGGCTGGCCTGGGCCATGTGGGGCCGGCCGGCCTGGCCTCTTCTTCAGGCCGCTGGCCTTCATCTTTCACTGTGTCGTCCTTGGTCACAAGCCTTGTCCATATGTCCTCATTTAAGCCCAAAAACCTGCGTAAACAGAATTCCTCCAAAAACACATGCATATGCAAAAATGTCCCGGTTATAGAGTATGATCATTAGTTTAGATATCAAATTTATGCCATTATTGAAGATAAACGAGGGTAAAAGTGTGTCGCTAAGGAGCATCAACACCCATTACATAACTAACTGGTCTATAGCCGCGCCATCCCCACCACACAACCCTAGCTGTGTCATTTCCACGCCGCACCCGCTCTCTAGCTACCCACGCCGCACCGTCGCTCTCTCCTCTAGATCTGCCACCTCTGACGGCGAGGACCCACGGCGGAGGTGCCCTGCTTCAAGGAAACCTTCACCTGCTCCTGCTCCTTCTCCTTCTCCTGCTCCTACTTCAAGGACAGCAAGGGCGCGGTGGGGCTTCATCTACCACCAGCGGTCGGCGCGGCTTGAAGACCCGTCTCCATTGCGAGGACACCTTCACCTGCTCCTACTCCTTCTCCTGCTCCTTCACCTACTCCGGCGGGAGGCGCGGCGCGGCGGGGCTTCTCCTTCTCCTTCTCCTGCTCGGCAACGGCGACGAGGTGAGTCCTCCATCCTGTTCCTTCTCCTGCTCTTCATTCTGGATGCAAATGGATTAAAATAGCCAATGTGCTTCTGAATAGATGCAACCTTTGGTAGCCTGATTACAGGAACTATCATTATATCTTGCTTGAGACAAACTTATATCTTGCTGTCAAGCCCAATCTGTCAATGTGCTAATTAGAATGATAATAGAATCTGTACCACTTTGTATTGAACCTACTTAGCACATTACTGGGAGTAGTACTCGAGCCCGCAAGTCAAGGACACAAACCAGATGGCCAGAAGACAGGGTGACTGGAACTGGACTTGATGACCAAGGTTGGCCTGTCCCAGATGCTACGAGGGATAGATTTGTATTGGTCTATGGCCTCATTGCTCGGGAGAGGGTGTCAATCAACATCAAGCTTGAGGAACTCCCAGTGGAGGACAAGAATGACTTGTTCACTGTTTTAGAGGGAAAGCTAGAGTACCCAGCCAATCTGTCCAGAGCTGAGCGCGAGAAGGCAATTAAGTCAGCTTTGAAAGAGATTGGGAGTTTGCACCGGCGATTCAAGTCCCATTTAAGAGCAGATTATGTGAGGCAAGACGTGCTTCCCTTTGAAAAGCATCCCTTTTTGAAGCCAGAAGACTGGGAGAAGTTTGTGGAGACAACCAATTCTAAATTTTTTGAGCAGACGAGCCAAGAGATGAAAGATAAGAAAGCAAAGCACACTAAGCCGCACAAGATGGGCAGAAAAGGTTATGCTGGTAAAAGGAAAGATTGGCAGGAGGAGGATGAAAAGCTAGCTGCAGAAGGAAAAGAGAACCCATGGAATCAGTTTCCTGGCCGTTCGAGACCATATCTGCAGGCAAGGTCACAGAAGACCACCGATACCAGCGGGGACATAACATTCAGTTCCCCTCTTGTGGCGGAGGTAGCAGATAAGGTGAAAAGATATGCAGCTGAAGCTAGCGATGGTTCTTTCACTGGGGTTAGGGAGAATGATGTTCTGAGCGCGGCACTTGAGAATCCAGAGCATCGAGGTCGAGTCCAAGGTGTGTCTAGTTCACTCGGTTGGGGTAGGGTTTGGTGAAAAGTTTGCTGGAATGTACAGGAAGAAGATGGGGAGGAGGTCTGATGCGGACAAGGAAGAGATATTTGATGAAGCATTAAGTAGAGTTGTGGAGTTGCTAAGAGTTGCAGGCGTGAACATACCAGATGCTCTGTGTAACCCCCAAGCAGGACATAAGAGTAGATGCGAGGAAGAGGAAGAAGCGCATGTCAACAGTGAAGAAATTGAGTGTCCATCACTTGAGCCGGACACAATTGATCTACTGACAGAGCCAACAAAGTACAGTCTTTTGGAGGGCAGTGGGTATAACATGGAGCTCGTATTAGCCACTGTCTATCCAGATCAAGAGACTTGCTATACAATACCGGTAGAGGGTGGGTATGATGTGGTGCAACCTACTTACGTATGGGCCAATGCTAGGCACATCAATCTGCCTATCCCAGTAGGGGATGAGATCACAACCCTAGATGATTCTCTCTTGAAACGGATACAGTAGCCAAGGACGAAAATCCTTATACCATCCAGGTCAAGATCTCCCACATCTGCAGCCACATCAGCTGGTATACCTTCTGATGGAGCTACTGCAGCTCAGCAACTTCAGCATCAGGAGGCTCAAAAAACCCTGCTACTGCAGGCAGCCCATCAGTCACAGCAACCACAGTAGCAACAGCCACAGCAGGAGGCACAGTAGCAGGAGCCATAGTAGAAGACATAGCAGCAGGAGCCACAGCAGGAGCAGCCACAGCAGGAACCACCGCAGCAGCCACAGCAGGAGACAAAGCACCAGCCACAAAAATCAAACGTTGCCCCTGTTTGGACTACGTCTAATCCAAAATACAAGTCCGATGAGCCTATGTTGTCACAAGAGGCTTTAAAGGCTGTTGGGCGAAGTTGTGAAGCCTTGCATTCTTACGTCATGGTTCAAAGTGCGAATGGTGCAGATGGTATTCTTGCAAAGTTGGCTGCATCCTATTTTGAAAGTGATGGTGAATTAAACTTCACAATTGGATTCAATAACTTGTATGACCTTTTCAACCTGGACAGTCTGGATGTTAGCTTGTTGAGGTGCTGGACAATGTAAGTCCCTTCACACTAAAACATATATTCTTTATTTTTTACCACAAAGTTTATGCTAACAATTTTTTATTTGTAGGAAAATGAAGAAACATGCAGTGGATAGGGACTGCAATGTTGGGTTTTTGGACCCACAAGTATTCTCGTCCACAATGATTCAATTCCAGACCAAAGCTGTAACAGAAGCAATTAGAAAGGCTATGAACCACGACTTCGTGATGGGTGCCTAAAACACCGGTGGCCATTGGGTACTAGTGATCATTGCTCTCAAGTGGAATGTTATTTGGTATTTAGATTCTGCTAAAACTTGGCCAAAGTGAAAGTTCAGGGATGTCGTACAAGTTGTGAACTGGTAAGAAGATTTTGTTACAAAAATTCCATCTAGTAATGTTTCTAATCAATATTGCTGATCATGCAGGGCCTATTCAGAGCACATGGAGAAGGTGAAAACAAAGTCAAAAAGCAAACCTAAACTCATGCACAAGATAGAGTTCCGTGTAAGAGCAAGACTTTTTTTGGTCCCTTCATATGTATTTGGTACTGCATTAACTTGTGTCATTTTGGTACCTTCATGCAGTGCGCTCAGCAGCCATCGGGGAACTTATTGTGTGGATTCTATGTTGCAATGAACATGTTGGACCTAATCTGTGACATAAGGTTCATGAAAAAGGCTTCGGTAAGTATACCTGTTCAGCCTTGTCTCTACTCATAGTCTCCATTTGATTTTAGAAACTGATTTTTACTTGTATTGTCATAATAATTGTATTATGCAGTATTACAAAGTTACCACCAGAGCGGTAGATCAAGGAGCACTTAAGATGCTCCAGGATATGTTGTGCGAGTTCATTTTTAAGGAGATCATCGACCCAAAGGGCAAATTATATGATGGTCCAGCAGATGCCGTGTGAGTTCACTGTAAATTCAGTCTTGCAGTCATAAACTTGAAACTTGTTAAATGTGTATGATGAGGAACTTGAAACTTGATTCAGCTTTGTGATGTGAATGAACTGTATATATGTTGTGAGTATATATGTGATGTTGTGATGTGAATGACTTGATGTGTACTAGTGTATATATGTGATGTGTTTGTGATGTGAATGACCTTAGTGGCAGCCAAATCCTGGCTGGTTCCAGGATGCAGCCAGAAAAGTGGCTGCCAAATCCTGGCTGGTTCCAGGATGCAGCCGGAAAATAGCCAGAGCTTATGGGGGTGACACAAGTAAAGGTAACGGGCATTAAATAAGGCATTCATGTAACGCGCATTAAAGAATAGCCGTTACCTATACCAAGTAAAGGTAACGGCGTTCAAATAAAGACCGTTACAAACACTGACCAGTGGGCCCAGAATGAGACTATTCGGTGATGGGTAATGAGTCTTTGTAATGGGCGTTAAATAAAGTCCGTTACCTATGCATCCTAAAGGTAACGGACTTTAAAATAAAGCCCGTTACAAAGACTGACCTGTGGGCCCAGAGAGAGACTATTGGGTGATGGGTAACGAGTCTTTGTAACTGGCGTTAAATAATGTCCGTTACCTATACAACCTAAAGGTAACGGGCTTTAAATAATGTCCGTTAAATAAAGCCCGTTACAAAGACTGACCAGTGGGCCCAGAGAGAGCCAATTGGGTGATGGGTAATGAGCCTTTGTAACGGGCATTAAATAAAGTTTGTTACCTATATATTGTAAAGGTAATGGACTGTAGCAAAAGGCCCGTTACAAATGTTGACCAGTGGGCCCAGAATGAAACCTGACGCATTATTGGTAACGGATATCTGTAACGGTCAGAACTAAATGGCCGTTACGATATAGAGGATTTTGTAACGGTCCTTAGTCTCTAACTGTTACGATATCTGTCTGTGGGCCCACAATAACTACCAT
Source organism: Alloteropsis semialata (assembly GCA_004135705.1). Lineage (NCBI taxonomy): Eukaryota > Viridiplantae > Streptophyta > Magnoliopsida > Poales > Poaceae > Alloteropsis > Alloteropsis semialata. The sequence continues at coordinate 35,010,512 of CM014271.1, forward strand.
TTTGGGTTACTGGTAACAGATTTTGGTAACGGGCATTTGTTAAATGTGGGTTACAAATATGTGTCGCCAGTAACAGGTTTTTGCTTGTTACCTTTGAGATGTTATTAGTAAACCCAAAAAGGGTAACGGGGTCGATGCCCGTTACGAATAAGGTGTTGGCGCCCGTTACCTATTTGGGGTTCTCACGTAGTGTTTGGGGGAGGGGGAATTTGGTCTGCGGACCTAGAAGGAGGTGCGGTGTGGCTGCCGGCTCGGCGGTGGAGTCGGTCGCCAGGCGGAGGGCCGGGCGGCGATGGCGCCGCCGGCCGAGGCGGTGGGGATGGCGGCTGGGCGGAGCCGGAGGCGGGGGAGAGGAGCTGCCTGGCGTTAGAAAAGACGGGGTGGAGGCGGGGGCAGAAGGTGGGCGGAGCGGCAAGGCGGCGAGGCGCCGCCGGCTGCCGGCGGTGGTGGAGGCGGACAGGGTGGACGGCAGGCCATTGAAGGACAAGGAAAGGGAGGGAGGCGGAGGCGGGTGGGAAGGAGGAGCAAGACGTACCCAAAGGAGAAGGCCACCAGAGCCGATAACGATGGCGACGCCCGCGGCGGGTCGCGCGCTCCCCGTCCGCGCGACCCGTCGCGGGATAACTCGGTCCAACTTGAAACCAGTGATCATAGGCTAGGTTTTTTTTGGAAGCAGATGTTAGCTTTTAAGGCATTAGCAGCAAACATAGCCTAAACGTACGCATATCCCGTCTGAATTGTGGTGTTATCCCATTTTTTCGAACATCTAAAAATTTGGTAGTTTAAATATGCCAAAAAACCTAGACAAACCAGACCTTATTATTGTTGGGTTTCTGGAGCGATTCATTCGTAGCAAGGTTGTCAGTATCGAGATACTAGGTAGTATCTTTTTTGCCCGACAGTATCGAATCGTAGAATCGTATCGTAGTATTGGGATACTATCGTATTATGTATAATACATATTTTATATAAGATTTACAATATATTATATAGATCGAAGTGAATAATGTCTATATTGATTAACTAAATTGACTGTTTGCAAACTTAAGTGCTCTAATTGACATTATATTCAACATATCTTATCTCAAATAATATTTTATCACCATTAAATTATTTTAAAAATCATTTATATTAATTATTATGTGGTACCGTAGGATCGTAGTATCGGGATACTATAAGATTTCATATAAGATTGTGTGGAACCTTTCTGTAGTATCGGGATACTATGAAAATTAAGATACTAGGTGAGATCGGTATCGTTTAGTCTTACGATACTATGATACGTGATTCGTAGTGGTCGCTGCATTCTCTCAGGGCCTACTATATAAACCAAGGAATGCGTACACAGTATTCTCGTCAGGGCCCACCATATAACCAGCGCCGTGTGCATCTCTTCTTTCCGTTCCTCCCCTCCGTAACCGTCCAGCGCAGCCGGTGAAATCCATCGACGAAGTGAGTACGAACCTTGCACGGGGACGGGTGCACCTCTCCTGGTTAAATGAAATCCACTCTCCCCGGAAGTTAGAACCCTGAAGAAACGAACACGTACCGAAGGAGCTGCGCCTTCCTTAGGGTTGGGGTTGAGGGTTGTATGTGCATTGCTCCTTAATTATTAGCGAATCCAAGTCACCTGCCGCTGCCGCCGTCGCCAATTGTATGTCAGCTCTTCCTCTCTCAATTTCTCATAACCGTGGAAACCAACTTTGGCCTTGGCTTTATGTTCATATAGTTTTCTAGGATCGGTGTGTCGTCGTATTGCTTCTCTGCTGGTCCAGGGGAGGTAATTTTGGGAACGTTTGGACGTTTTAATGCTTTATTCAAGTTGATTTTGAGGTTTACAGTAAAAACATACTACGTTGGTACAGAGAACCAACAACATTGGCTATGATTTTCATAGTGGCCGGCTCTTTCATTAGTTGTTCTGCCATGGATTTGACCTTTCTCCTTTTCAGTATTGGAAAAGATGTTAGCCAGTAAGAGGGGTGCTTTCTCGAAAAAGGAAAAAAGAACTCGCGGTCATGAAGAGTCCTCATCGATTTCAGGTCTGCTGCTTCTTCCTTTTTCTCTTCATGTTTTCTACAGCTCTATTCCAGCACTCACATCTGTTGTATTGTACCTTGTTTCTTTGACTGACTTGCCTGGGGACAATCAAGACATTTGGAGTCAGCTAAGTGAAGATGTTGCATCAAATTTGCGTAGAAGTGTCGTCTCACTTGTTCTGACCAATGGTAACTATGCTGTTGTATCCTTAGTTTCTGAAATATATATTTTAACATTGTTAGTTATAAGTATTTAAATTAAGATCTTGTGTAGCATATGGCGACCCAGTTAAATTCTCTGGTATGGCCATAGAATGCCAGAACAATGTCACAAAGTTTGTGACAACTGGAAATCTTGCTGGATGTTTACAGAGGGGCCAACTTGGAGAAGAGGCTGGTGCTCCTAATCATTTGCTAACTATTCTTGATTATGTACTTAAGACAACTGTGGTCATTCCATAATGTTTCATATGTTTTATGTTATAGATCAAAGTATACTTTGAAGGAAATGTTTTCAGAGGGTATCTGGACGAATGTGATTCTGACTGTCAAGTTGCTGTTGTCAAAGTCATGTGCGCTCTTAATGTTTATTGTGTACATCTTAATCCTGCGATGGAATGTATGCCCTGTCAATCCCTAATAGCTGTAGGGTGTTCATTTCACACAATCATAGCAACAAGTGGGAAAATTTGTGAATCTTCTAAAGATAGAGAATTCCTTATATTCTCTCAAGTCTATAAGGTAGAGCTGCATTCTATGGGTGTTTAATATTTGCTTAGAAATATGTATATACACTGAACTATATCTCATATTTGTATATTAATCATGTAAATGCATATACTCCCTTGGTTTACTTCTATTTAACACCATTGACTGTATTGTAAAGTTTGGCTTCTAAGTATTTCTAAACTTTATTGGTTATATGGAACATACTGTAAAGATATTATTCATTTCTAAGCATTTCCATGTAATTGATAAAAAAGTAGCAGTTAAAATTTGCATGAGACAGTTGACATAAAGGTGGTAGTAACTCTTGTTTCATATCGTTTTGTTTTGTTCCAGTATAACCCATGCTGCTTTTTTTGTTCTAGAATTGGCTAGGGGCGGCATTTTTTGATATTGATGGAAACTTTGTTGGCATAAACCACTCCAAATTTTTGCCACGCAAAATATTTCTCGAACGTTCGAAATCAAGGGGCGTATTTCGCTATGTTGGCATAAATGGTTGGTATGAGACTCTAATGTAAGTTGGTTTTTCTTTTTGCGAAACAATAATTGACTTTTTTTATATTCTGGATTGGTAGCTTTACCTTTTTGTAGTTTTCTTGGGCATTTGTTGCATTTTCTAATGTTTACGCTGTGTAAGGGTGGGGCAGGGGTTCGGGGTTTTCTTGACCTGCGTGAGAAGGTCTTCTTCTTAGCAAAATGCCCGGGGGCTGTCTTACCCCCCGCAGGTCGAGTTTTTTTTTTATCCCTAGTAACAACAAATTCTTTGATACATGTACCCCAACATAATTGTGAAAGGACCAGCTGTGCTGTTGTCATCTGTCACAGTTAGCCGTTTGTGTAGGGTAGCCATATTTTTGTGTCAGTTTGAAGCTTATGTCTTACTCAAAATATGTGAGTTCCTTTTGTTCAGACTATACACTAAAAGGTGTTGAATACTGGTGTCCATGCTGCCTTGGGTCTATTTTTTTTCCTTTCCTAAATTCTGCTCATGGTGGCGTTGTATTGTTCTATGTGTTGTGTTACTGCTCATGTTTATATTATTCTGCAGGGGGTGCCTTTCCTTCCATCCTAAAGGTGAGTACAATCACTCAAATGCCTCTACTAGTATTTTGTGCAAAATAGCTTGGTTGCTTCCATAAAAACTACTAGTTGGTTTAGCTGTTTTTAATAAATTTGCATTGTTGTGTTAGTGTGTTATTATAGCGCTAATCGGTAAACATTTTTTTTACTGTTTTAGCACTAGCATTGTGGCATTTCTCAATTATTAGTATTCCACATTCTAAGTTTGAAATGAAACATTATTCTGATTTTAAAAAATTATCATTGATTTATATATACACATGCAAATATTGCAATGGGGTACTATTAAATACTGCCTGCACATGTCTACATAGATCCATTTACAGAAGATCTGGATTGTGCATAGACCATGATCATCATTAACTCTTGTGTTCATGGGTATGCTCAAGCACAATCAGTTCTAATGTGTGTCACCGCTTAAGTTCTCATAATAGAAATATCTTGCAATCAGTATGTCTAGAATTTTATTTGATTGCCGCAGATTGTACTTAGAACTAGCATATTCCAGTGCTAATCACTTTTGTTGCACCAGCATATGATGTTGTTGACAAGGAACAGTTTCCGGATCTGATCTCTTTGGGTTATCCCATTCCATCAAGGAGTATGGTCAATCGTGAGTGGCTTGTACATTTTCTTAGTTAACCTTCATTGAGCCTTTGTACAGCCCTGCTGTACCACTAGCAACTATTATACCATGTATCATTTTCTAGGTGGCATGATTTTGGTTCAAACTTATGAAGATCATTTTGGTGAGTTATATCCTAAGGGTGTCTGGGGTGAACTCAGGAAAAGAGTTTCTTCTGAGATATCTCGAAATGTTGTGGCACTTGCTTCTTTCAGAGGTGATTTTGCATTAATGTGCTATTTACAACTTCATATTTTTGTGTGGTCATCAATTGGTGATGATCAGAATCATGGTGTCCAGGAGAAACAAGGTTTTTTGCATGCACTGGAGTTTTCATTGACTATGATGATAAGTATCCTTAAATTCTGACTTCAGCGAGTTTGATTAGAGATCCTGATGGTCGAAACAAGGTTGTCGAGGACTTGAGGGTTAGTGCTCCTGACTATACTGTGGTCCTTGTTATTCCAATATATAACTGAAGTCACATTGTATTGTTTGCAGATTGAGGTGTTGCTCCCAAGCAAACAATGCAAAACAGGGATATTAAAACATTATAGTTTACATTACAATGTTGCTGTAGTCAGTGTAGAGTACCGTGCTCTTTGCCCTTTGAATCTTGAGAGATGTCCTGTGAACCTTCATGATACTAAGCAAAATGATTCTACAGTAGTTGCTGTTGGGCGGATCTTCCAATCAGGCACATTAATGGCTGCGAGTGGGAAACTAACTGTCGGGTCAAGCATTCTTGATTGCGAAATTTTTTGTTACTCCACATGTAAAATCACTAAGGTAGTGCTGTTGATTTATTTTTCCTTGTTTTACATGTTGGAAGCAAATATGGGTTTAACTAACATATGACATCATGTACTGAGATTCTTTGCATTACAACTGACAACCCCTTTGGAACCTGGTTAGGCTGGGATTGGAGGGCCTCTTGTTGATATTGACGGTAATTTTATCGGCATGAACTTTCATGGAACGTATTCTGAGGAAATAGGAACCTCGTACCTGTATCGTGTAGATCTCTGCAGAATCCTAGAATTTCTAAAGACAAAAGAGTATGTATAGACATGCCTTTTGTTTTCTTTTGGTGCTATAGTGCCTGTTGGAACAAACATTTAGCTTAATACTCTTGTAGCCTTTTATTTTATCTTAATGTGTCTTAATACTCTTTAGAACATATTAATACCCATAGATATACACAAATTATATGCTAATAACATCATTAGTTGGACGTGCATCCCGCGAGCTTGGCTCCACAGAAACACCCAAAATCCACATACCTACAGAGCCAGGCTGAGAGCCCCCTCTTGCATCCAGCGAGCCAGGCCAAGCAGGCAATACAAGCAACCAAATACCAGCATCTTGCATCCGAAGAGCCTGGCTGAAGCATATGCAACCAACCAAACGCACCCTAAGTTTGCACTTGGCTGCAAAGATTTGTGTTAGCATTAAACAATCTAGTTGAAATATGTTCTGTCAAGCATAATGCTGTATTAAATCTTTTCTTTTGTGTATTTCACAGACCCAAGAGGTTTGTTTTTGGGGGCAGTGTCCTTGGAGATAAGGAACCAATAACCAGGTAAGCTGATACATCTCATTGCTATTGAAGTTGCATCATGAATTTGCTGATCATAATACGTTGTTTGTGTGAATTATTGAATAACAGATGGCCAGTGCCTAAGCCATATTGGTGTGATGAAAGTGATATTGAGGAGGAGGATATGAATGACAAACGTGAACTTGTACCCGACGGCTGCCCAGTAAGATACAGATTTGGATCTATAACTGTGCTCAAGTAGTAGGCTCTTACTCCGCTAGAGCTTGTTTAAGATGCATGTCTTATAGTACTTAGTATATTTAGCGTTGAGACTGTATGCCATGTAAGATGCTGGTTTGATTTTTTTTAATTGCTGTACCTTGACAAAAATGTTATTTACTCTGAGCTTGAACTGCTTTTAATCTCTCCATCTGGACCTGTTTACACACTTTTTTTTATGTCTCAACTCTCAAATAGTCAATCGAGTGACCCTCGGATCTAGAAATAAGCAGCACAATTGGAATCCGCCGGCATCTTTTACCTCTTCTTGCCTGATCAAATGTGGACTGCTGTGACCGTGTGTAAACAGGTCACAACTGTTAGCTTGGCACTGGAGTAAGCAAACTGCTCTCCACCTGCTGTGGCAGCCCAACTAGCTTTGACGCGAGCTCTTCAGGGTGGAAGGAGAGTTGTTTTTTTTTTTTGAACATGGGACTGACTTTATTCATGCAAAAAAGTTACATCGTTTGCTAAAGCATTTAGAATGCAGCTAGGGGGATCATCGTCCCAAATACAATTTTGTTTAAGCGAACGAGCTCGCTGCGCTAAGCTATGAGCTACTTGATTTGCTTCCCTACAGCAGTGCTCAATCGAGATGTCCTGGAATCCACTCCACATAATATTACATTCATCGTAGATGGGAGCTGCAGAATTCGCCGAGAAACCCCCCTCCTGCATAATTTGCACTACCTCCATGCAGTCCGATTGGATAATCAGCCTGTTGCATCCAATTCTTTGAGCTAACATCAGTCCCTCCTTAAGAGCATAAGCCTCTGCCATTTGTGCATCCACTAGGTGCTGCACAAAGCTATGAGTAGCTGCCAGAAAGCCTCCTGAGCAATCTCGAATCACCGATCCAACACTACCACAGCCATCATTTTCGTCAAAACCGGCGTCAACATTCACCATTACCTTCCCCACCGGAGGCTTCTTCCAACCTTGTCTCTGCTTGACCACCTTCTTTTCTGCTAGCATATAATTTTTGGTGAGTGCCGCAATTGCCATGGCAGACCTCGGGGTGTTTTGAACGGTCTCCCCATGAGTAAGTTGCCGACGTTCCCACCAAAAATACCATCCTGCTGTCAGAACTAGCTCTGCAAACCCGACACCCAATTCTTGAATATGATCTTCCTTCGTTATAATTTCTTCCAATAACACAGAGCCTGACCGATCGATGTCCATTACTTGCTGTATTTCACTTCAAGACCCATCGACCTCCATATTTCTTTCACTCTGTCACATGTAAATATGAGGTGTTTTATATCTTCTGCTCCATGCTGACATACAGGGCAACCACCTGAGTCTCCTATATGACGGTTAGCAAGGATAGCCTGACATGGTAGAAGACCTTTAAGCGCCCCAGCCAAATATTTTGATCTTGGCAGGAACTTTCAGTTTCCATAACCTCTTCCACAGCTTGCTTCCATAACCTCTTTCCAAGGAGAGTTGTTTGCTTGATCAGACATGTTACCTGCTGGCTCTTCAGGGTGGAAGGAGAGTTGTTTGCTTGATCAGACATGTTACGATCTTTCGCATCATGGTTCTACCTCTGCAACAAACTGTACAACGCAGATATCTAATGTGGTTGCGTATATACGGCGGTTTAACCTCTTGTCAAGTGAATGATCGTTTGTACGCAGACTGTCCAGATTCACATAATAGATTCTTCGTACAAAATCTTCACACTTCACGTAAAAGAACGGGGGATTTGGCAAAACAAACAGCGGCATCAGTAAGATAAGATGGGGAAACGACTTGCTCAAAAGTCATCACTTCAGATACAAGTGCAAAGGCGACTTGCTCAAAAGGCATCACTTCTGATACAAGTGCAAAGGCGACTTGCTCATTATTTGTATTTGAGATCCCTAAAGCGAAAGGCATTATTCCATACGGCAAAATACGCTTCACTTCAAAAGTACACGGGATATATCACAGTCGCAGACCCGCAGTATATATATATTTAGATCTAGCAAAGTCACAACCAAAATCAACTGTATCTTCTTCGACTCCAGATAATATAAACTAACACGACCAAAGCAAACGAGACCGACCTCTCCCCTCCCTTCGGTCTCTTACCGTCTCAAAAGGCTGACCACGCACTCTGTATTTCCTCACCTGCAAAATTGGTCTCCACATCATTCAGGGTCGTGGCCGCCGTGGAACAGGCCCTCCCTCAACCCTCTAGTTGCTGGCGCTAGCCGGGAGGTAGTACTGGTAGTAGCCCAGCACAGCAAGGAGGGCAACCAGCATGGCAGCGGCCACTGCAGCAGCTGGGCCAGCCCATGACCAGTAAGACTGCACCTTCTTCCTCTTCAGGATCGCCTTGGGTGGCGGGGCCTTGCTCCGGCTGACCACACTCCTGCTACGGACACCCTCCTTCTGTTCTTTCTTCACTGTGGTAGAAGCTGGGGCTGCTTCTTCCTCGGCCTGGGCATCCGTGGCTTCATCAGACTTGGCGTCCGATTCTGAAGGCTCGTCGGTGTCAGCTGCTCCGGATTTCTTCTTGGCTTTCTTCTCCTCTTTCTGAAAGAACCAGTTGTTGCATTGTTACAGTATAGATCATGTGGCAGCGACCGAGAGAAAAAAAAAATAGAGATCTGCATACCTTCAGCTTCTTCTCAGCGTCCTTCTGTGCTCGGGCCGCCGCCTTCACTGCCTGCTTCTCAGCCTGCCTCTTCTTCCTCTCCAACGCAAGCCTGTTCTTCTCAATCTCCTCCTGCCTCTTGATCTCTTTCAACTTGGCCACATCAGCCTCTGTAGGCTTCGCCTTTTCCTTTGGAGGCTCAGCCTCGTAATCATCATCAGCATCCAGAGCAGCTTTTGCCTTGAGCGACTTCACAGGCCCTTTTGAACGGACTTCAACCTTGGGAGCTTCATCTGCTTGGGGAGCAGGCGCTTCCTTGGCTTGTTTTGAAGGTAATTTTACTGGGATGGGCTCTGGTTCTGCAGCTGGCACTGGTGCCTGCGACTCAATAAATATAGGCTTCTCATCAGGATTCCTCATCCGACCATCTCGGCTCAGCAGTCGGCTGTTGAGGGAGGCAAGAATCCTCTTCTCATAGTCCTCTCTGAAGGCCTTGCTTTCACACCATTGGGTCATGAACTTGTCAACCTATCAGTGTAGCAAATGTTCAGTAAAGACACGTGTCAGCATCACATGAGATTGAAGCATTAATATTAACATTTCTAGAAGCACACCTCAGTCTTGTGGAGCTCTTGCAATTCTGGCAGCATACTCCTTGACGAATAGTCCCTAGCTTTATTTAAAACAGTGCGGTTTTGAAGGAAGGATGCATTCTGGATCAAGTGTAGAAGACTATCATTGAGTTGCCACACAATCACAAGCCAACAAAAGCTCACAGAAAACACACACACACACACAGAGAGACAGACACACACAAAACATGTGATGCCACCTCAGTTAAGTTTGAAGACATTGAAGGCCTACAGGAACAAATCCCCATCAGACTAAAATAGTCCTGGTAACATCGTGCCGCTAAATGAACTAGAATTATGCATGGAATTAAACTGGTAGTCAGAATGCACAACATGTGCCTTTGATATAATGTGTCAAATCTAATACATGAAAGAACATAGACATATCACATATACATTCAACTAAAAGCTCAAGGAAAGGTAGCTCATGCACTGCACAGGGATGGATTATCATCATGACATTAGCAATTTATGAGAAGAGAACTGCAAAAGGTATCTAAACAATACAGTGTGTTCCCGTTCCAAACTATTAGCCAAAATCCAAAGGAAGGCCGACTAGAGGAAAAGCAAAAACAAAAGAAGAGGCACACTAATCCAACCCATCCATCACTAGGATGCACACAGCAAAACAAGACAAACAAAAGCTGAAGCAGACAGAAGAGATAGGTTTCCCTAAACCCAAGTCAAAGTCAAAGAATAATGTTACAAGGACAGACATAATCCCTGCAAGGATTTTTGAAGAAAAACTTACTTTCGCATCACGCACTGCTCTCAATTCTTGCAATGATTCATATGCCTTGTCCTTTCTGGTGGTTGCTGCATCTAGTTCTTCTTGAATTGATGCAATCTCAGCATCAACAGCTTTTAACTCATCCTCCAGGACCTTAATCTTAGATCTGACTGCTTGCCTTTCCTTCTTTATTCCATCAATGCCCTCCCCGATGATCTGAATGTTGACCAGTGTTACCTTCTACTTCTTCAGGTCATTATATGCAGAACAAAAGATGAAACAACATACTTACTTTGACCTGGTCCTGTATGGCCTCTTTTTCAACAACTGTATCTTGCAGTTTAGCCCGGTTAGCAGCATTAGAGATGACCTTCGATCTAGTTTTTTCAAGTTCCTTAATTTCTTTGACCAGACGCTTCTCCTCATTTAAGGGTATGCTCTCATGTACTATGCGGTCATTCAGCATCTTGATCTAGGGAGGAGCAACGGACAACAATACTTATAACTAAACATCAAACAAAACAAAGCTCATTTTGCAAAAAAGGTTCAGGGCATACTGTTTGTTCAAGCTCTTCAATAGAAGAGCATAAACCTGCGCCTTGCGCCCTCATAGCATTGTTTTCGTCACGAAACTTTCCTAAACTGTTCCGGAGAGGCTCCATCTCCTTTATCTTCTCATTCACAACTTCGTTATATTGCTTGTTCTCGGCAGACAATGGTTTCAGCTCTGAGATAATACCGGATCGCTCTGCCTGCAAAGAATTTGTAACTTATACAATGGAATATGTTTCGCTTCCCTGGGGCAGTCTACTCCCATTAAGAACAAAATCTAGGCAATTTCACATGCATCCATTAAAACAAGTTACAGAACATGAAATCTCTTCCTGGAGTAGAGATTGCATCAGCAAGGAAGACTACTACAATGAGGACCTGTAAGAACAATACCTTCTTGGCTCTTAGTGCCTCAATAAGTTTAGAACGTGCTTGGATCTTCTTTTGGAATTCTTTGTCAGCCAGCTCAAGTTTTGCCCTCAGCTTAGGATCCTCAAATGAGCGGATCTTGACAAAGTAGAAGGCATAAGTTTGCTTAGGTTCAGGCCACTCATCCTTTGCATCCTTCGGAGGTGCCAGGTCAGTAGCATTCATTGTCGTCTCTGAACCAAAAACAGCAGCCTCTTCACGTTCTTTTGCAGTTGCTTTGCTTTCCTTCTCTTGGAACAGGTTCACTTCTCCATCTGATACTTTGACCTCTGCTGGTGCTGTTTCAGCTCCAACGACCTCCATTCCCATGTCCCTGCAGCTACAGCAGAGAAAACTGTTAGTGGAACAGGTTACAATGAGATAGAATAAAAAAACAAAATCTGAGGAACTTCTTTTCGTGGCTTGCAATATATACAGTTAACTGAATCTTTACTTCCAAATTGTTTTTACTCGGCTACACAAGAAGTGCAAATGTAAACTAAACACCGATAGCTGGCAAACAAACAGAGATCAAAGTAAATGTCACACAACACCCAGAAACCGGCCAATCCAAAAGGCATGTTGATCAAATAAGCATGAAAAGATCAAACAGGGCTTTATGTAAAACGAAGTAAAATTAAGGTGCAATGAAATGGGGAGTTATCTCCACCAGGTGACCCCCACCAAATATGTCTCCTACCCAAAACTGAAAGTCATCAAATCACTGATCCAATCCCCGTCTAAGAATAATTCCAAATTAAGCCCAACCAAAGCACCATATGTCCACATCCAAATCTACTCATCCATTGTGCTAAGGAGTGACTGGAATTGACTGCAGCTGCAGTCCCGAATTTTAGCATCTGTCAGGGATATGGGAAAGGGCTGAAGGCTTTTTACATAAAAGGTAGGGTTTCGGGTTTCCTTTTGGGGCTTTACAGTTTGTTTGTTTGTTTGCTAGCTGACGTGTCTACTTTGTGCTTCCAAAACAGGAAAGGTGGTCAGAAAAAAGTGCAGTGGGGCCAGTGTGCTGATGCAATTCTGGTGCTGGGTCAAGTTACAGCAGCATAACTTGTATGAGGGCATGCAATGATGCCACTCAACTCAACACAGTCACAGCTCACGAGTTCCCTGGGCAACGTGATGAGGTGTACAACTAGCACCCAAAGTTGATGCCCACATGATATCTGCCCATGACACATGATTCTGTCAACATTTCCTTAGCATAGCTGAGGGTCACGTTATCATTCAGCTCTAACACAATAGTGGAAACACCCGCAGTTTTCGCATGCAGTGGGATGAATGTGACCAGTATGAACTCTAGAAATCTAGCCCCAGAAGATAGGTGATCATGATATGGAAAGCAATTGAATTCACTGCACACCTTCCTGCAGTTGGCCCACTGACATACAGCCACGGTATACCAATAACATGGCAAAGCCTCTAAGCAAACTAGAGCAGCGGATTCAACACATGAACTGGACCCAAAGGCTACTACTCCTATCCTATCGAAGGAAAAATCTACGTGCCCAAGTAAGATGACTAGCAGAGGCGCGAAACTCTCCGCATCGCCAGCACGCGCGGGATCCGATTTAGAACCCAGCCACGACGCCCGGTCAAACCCAGGCGCGATCCGCGAGGCACCGCAGATCACAGTCATACCACCTCCAATTGTCCTCCCTCCCGCGGGCAACCCCAGCCCAGTGAGCCCGCCGATCCAGATCTACCGGACAACCGCTCCCGGTTCCCCCGCGCCCATTTCAATCCACCACGGGACCGATCGCCGCAAATCGCAACAAAAAAAATACAAAAAAACAAAATATCCCACCGCCTCACGAACCGGAAGGGAACACAGCCACACCGGATGACGGAGCGCCTCCACCACCCCCGCGTTCCTCCGGGGTGGCCGCAGCCCACCGGATCAGAGGGAGGGAGGGAAGCAGCTCCGACACGGCGAGCCAAATCTAGCGGCGATTCAAAAGAGAGGACAGACGTACGACAGCGGGGGGACCGGCGAGCCGAGGAGCCCACTCACCAGGCGAGGGTGGCGCGGAGGCGAGGCGAGGCCGCGCTCGCTCCGATCTGGCGACGGCGGTGGGGGCGAAGGCCGCCAAATCTGGAGGCGCACGCCGGCTCGGGTGGGGGTGGTGATGTGGATTTGGGAGGGGAAGGGGGGAGAGAAAGGAGAGGGGGGTTTGGCCGCGTGTGCCTGCCTACAAGTAGAAGAAGCCGAGAGAGCCAGAGAGGGTTAAATACGAAATGGATTTTTTTTTTCACCCACTGGGTTTGTTTGGTAGCGATGCCATCGTGTACCGGGGCAGGCAGGAATGGATCGTGCTCGTGCCGATGCCGTGCCCCTCTTGCTGCTCGTGCTCGTCTTCAAAGGGAAAGGAAATGGCATGGGCTGCGCGTCGCGCCCGCGTGGGTCTGCGTGTGCGTGTGGTCACTGTGGTGTGACGTTTGTGCGTAATGGGCCCGGCTCTGCCTGTTTAGATGATGGGCCCGGCGATCTGCTCTCGTAAATCATCATGTTTTCCTTTCCGGGCCCTTATAAAGGTTTTTTTGAGCATATGATTATTTAGCATGAGACAAAATATATAGATTCGGTCCAAAAGAGGGGAGGAATCGTATGGTTAGTGTTGGATCGAAATGCTATTAAGATTATTGGGAGGACAAAATATCCGGCAGAGCTTAGACTTGAAATTTAGGTTCGAGCATTCAGGATCTTTAAATGTTGCCACCATTTGAAGCGCCAGCCATGAGGGAGACGATCCGTGGTGGGGCAACAAAGGCAGACGAAGAAGGCAGAGAGAGAAATAAGGGCATGCAGAACAGTTTAGACATCTACTGTCTGTTTGATGTATAAAAACAACTAAATAAATATGTAGCTTTACAATGGTTGTCTGTATGATATTTAATGTCTTCACTGATTTGTGTTATTTTACTTGGGAGCACGAGCCAAAAGCAACAGACGAGATAGTAAACAACAACATACTCTTTTTCACATGTAATGATGGCCACGCCACCTCATTTTGCTGATGTGGACTCAAACAACAGACAGTTGTTGTCTAACCGTTGTATATGCCCTAAATCTCAACTCCTTTACTTGCTGCTGGTAGTGGATGCATTAGTTGCGTGCTAGTGGCTCCATTGAACAATTGGGTAGTTGCCTTGGGTGGCAATCGGCAAGGGCAATGTGGGTATTGGAGGATTGATTGATGGTGAGAAGCCGAGAAGGCAGCAACGGGGAAGATATAATCATGGCTTTACGACGATGAGTCGATGATGTCCTCCTGTGAGTCAAACTAGTGTGGCAGTAGACAGAGGATATAGCGCCAAAAAATGGGTACGGGAGACAAGAGAAGCTCACCATTGAGGCCTTGTTTAGTTCGCGAAAGTTGAAAAAGTAAGTTGCAAAAGTTGAATCGGAAAGCGTGTCGCGAGAGAAGGGACATGTTTTTCAATACGTTATTTTTGCGAAACTTGCAGAAACTTGCATGAACTAAATAAGACCTGACAAGGAATGTAGCAGAACAGAGCGGGTGGTAATTAGAGACCTCATGGGTGTCAGACGCGGGCAAACGTGTGCGACAAGGCGACTTTGGTTGTGCTACATACATTTCACCTAAAAAGTATCTTTCCATGGATTCGAAGAATTCAAGATGTCTTTTAAGAGGTCCAATACGTCTACTCCTATTTTTTTAGTCCTTTTTCTGTTTCTGGCTAATGAGCAATAGTAGTCACATAAAGAATCATGTCATTTCCCTAGTATTCTCCTGTGCTAAGGCAATACCACTTCTTGGATCTACAGAAATTTTCTCAGCCATCTATGTCCAGTTGCCGGATACTGAGGGTCTGTTTGGAACAGCTTAAATTCTGCTTGTGGCCAAAATAAACTGAAACTATTAGCCAAACGGTATGCTTTTTTGCTGCTTTTTTTGGCCGCGCTTCTCCCCACCGCTGCCATTTGTATTAAAACGCAGAAGCTGGGCCAGATCCGCTTCTCAAATAAGCAATTTTTTTCAAATTTGTGCATCTTATCTGAGAAGCGCTTCTATCGACAGCGGTTCCAAACAGGGCTAGAGAGGAGAGAATCCTCGACTCGTAGTCCTCTCTGAAAGCCTTGCTGCGGCACCACCGGGCCATGAACTCGTCAACCTACACATCATAGCAAAAATGTTCGGTACGGGTACACATGTGAGCGTCACAAAAGATTTATGTCAAGAGACAAAAGTATTAACAATTTCAGAAGCGCACACACCTTGGTCTTGTGGAGCTCTTGCAATTCTGTCACCATTCCCCTTGAAGCATAATCTCTAGCTTTATTCAAATGCGCTCGGTTTTCAAGGAATGCCATGTTCTGGATCAAATACAATACAGCAGAGTATCAATCATCAGTAACCCCACATGGCTGTTTCAGAAATAACTAGAAGAAGACTTTGCTAATGCTCAACAGAGCAGTAGTGTCCAAAAGAAACAACCTATTAGCCCAAGCACATCAGGCAAAACAACATTATGAGAGCAAACACGAGGAATTTTCAAGATATGTGAACTTACTTGCTCATCACGTGCTTGTCTCAGTTTGGCTAATGACTCATATGCCTTGTCCTTTCTGGCAGTTGCTGCAGCTAAATCTTCTTGCATTGATCCAATCTCTGCATCAACAGCCTTTAGCTCGTCCTCCAGGACCTTAATCTTAGATCTCACTGCTTGTTGTTCCTTCTTCATTCCATCAGTGATATGAATATTGACTATCGGTTCTTCTTAGTTCTTTGGCGAAATATATAGAAACAAATTATGAAGGTGCAGTATAGTATACAAAGGCCCTGTTTAGTTCACGCACTATGCATAACGTTTTGCATAACGCACGTTCCCCAATGCACTTTTTCTCTCTGTAAACACTATGCATAACGCAAAAACACTATGCATAACGCTGCATCTAAACACCCCCTACTCTGACCTGGTCCTGTCTGGCCTCATTTTCGCCCATTTTACCTTGGATTTTAGCTTGATTAGCAGTATTGTAAAATTGAGATCTGGTTTTTTCGAGGTCCTTAATTTCCTTCACCAATCGCTTCTCCTCATTTAAAGATATACACTCATGAATTATCCGGTCATTCAACATCTTTATCTGTCGAGAAACAATATGGAGAAAAAATAAAAATTATTTCCGTGGAAGCTGAGTTAATTAACAAAGGGTTCAGTCATACCTTGTGCTCCAGCTCTTCAATAGAAGAGCATAAACCTACGCCCTGTACCTGCATGGCATTCTTTCCATCAGTAAACATGCCTAACCGGTTTTGAAGGCATTCCATCACTGTCAACTTCTCAGCCACGCCTTCATGACATTGTTTGTTCTTTTCAATTAATGACTTCAATTCCGAGATTATAATGAAGCGCTCCCCCTGTAAATAAAGGATAAGTTGCAAAACGTGATACACAATGGTTAAAGCATGCACGTCGCTCCTCCAGTAGCCTACTCCCATTGAGAACACATTTAGACCGGCACCCGAATAAAAATGGTAGTAGGGCATGAACCCTTTGTCTGTAATACAAAGTGATGCATCTTGCAGTCTTGCATCAGAATGGAAGATTCTAATTCCATGAGGACCTGCAAGTAAGAACAGTACCTTCTTGGCTCTTACAGCCTCGATAATTTTCGAATGAGCTTGGTTCTTCTTGTTGAACTCCTCGTCGGCCTCCATGAGTTTTGCTCTAAGTTTAGGATCCTCGAATAAGCGGACCTTGACGAAGTAGAAGGCATGATTTTTCTCACGTTCAGGCCACTTCTAAGCATACACTCAAACACACACAAAAAAAATCAGAGAACAAACAAATCTATGTCCATATCCAATATAGGTGTGATTTTCAAGGCATGTAGATTATTAATATAAATAA
>CM014271.1:35037194-35071886 GCA_004135705.1 Alloteropsis semialata
GCCTTTGTAGCACACCACTAGGTTCGCAGTGTTGGCTCCCGAGTGGTTCGGGGCCAATCGAGCCCGAGAGGCACACTGACTTGATGACGGCGCCAGCCCCCGAGCGTGGGAGCTGTTCGAGCCTTAGCGGCACGCCATCAGGTTCGCGGTGTTGGCTCCCGAGTAGTTCGAGGCCAATCGAGCCCGAGAGGCACACCGGCTTGATCGTGGCGCCAGCCCCCGAGCATGGGAGCTGTTCGAGCCTTAGCGGCACGCCGACTACTTTGTCTTGGTCGAGTGCTCCGGAGTCATTTTTTACCGTTGGCGTCCGGCGTGTAACGGAAGGTGAAGCGCCCAACGGCTCTTTGTACCGTTTCGCCCGCCTCCGCTGATCGCGCGATCTCGCGGTAATTTCGGGCATCAAGGCGCGCTATAAAAGGCGAGGATTAACCCCGGAGGGTAATCTCCTCATTTCCAGATCTGCTTTCCTCGTTCTTCGCATTTCACCCCGCCGCCACCAAAGCTCCCCTTGCTCGCAAATCCTTTGCGCGATCTCAGCCACCACGGGGAGTGTAGCCTCGCTGATGCGTGTCAAGACCCCCGCAGTGAAATCCATGGCGGGTAGGAAGAAGTTTGCTGCCGGCGCCGTCCCGAAGACTGACAAGATCCCTTCCCCTGTCCTCGCGTGGACGCGGGGGAAGGTGACAACGGAGGCGTTGGAGGAGATGGTGGAGCGGAGCGTCCTGCCGCCTCAGGCCGTGGCGGAATGGCGGCCGAGCGCGGGGGAGGTATTCCCGTCGGAGAACTCCGGCGAGTTGGTCCTCTTCAAGCCCTTCTTCGAGGCGGGGCTTGGTTTGCCCACGGGAGCATTCTTCCGCGGGCTGCTGCACTACTACGGGATTGAGGCGATCAACCTCAACCCGAACTCCATCATGGCGATCTCGGTCTTCATCCACCTCTGTGAGGCGTACTTAGGTATTTCTCCCCACTTCAATCTCTGGAGGTACTTGTACTGGCTGAAACCTCAGCCAAGCGAGGAGAAGATGGTGGTGGTCGGAGGAGCCGGCTTCATGCTTCGTCAGGGGCGGAAGGACGACTACTTCGACATCGCCCTTAACACCTCCAACAAAGGGTGGAAGGCCGAGTGGTTTTACGTCGGGAACCACGCGCCGGCGATCCCGTGCCACACCGGCGAGCGGCCGAAGGTCCAAGACTGCTGGAACGAGCTCCCCGACGCCTCGGAGATGGACCAGGTGGAGGAGCTCCTTGAGTTGATCAAGGAGTTGAAGCTTCAGGGCCTGACGGCAGTCGGCATCGCCTGCAACTTCAGCAGGCGGTTGGTCCAGCCCATTCAGGAGCGGAAGCACCCGGGCTTCGAGTACTCGGGGCGGGACGACCCCACTCGGGCTGCCAACCGCACCGTGGGGAAGGAGGAGATGAAGGAGCGGGTCGGCGGCTTCTTCCTCGGGCGAGTATCGGAGAAGGGACAGCCGCGCCCTTTTTCGTTGAAGAGGCCTCCACCACCGGTGAGTTTCTTTCCGAGTCCTTTTGAGTGTTTTTTCTTGACTTGTTTTCTTGTTGCGTCCGTTGGCCGTTCTGATTTTGCGCCTTTTCTTGCGCAGGATCGATGCTTCGAGTTCTTTTCTGCTGCTCCACTTCCGGAGGACTTCCCGAGGAAAGTAATCCTCGAGGATACGCCACCGGCTGCTCAGGGAGGCACTCGGCCAGAGAGGCCAGTTCGACCGACTGCGCCCCGTATATGGGCGCCGAGTGATACGGAGGGCTCCCTGAGTCCTTCTGATGAAGAGGTGGTGGAGGACCGTCCGCGGAAGCGCCGGGCGGCAGTGGCAAAGAGGAACAGCCGTCGGGGCGGCGCTCCCAAGCGGGCGGTGGAGGTGGATGACGGGGCGGCCGAGGACTCGGCCACGCTGTCGGATGAAGCGCCCTCCGTCCGGGACGCGGTGGCAGGTACGGCGCCGCCGCCTCCCAAGCGGAGGCGCACGAAGAAGGTGGCGGTGAAGAAGCCGGACGCGCAGCCGGCTCAGAGGCCGTCTGCGGGTTCTGAGGCCGACGTTGACGAGCCGGTGCGTTCTTCACCGGTCATCACGGAGGAGGAGGAGAAGGACGAGGCCGTGCCAGACGAGGTGTTCCAAGAGCAGGAGCACGCCCGGGCTATGGGCGTTTCGGTGGAGGAGAGGCGGCGCATGGTGGCGGAGACACTTGTGCAAGCCTCGGCGGACGCCAGGCCGGTCTCTGACTTCAGGCCGATCCCCGCGGCGATTTCGACGCAGCGGCGCCCCAAGCTCCCCGTCATTTGGCCCCGGGTTGCGATTGTAAAGGGTACTCGGTGAGTAGTTGATCTTCGCGTTTCTTCTTGTTGTCCGAGTTCTTGTACTAACTTCCGAGTGCTTTTTTCAGTAATGCCTCCGATCTGGACGGAGAGGCGGCGAGTGGAAGGGCTCCCTTGACTGAAGCTCTGAGAGATCCGAGTGCTCCTCCCGCCGCTCCTGCAGGGCAGTCGTCCTCGGGTGCTTCGCCCAAGGCGGCGGATTCGGCGAGTGGTCCGGGCGCGGCGCAGACTGCAGAAGTTCCAGTCAGGCCTGACCCGGAAGTGGTGGAGGAGGTGCCGGCGGCCGATGAAGCGGCGATTACTCCGGTCGTTGCCGGAGATCCAGTCGCGGACACGGTGATCGGGTCGCCCGTCGGCGCCGGCGATGTTGCCCGGGAGGAGATCCAGGAGGAGGACCCGCCGAAGGAGTCGGACACCTCGGGGACTATCGCTGTCCCTGGGGCAGATGCCGCGGCGGAGAAAGAGGGCTCGGTGATTGCCGAGCTCCAGATTGCTGTCGACCACGCGCAGCGCCTTGCGGCGGTAAGTTTTCCTCCCCTGTCTTGTTCATCTTTTCTTTCTCTTTGTTGGTATTCTGAGTCGTCCATCTTCTCTGAGCGCTTGTAGAAGCTGGCCACGCTCCGGCAGTCGCGCCTTGCGCAGGCCCAGGACGCGGAGTCGGCGCTCCTTCGTGCGGCGAAGGCGGAAGCGGAGCTCAAGCGGGTCAGGCGTCAACGCGACGCTGCCAAGAAGAGCCTGAATGACGCTGTCGTATCGGCTTACACTTTGATTATTTAATATCTTGTCCAAAGACACAGCTGATCCATTATTTACATATCGGTCATATTTTATGCTTTATTTTATTTAAAGGCTGATCTGTTACAAGGTCCGATCCTGATTGGTCCGATTCTGAGGTCCGATTAGATGACTGATTGAGGTCCGATTATATTGGTCCGATTGAGGTCATCTATGAAGTCCGATTTTGAGGTCCGATTGGCATCGGCCGATACATTCTGATTGGGTCTTGGCTAAAATCCGACGTGCCTTCGCCGTTTGGAATAGAGCCGGCACAATCAAAGGGTAATTTAACTATTTTATTCCCTTGTCAATTTCAGGTCAAATTGACTGGCACGCCGCGAACTCGAACTAGGTGCAGGGCTGGCACTGCAGCGAAGCAGATCTCCCTGGTCCACGTGTGCTGACCGCGGAGGATACGACCGCCGATTTTCCGCGTCAACAGCCTGGATGCTTGATCGGATTTGGATAAGTTCCTGCTCCAATTGTTGTTCTCTGGCTCGAAGATTCTCAAGCTCTGACTGGATAGAAGCAGGACGAGCCGATAATTCTTCAATCAGTTTTGTTGACTCGTCAGCTTGGGCACGTTTTTCATCCCTGGCCTTGATCAGATCCTGCTGGGAGGTCCGATTTTCGATCCGGCGATTAGCTTGCATCACTGGGAAGGAATGGCCTTCTATGTATGCCGCCGGAATCAATGCTTCCTCTAGGTCTGATGGGAGCTGACCTCGCAAAGTCTTGACGATTTCACGAATCGACTCTGCATCTTGGACGAGATTGACGATGTTTTGATGAAGGAGTGCGGATATGTCGAGCAGTTTTGCCTTCACTTCATCAGACAGCAAGTTCTGCCCAGAACTGATTTCTTCCTCTTCAGTTTGTAGCCGATCAAAATCGACTGATATGGTCTGGCTGGTTTGAGGAGTATCTTGAGCCTGCAAAAGAAATAATTAGATATAATATCAAAAGCTGATATGATTATATCGGGCTAGAAAGCTTACTTGTTTCCAGGCTAGTTCTTGCTCGGGTCCGATTAAAGGGTTGTTACTGCCCTGGATGTTTACTTGAGCAATCTCAAGATCCGTCAAGACATTCTGAATGATTTGGAAGAATAAGGATAAGTTGGCTATCAATTATTAAAGAAATTGATCAATGATTACCGTTACTTCTGTAGAATCAGATGATCGGACCTGTGGAGGAGTTACTGGTTGATTTTCTTGAAGGCCCTGATCTATTTGTGCTTGTTCTGCTTGAGGTGGCGGGCTTGATTGACGAGGCGACCCAGTTATAGTCCTCTCAGATGAAGACGTATGGCCCGAGTGCTCCTGAACTGGGCTTGATTGCATCTGAATAGGGCTTGATAGTTTTTGTGGGTCCGATTCTGGTGCTTCTTCGGCCGATGGGCTTGAAGACTTGGTCGGACTGGGCTGGCGTGCAGAAGATTCTCTGATGACCTGAATTTACAAAAAGGATTAATTCCAATAAAGAAAGAAATCAAGTTGATGAAGTTCTTGGACTTGCCAGAGCAGTCTTCGGGCGTTTGGGAATTTTAGAGGACGCCCGCTTCTTCCTTTTCCTGCTGTCGTCGTGTGCCGACAGAAGCTTGCCAATAGTGGGAGAGTCACAGCCGATCCACGGATCTGGCGAGATATTGCTGTAGACGACTTGTTTCCCCGATCGAGTCATCGTTGGAGGGGTACGATCGACGTCCTGGCAAAGAATTGTTCAACAAA
The DNA here is from genome assembly GCA_004135705.1 of Alloteropsis semialata. Classification (NCBI taxonomy): domain Eukaryota; kingdom Viridiplantae; phylum Streptophyta; class Magnoliopsida; order Poales; family Poaceae; genus Alloteropsis; species Alloteropsis semialata. The sequence continues at coordinate 35,042,031 of CM014271.1, forward strand.
ATAAAGTTATGTAAAGGAGGGAAGCAAGTTCACAAATATTACCTCTGGTCTGCCCTTGAAAGTAGGCTGCAACTTCCGGACATAAGTTTTGCAGGCGATGCAGAATAGGTGTTGACGCCATTCGGCCCACCATGTGTTGAAGGTCCGATGAGCTACAAGGCAGATTGCAAAGGTGTCCAGATTGGTTTTGTCAATAGGAGGCTCAAGCCCTAGAAGACGATCCCATTCCAAGCCTGTGTCAACTTTTCCCCTTGGAAAAACTTGATCGGTCAAGATTAGGTAGGGTGGAAGCTGTCCAATGCCAAACTGACGAGCGGCCAAGTTTGGATGATAGTATTCATAGGATGATTGCCCTGGCTTGCTCAGACTGAGGCCGATCGGGAGAAATCGAGCATTGATGCAAGTTCGGAAGATTGTCAGGGCTTCTGAATCTGCCTCTACAATCATGTTGAATTTGAATTTGTAGGGCAGCTCGAATTCATCAACACTGTCATACAGGAACCATAGCGCCTTATCATCAGCAATACCTCTGTAGAGAAGTGTAAAGTATTTGGATGATTCTTTGGCCGATAGCTTCTCAGTAGGGAAACCCATGGCAGCTTCACCAAGTGAAGTACATCGGCGCCAGGTGATCTCTTCCGATTCAGGCTTGCTTTCTGGGAATTTGTTCTTTCGAAAATCTACCTTGACGGCCTTGCTCAGATGTAGCATCAACCACATCTGAATGAACCACCATGGTCCGCCAAGATTGGTGATAAGTGATCCGGTCCTCAGGCGCTTGGCGACTTGATGAAGCAGATTGTATACTGCTCCCAGGAGGAACTGACCGAGGTTGATGACATGGTCGCTTACCAGCAATTCGGCCAGGTGTTGGAAGTTGGCCGTTGGACCAAGGGTGGTACCGCAAAAGAAGAATCTGTCCAACCACATGTTCAGAAAAGCCACATGCTCGCGGTCAGTCACGGGTCCGGTCCGATGATTTTTCTCCATGTATCCTGTCCAGCCGCCAGAGTTTTTGGTCTTGAAATGGTGTTTAAGTTTGATATTAAGCCGGAAGGGGCGTTTGTCGCCGGTGACATTGAGGCCGAGAAGCATGACTACATCAAGTAGTGTTGGGGTCATCGGACCATGTCCAAAGAGGAAGGCGTTCAGTGCATCGGACCAGAAGTGTGATGCGGCGATCAAGAGATTCTCATTTTTAGCGATGGGTCCGATGCTGAGGCCAATACACTGGGCGATATCTAATCTATCCCAGATTGCAGACTTGGAGGCCGACACTCTTAGATACCAGTCTTTCCATCCGGGGAGAACTGTCGGCCAGGAACGGAATGCATTCTTCCAATCTTCGATGTCGAGTCCGAAAGTTTTGAAAGGAATGCGCAGGGTTTCCAGATTGATAATCTCGGTCGGGTCCGGATCTCCCATTGGACCAAGAAAATAAACCCCATGGACATCGCCTACAGGGATTAGGGTTTGGGCACGAATGGCCTAGAAGAAGATTGCGAAATGAGGACAAGTTTTAAAAGCCGAATTTCAAGCAGAAAGTAAAGTCGGATTCAGTAGGGTACCTCTGGGATTGGGTGACGTAATTCTCCTACTGATGGTCCTGCGGGCGTCGAAGAGGAACCTGAGGCGAAGAAAGTTGATGAAGAGGAGGCTGAGGAGTTTGCTGATGCCGCCATTGTCGAGCTTGAGGCTACCGCCATTGTCGAGGTCATGACGGCCGCTATGGTGGAAATCGCTGCCGCTGATGAACTTGCTGGAGCCGAAGCGGAGAGGGAGGCGGATGCGGAAGACTTGAGGACGCCCATGGAAGAAGATTCAGCCATTCGAGTGGATTTTGATTAGGGACTTGAGTAGATGCAAATGGTCGTTCGGGAGAAAGGAGGAAGAAGATGAGCAGTGCGGGTTCTTGGCGAGGAAGGAGGAGTGTACAGCGTGGCCGCCGGTGAAGATTTTTATAAAACGGTCATGGCCCGAAGATCGAGGAGCCGCACAGTGCAGGGATGGAGAGTTTCGGCACGAAAATCGGTGAAGGAGTTATGATGACAGATACGAATTTTGGAATAAAACATATTTTATCCCAAAATTGGGGGGCATGTGTTGACACCGGATTTTCGCACCAGGTATGCTGAGTCATATGATGACGTGGTAAGGCTGGTGGACCCATTGACTGGTCAAAGCCGAAGATGACAGAGAAGGAAGCCGATATGCAGAAAAGGTCCGATAAGGCAAGGAGTCCAATCTAGTGACGAACAGAGAAGGGCGCGTCGGCTGAGAGAGGAAGCGTATCAAATATGAGGACTATTTCCTTTTTAGAAGGCGTATTGAGAAGTCCCATTCTATCTTAGAATAAGTTTACTTTATCTGCAAGTTAGTCTAGTCCGATCAGGACTCTCTATGACCAGGGTATAAATATGAACCCTCGTCCATTGTAAAAAGGATTCTCACAATCAATACAACCCGGCTTCACGCCAAAAACCCTAGTAGTAGTTACCGACGAAGCTCATTGGTGGACGGGCTGCATCAGTTCTGATCTCCGGCTTACCAGTAAGTTAGTCAACTTATCGAACTAGTATAGGCTTTGAATTGAGGCGCATCGCCCTTTCTCGTTTATACTGTTCAACCGATTTATCCTGGATAATCAAGATTGATATAGATTCCCTACGTCGGAGCTAGATCAATATTGATTATTCAACAGATTATCGTTTATCGGACTGCACTTTATGTCTAGATTCCCTACGTCGGAGCTAGATCATCAAGATTAGTCTAGATTCCCTACGTCGGAGCTAGAGTAATCTTGGTTATTTAAAGGCAGTTTTTTGCGGTTTGCTTGGAGTTGCTAGATTGGTTTAGATCTACGCCATGTGAATTAATCTACTTCTTCAACGGCTTTGAGCATTGATCTTGGTCCGATTTAAGCAATACTTATCTTACAGCATCGTTCTAGGTCTGATCTTGCTTTGTGGTTTAATCAGGTTGTTCTTTGGGTATTGCACTGGTGTAGATTCCCTACGTCGGAGCTGGATCATTGCAATACGATTAGATTGATCTTTGACTGTCATGCTTGATTTAGATTCCCTACGTCGGAGCTAGATTCATCTTGATTAGTCAAAGGAAGCTTTGGTTATGCCTGATTGCTATTTGAATGTTAAGTGTGGTTTAGATTTCCTACGTCGGAGCTAGGTCTTGCTTGATTATTTGATAGCATATCTTAGAATCAGAACGATCCTGTTAATGTTTTTTCTGCTTATTTGCTTAATCTAATTAACACTTGTGCGAGCATCTTGTTTAGTTGACAGGTTGGTGAGTTGAGTTTGATTGTTTAGCTATCTGATCTGATCATAGCTGGAGAAATCTAGATTCCCTACGTCGGAGCTAGATTTCTCTGAAAAGGTTCTGGTCCGATTGGCTGGTTAGATGGTCCGATAAGATAAATCAAACTGGCAACTAGGCAAGATGGACGATGTATCGGCTTACACTTTGATTATTTAATATCTTGTCCAAAGGCACAGCCGATCCATTATTTACATATTGGCCATGTTTTATGCTTTATTTTACTATTCAAAGGCTGATCTGTTATAAGGTCCGATCCTGATTGGTCCGATTCTGAGATCCGATTGGATGTCTGATTGAGATCCGATTATTTGGTCCGATTGAGGTCATCTATGAAGTCCGATTTTGAGGTCCGATTGGTATCGGCCGATACAAGTCTGATTGGGTCTTGGCTAAAATCCGACGTGCCTTCGCCGTTTGGAATAGAGCCGTCACAATCAAAGAGTAATTTAACTGTTTTATTCCCTTGTCAATTTCAGGTCAAATTGACTGGCACGCCGCGAACTCGAACTAGGTGCAGGGCTGGCACTGGAGCGAAGCAGATCTCCCTGGTCCACGTGTGCTGACCGCGGAGGATACGACCGCCGATTTTCCGCGTCAACAATAAACAAGGGTAAAAGTGTGTCGCTAAGGAGCATCAACACCCGTTACATAACTAACTAGTCTATAGCCGCGCCATCCCCACCACACAACCCTAGCTGCGTCATTTCCACGCCGCACCCGCTCTCTAGCTACCCACGCCGCACCGCCGCTCTCTCCTCTAGATCTGCCACCTCTGACGGCGAGGACTCACGGCGGAGGTGCCCCGCTTCAAGGAAACCTTCACCTGCTCCTGCTCCTTCTCCTGCTCCTACTTCAAGGACAGCAAGGGCCCGGCGGGTCTTCATCTACCACCGGCGGGCGGCGCGGCTTGAAGACCCGTCTCCATTGCGAGGACACCTTCACCTGCTCCTACTCCTTCTCCTGCTCCTTCACCTACTCCGGCGGGAGGCGCGGCGCGGCGGGGCTTCTCCTTCTCCTTCTCCTGCTCGGCAACGGCGACGAGGTGAGTCCTCCATCCTGTTCCTTCTCCTGCTCTTCATTCTGGATGCAAATGGATTAAAATAGCCAATGTGCTTCTGAATAGATGTAAACTTTGGTAGCCTGATTACAGGAACTGTCATTATAGCTTGCTTGAGACAAACTTATATCATGCTGTCAAGCCCAATCTGTCAATGTGCTAATTAGAATGACAATAGAATCTGTACCACTTTGTATTGAACCTACTTAGCACATTACTGGGAGTAGTACTCGAGCCCGCAAGTCAAGGACACAAACCAGATGGCCAGAAGACAGGGTGACTGCAACTGGACTTGATGACCAAGGTTGGCCTGTCCCAGATGCTACGAGGGATAGATTTGTATTGGTCTGTGGCCTCATTGCTCAGGAGAGGGTGTCAATCAACATCAAGCTTGAGGAACTCCCAGTGGAGGACAAGAATGACTTGTTCACTGTTTTAGAGGGAAAGCTAGAGTACCCAGCCAATCTGTCCAGAGCTGAGCGCGAGAAGGCAATTAAGTCAGCTTTGAAAGAGATTGGGAGTTTGCACCGGCGATTCAAGTCCCATTTAAGAGCAGATTATGTGAGGCAAGACGTGCTTCCCTTTGAGAAGCATCCCTTTTTGAAGCCAGAAGACTGGGAGAAGTTTGTGGAGACAACCAATTCTGAATTTTTTGAGCAGACGAGCCAAGAGATGAAAGATAAGAAAGCAAAGCACACTAAGCCGCACAAGATGGGCAGAAAAGGTTATGCTGGTAAAAGGAAAGATTGGCAGGAGGAGGATGAAAAGCTAGCTGCAGAAGGAAAAGAGAACCCTTGGAATCAATTTCCTGGCCGTTCGAGGCCATATCTGCGGGCAAGGTCACAGAAGACCACCGATACCAGCGGGGACATAACATTCAGTTCCCCTCTGGTGGCGGAGGTAGCAGATAAGGTGAAAAGATATGCAGCTGAAGCTAGCGATGGTTCTTTCACTGGGGTTAGGGAGAATGATGTTCTGAGCGCGGCACTTGAGAATCCAGAGCATCGAGGTCGAGTCCAAGGTGTGTCTAGTTCACTCAGTTGGGGTATAGGGTTTGGCGAAGAGTTTGCTAGAATGTACAGGAAGAAGATGGGGAGGAGGTCTGATGCGGACAAGGAAGAGATATTTGATGAAGCATTAAGTAGAGTTGTGGAGTTGCTAAGAGTTGCAGGCGTGAACATACCAGATGCTGTGTAACCCCCAACAAGGACACAAGAGTAGATGCGAGGAAGAGGAAGAAGCGCATGTCAACAGTGAAGAAATTGAGTGTCCATCACTTGAGCCGGACACAATTGATCTACTGATAGAGTCAACAAAGTACAGTCTTTTGGATGGCAGTGGGTATAACATGGAGCTAGCATTAGCTACTGTCTATCCAGATCAAGAGACTTGCCATACAGTACCGGTAGAGGGTGGGTATGCTGTGGTGCAACCTACTTACGTGTGGGCCAATGCTAGGCACATCAATCTGCCTATCCCAGTAGGGGATGAGATCACAACCCTAGGTGATTCTCTCTTGAAACGGATACAGTGGCCAAGGACGAAAATCCTTATACCACCCAGGTCAAGATCTTCCATATCTGCAGCCACATTAGCTGGTACACCTTCTGATGGAGCTACTGCAGCTCAGCAACTTCAGCAACAGGAGGCTCAAAAAACCCTGCTACTACAGGCAGCCCATCAGTCACAGCAGCCACAGTAGCAACAGCCACAGCAGGAGGCACAGCAGCAGGAGCCACAGTAGAAGACATAGCAGCAGGAGCAGCCACAGCAGGAACCACCGCAGCAGCCACAGCAAGAGACAAAGCACCAGCCACAAAAATCAAACGTTGTCCCTGTTTGGACTACGTCTAATCCAAAATACAAGCCTGGTGAGCCTATGTTGTCACAAGAGGCTTTAAAGGCTGCTGGGCGAAGTTGTGAAGCCTTGCATTCTTACGTCATGGTTCAAAGTGCGAATGGTGCAGATGGCATTCTTGCAAAGTTGGCTGCATCCTACTTTGAAAGTGATGGTGAATTAAACTTCACAATTGGATTCAATAACTTGTATGACCTTTTCAACCTGGACAGTCTGGATGTTAGCTTGTTGAGGTGCTGGACAATGTAAGTCCCTTCACACTAAAACATATATTCTTTATTTTTTACCAAAAAGTTCATGCTAACAATTTTTTTATTTGTAGGAAAATAAAGAAACATGCAGTGGATAGGGACTGCAATGTTGGGTTTTTGGACCCACAAGTATTCTCGTCCACAATGATTCAATTCCAGACCAAAGCTATAACAGAAGCAATTAGAAAGGTTATGAACCACGACTTTGTGGATGGGTGCCTACAACACCTGTGGCCATTGGGTACTAGTGATCATTGCTCTCAAGTGGAATGTTGTTTGGTATTTAGATTCTGCTAAAACTTGGCCAAAGCGAAAGTTCAGGGATGTCGTACAAGTTGTGAACTGGTAAGAAGGTTTTGTTACAAAAATTCCATCTAGTAATGTTTCTAATCAATATTGCTGATCATGCAGGGCCTATTCAGAGCACATGGAGAAGGTGAAAACAAAGTCAAAAAGCAAACATAAACTCATGCACAAGATAGAGTTCCCTGTAAGAGCAAGACTTTTTTGTGGTCCCTTCATACATATTTGGTACTGTCTTAACTTGTGTCATTTTGGTACCTTCATCAGTGCGCTCAGCAGCCATCGGGGAGCTTACTGTGTGGATTCTATGTTGTAATGAACATGTTGGACCTAATCTGTGACATAAGGTTCATCAAAAAGGCTTCGGTAAGTATACCTGCTCAGCCTTGTCTCTACTCATAGTCTCCATTTGATTTTAGAAACTGATTTTTACTTGTATTGTCATAATAATTGTATTATGCAGGATTACAAAGTTACCACCAGAGCGGTAGATCAAGGAGCACTTAGGATGCTCCAGGATATGCTGTGCGAGTTCATTCTTAAAGAGATCATCGACCCAAAGGGCAACTTCTATGATGGTCCAGCAGATGTCGTGTGAGTTCACTGTAAATTCAGTCTTGCAGTCATAAACTTTAAACTTGTTAAATATGTATGATGAGGAACTTGAAACTTGATTCAGCTTTGTGACGTGAATGAACTGTATATATGTTATGAGTATATATGTGATGTTGTGATGTGAATGACCTGATGTGTACTAGTGTATATATGTGATGTGTTTGTTATGTGAATGACCTTAGTGGCAGCCAAATTCTGGCTGGTTCCAGGATGCAGCCAGAAAAGTGGCTGCCAAATCCTGGTTGGTTCCAGGATGCAGCCAGAAAATAGCCAGAGCTTATGGTAGTGGCACAAGTAAAGGTAACGGGCATTAAATAAGGCATTCATGTAACGCGCATTAAAGAATAACCGTTACCTATACCAAGTAAAGGTAACTGCGTTCAAATAAAGATCGTTACAAACACTGACCAGTGGGCCCAGAATGAGACTATTCGGTGATGGGTAACGAGTCTTTGTAACGGGCGTTAAATAAAGTCCGTTACCTATACATCCTAAAGGTAACGGACTTTAAAATAAAGCCCGTTATAAAGACTGACCTGTGGGCCCAGATAGAGACTATTGGGTGATGGGTAACGAGTCTTTGTAACGGGCGTTAAATAATGTCCGTTACCTATACAACCTAAATGTAGGGCTTTAAAATAAAGCACGTTACAAAGACGGACCAGTGGGCCTAGAGAGAGCCAATTGGGTGATGGGTAACGAGCCTTTGTAACGGGCATTAAATAAAGTTCATTACCTATATATTGTAAAGGTAACGGGCTGTAGCAAAAGGCCCGTTACAAATGTTGACCAGTGGGCCTAGAAAGAGACCTGACGCATTATTGGTAACGGATATCTGTAACGGTCGGAACTAAATGGCCATTACGATATAGAGGATTTTGTAACGGTCCTTAGTCTCTAACTGTTACGATATCTATCTGTGGGCCCACAATAACAACCATTTTAGGTTACTGGTAACAGATTTTGGTAATGGGCATTTGTTAAATGCGGGTTACAAATATGTGTCATCAGTAGCAGGCTTTTGCCCGTTACCTTTGAGATGTTATTAGTAACCCAAAAAGGGTAACGGGTCGATGCCCGTTACGAATAAGGCGTTGGCGCCCATTACCTATTTGGGGCGGTCGCCGGGCGGCGATGGCGTCGCCGGCCGAGGCAGTGGGGGATGGCGGCTGGGCGGAGCCGGAGGCGGGGGAGAGGAGCTGCCTGGCGTTAGAAAAGGAGGGGTGGNAGGACAAGGAAAGGGAGGGAGGCGGAGGCGGGTGGGAAGGAGGAGCAAGACGTACCCAGAGGAGAAGGCCGCTGGAGCCGATAACGATGGCGGCGCCCGCGGCGGGTCGCGCGCTCCCCGTCCGCGCGACCCGTCGCGGGATAACTCGGTCCAACTTGAAACCAGTGATCATAGACTAGGTTTTTTTTGAAGCAGATGTTAGCTTTTAAGGCATTAGCAGCAAACATAGCCTAAACGTACGCATATCCCGTCTGAATTTGTGGTGTTATCCCATTTTTTCGAACATCTAAAAATTTAGTAGTTTAAATATGCCAAAAAACTTAAACAAACCAGACCTTATTATTGTTGGGTTTCCGGAGCGATTCATTCGTAGTGGTCGCTGCATTCTCTCAGGGCCTAGTTTATTTTCTGCAACAAACTTCACTATTCATCCAACTTCACTATTCATCAAAGGGAATCTTACATGCATGGAGTATTAAACGTGAGTTAATGACAAAACCCATTTCATAACCCCCTAACTTTGCGAGACGAATCTAATGAGCCTAATTTGGCCATGATTAGACAACGTCGTGCTACAGTAAACAATCTCTAATGATGGATTAATTAGGCTTAATAGATTCGTCTCGCGATTTTTCGTCCATCCGTGTAATTAGTTTTATAATTAGATCATGTTTAGTCCTCCTAATCTTAGATTTAAAATTGCTACAGTAAAGTTGCAACCATAGTTGCACGAACTAAACAAGCCCAAACCAAGGAGTGCGTACACAGTATTCTCGTCAGGGCCCACCATATAACCAGCGCCGTGTGCATCTCTTCTTTCCGTTCCTCCCCTCCGTAACCGTCCAGCGCAGCCGGTGAAATCCATCGACGAAGTGAGTACGAACCTTGCACGGGGACGGGTGCACCTCTCCTGGTTAAATGAAATCCACTCTCCCCGGAAGTTAGAACCCTGAAGAAACGAACACGTACCGAAGGAGCTGCGCCTTCCTTAGGGTTGGGGTTGAGGGTTGTATGTGCATTGCTCCTTAATTATTAGTGAATCCAAGTCACCTGCCGCTGCCGCTGCCGCCGTCGCCAATTGTATGTCAGCTCTTCCTCTCTCAATTTCTCATAACCGTGGAAACCAACTTTGGCCTTGGCTTTATGTTCATATAGTTTTCTAGGATCGGTGTGTCGTCGTATTGCTTCTCTGCTGGTCCAGGGGAGGTAATTTTGGGAACGTTTGGACGTTTTAATGCTTTATTCAAGTTGATTTTGAGGTTTACAGTAAAAACATACTACGTTGGTACAGAGAACCAACAACATTGGCTATGATTTTCATAGTGGCCGGCTCTTTCATTAGTTGTTCTGCCATGGATTTGACCTTTCTCCTTTTCAATATTGGAAAAGATGTTAGCCAGTAAGAGGGGTGCTTTCTCGAAAAAGAAAAAAAGATCTCGCGGTCATGAAGAGTCCTCATCGATTTCAGGTCTGCTGCTTCTTCCTTTTTCTCTTCATGTTTTCTACAGCTCTATTCCAGCACTCACATCTCTATTGTATTGTACCTTGTTTCTTTGACTGACTTGCCTGGGGACAATCAAGACATTTGGAGTCACCTAAGTGAAGACGTTGCATCAAATTTGCGTAGAAGTGTCGTCTCACTTGTTCTGACCAATGGTAACTATGCTGTTGTATCCTTAGTTTCTGAAATGTATATTTTAACATTGTTAGTTATCAGTATTTAAATTAAGATCTTGTGTAGCATATGGCGACCCAGTTAAATTCTCTGGTATGGCCATAGAATGCCAGAACAATGTCACAAAGTTTGTGACAACTGGAAATCTTGCTGAATGTTTACAGAGGGGCCAACTTGGAGAAGAGGCTGGTGCTCCTAATCATTTGCTAACTATTCTTGATTATGTACTTAAGACAACTGTGGTCATTCCATAATGTTTCATATGTTTTATGTTATAGATCAAAGTATACTTTGAAGGAAATGTTTTCAGAGGGTATCTGGACGAATGTGATTCTGACTGTCAAGTTGCTGTTATCAAAGTCATGTGCGCTCTTAATGTTTATTGTGTACATCTTAATCCTGCGATGGAATGTATGCCCTGTAAATCCCTAATAGCTGTAGGGTGTTCATTTCACACAATCGTAGCAACAAGTGGGAAAATTTGTGAATCTTCTAAAGATAGAGAATTCCTTATATTCTCTCAAGTCTATAAGGTACAGCTGCATTCTATGGGTGTTTAATATTTGCTTAGAAATATGTATATACACTGAACTATATCTCATATTTGTATATTAATCATGTAAATGCATATACTCCCTTGGTTTACTTCTATTTAACACCATTGACTGTATTGTAAAGTTTGGCTTCTAAGTATTTCTAAACTTTATTGGTTATATGGAACATACTGTAAAGATATTATTCATTTCTAAGCATTTCCATGTAATTGATAAAAAAGTAGCAGTTAAAATTTGCATGAGACAGTTGACATAAAGGTGGTAGTAACTCTTGTTTCATATCGTTTTGCTTTGTTCCAGTATAACCCATGCTGCTTTTTTTTGTTTTAGAATTGGCTAGGGGCGGCATTTTTTGATATTGATGGAAACTTTGTTGGCATGAACCACTCCAAATTTTTGCCACGCAAAATATTTCTTGAACGGTCGAAATCAAGGGGCGTATTTCGCTATGTTGGCATAAATGGTTGGTATGAGACTCTAATGTAAGTTGGTTTTTCTTTTTGCGAAACAATAATTGACTTTTTTTATATTCTGGATTGGTAGCTTTACCTTTTTGTAGTTTTCTTGGGCATTTGTTGCATTTTCTAATGTTTAACGCTGTGTAAGGGTGGGACAGGGGTTCGGGAGTTTTCTTAACCTGCGTGAGAGGGTCTTCTTCTTAGCAAAATGCCCGGGGGCTGTCTTACCCCCCGCAGGTCGAGTTTTTTTAATCCCTAGTAACAACAAATTCTTTGATACATGTACCCCAACATAATTGCGAAAGGACCAGCAGTGCTATTGTCATCTGTCACAGTTAGCCGTTTGTGTAGGGTAGCCATATTTTTGTGTCAGTTTGAAGCTTATGTCTTATTCAAAATATGTGAGTTCCTTTTGTTCAGACTATTCACTAAAAGGTGTTGAAACACTGGTGTCCATGCTGCCTTGGGTCTATTTTTTTCTTTTCCTAAATTCTGCTCATGGTGGTTTTGTATTGTTCTATGTGTTGTGTTACTGCTCATGTTTATATTATTCTGCAGGGGGTGCCTTTCCTTCCATCCTAAAGGTGAGTACAATCACTCAAATGTCTCTACTAGTATTTTGTGCAAAATAGCTTAGTTGCTTCCATAAAAACTATTAGTTAGTTTAGCCTTTTTAATAAGTTTGCATTGTTGTGTTAGTGTGTTACTATAGTGCTAATCGGTAAATATTTTTTTTACTGTTTTAGCACTAGCATTGTGACATTTTTCAATTATTAGTATTCCACATTCTAAGTTTGAAATGAAACTTTATTCTGATTTTAAAAAATTATCATCGATTTATATATACACATGCAAATAGTGCAATGGGGTACTATTAAATACTGCCTGCACACATCTACATAGATCCATTTACGGAAGATCTGGATTGTGCATAGACCATGATCATCATTAACTCTTGTGTTCATGGGTATGCTCAAGCACAATCAGTTCTAATGTGTGTTGCTGCTTAAGTTCTCATAATAGAAATATCTTGCAATCAGTATGTGTAGAATTTTATTTGATTGCCGCAGATTGTAGTTAGAATTAGCATATTCCAGTGCTAATCACTTTTGTTGCACCAGCATATGATGTTGTTGACAAGGAACAATTTCCGGATCTGATCTCTTTGGGTTATCCCATTCCATCAAGGAGTATGGTCAATCGTGAGTGGCTTGTACATTTTCTTAGTTATCCTTCATTGAGCCTTTGTACAGCCCTGCTGTACCACTAGCAACTATTATACTATGTATCATTTTCTAGGTGGCATGATTTTGGTTCATACTTATGAAGATCCTTTTGGTGATTTATATCCTAAGGGTGTCTGGGGTGAATTCAGGAAAAGAGTTTCTTTTGAGATATCTCGAAATGTTGTGGCACTTGCTTCTTTTAGAGGTGATTTTGCATTAATGTGCTATTTACAATTTCATACTTTTGTGTGGTCATGAATTGCTGATGATCAGAATCATGGTGTCCAGGAGAAACAAGGTTTTTTGCATGCACTGGTGTTTTCATTGACTATGATGATAAGTATCCTAAAATTCTGACTTCAGCGAGTTTGATTAGAGATCCTGATGGTCGAAACAAGGTTGTCGAGGACTTGAGGGTTAGTGCTCCTGACTATACTGTGGTCCTTGTTATTCCAATATATAACTGAAGTCACATTGTATTGTTCGCAGATTGAGGTGTTGCTCCCAAGCAAACAATGCAAAACAGGGATATTAAAACATTATAGTTTACATTACAATGTTTCTGTAGTCAGTGTAGAGTACCGTGCTCTTTGCCCTTTGAATCTTGAGAGATGTCCTGTGAACCTTCATGATACTAAGCAAAATGATTCTACGGTAGTTGCTGTTGGGCGGATCTTCCAATCAGGCACATTAATGGCTGCGAGTGGGAAACTAACTGTCGGGTCAAGCATTCTTGACTGCGAAATTTTTTGTTACTCCACATGTAAAATCACTAAGGTAGTGCTGTTGATTTATTTTTCCTTGTTTTACATGTTGGAAGCAAATATGGGTTTAACTAACATATGACATCATGTACTGAGATTCTTTGCATTACAACTGACAACCCCTTTGGAACCTGGTTAGGCTGGGATTGGAGGGCCCCTTGTCGATATTGACGGTAATTTTATCGGCATGAACTTTCATGGAACGTATTCTGAGGAAATAGGAACCCCATACCTGTATCGTGAAGATCTCTGCAGAATCCTGGAATTTCTAAAGACAAAAGAGTATGTATAGACATGCCTTTCTTTTTCTTTTGGTGCTATAGTGCCTGTTGGAATAAGCATTCAGCTTAATACTCTTATAGCCTTTTATTTTATCTTATTGTGTCTAATACTCTTTAGAACATATTAATACACATAGATATACACAAATTATATGCTAATAACATCATTAGTTGGACGAGTGCCTGCATCCCGCGAGTCTGGCTCCACAGATACACCCAAAATCCACGTATCTACAGAGCCAGGCTGAGAGCCCCCTCTTGCATCCAGCGAGCCAGGCCAAGCAGGCAATACAAGCAACCAAATACCAGCATCTTGCATCCGAAGAGAGCATATGCAACCAACCAAACGCAATTGGCTGCAAAGATTTGTGTTAGCATTTAAACAATCTAGATGAAGTATGTTCTGTCAAGCATAATGCTGTATTAAATCTTTTCTTTTGTGTATTTCACAGACCCAAGAGGTTTGTTTTTGGGGGCAGTGTCCTTGGAGATAAGGAACCAATAACCAGGTAAGCTGATACATCTCATTGCTATTGAAGTTGCATCATGAATTTGCTGGTCATACTACGTTGTTTGTGTGAATTATTGAATAACAGATGGCCAGTGCCTAAGCCATATTGGTGTGATGAAAGTGATATTGAGGAGGAGGATATGAATGACAAACGTGAACTTGTACCCGACGGCTGCCCAGTAAGATACAGATTTGGATCTATAACTGTGCTCAAGTAGTAGGCTCTTACTCCGATAGAGCTTGTTTAAGATGCATGTCTTATAGTACTTAGTATATTTAGCGTTGAGACTGTATGCCATGTAAGATACTGGTTTGATTTTTTTTAATTGTTGTACCTTAACAAAAATATTATTTTACTCTGAGCTTGAACTGCTTTTAATCTCTCCATCTGGACCTGTTTACACACTTTTTTTTATGTCTCAACTCTCAAATAGTCAATCGAGTGACCCTCGGATCTAGAAATAAGCAGCACAATTGGAATCCGCCGGCATCTTTTACCTCTTCTTGCCTGATCAAATGTGGACTGCTGTGACCGTGTGTAAACAGGTCACAACTGTTAGCTTGGCACTGGAGTAAGCAAACTGCTCTCCACCTGCTGTGGCAGCCCAACTAGCTTTGACGCGAGCTCTTCAGGGTGGAAGAGAGTTGTTTGCTTGATCAGACATGTTACCTGCTGGTACAGGCTACTTCTTCAGCTTACCCAGTTCAGAGCCTTTTCGTGCTCCGCAGTTCGATCTTTCGCGTCATGGTTCTACCTCTGCAAACTGGACAACGCAGATATCTAATGTGGTTGCGCATATATGGCGGTTTAGCCTCTTGTCAAGTGAATGATCGTTTGTACGCAGACTGTCCAGATTCACAGAATAGATTCTTCGTACAAAATCTTCACACTTCACGTAAAAGAACAGGGGATTTGGCAAAACAAACAGCGGCATCAGTAAGATAAGATGGGGAAACGACTTGCTCAAAAGCCATCACTTCAGATACAAGTGCAACGGCGACTTGCTCAAAAGGCATCACTTTAGATACAAGTACAAAGGCGACTTGCTCATTATTTGTATTTGAGATCCCTAAAGCGAAAGGCATTATTTCATACGGCAATATACGTTTCACTTCAAAAGTACACGAGATATATCAGTCGCAGACTCGCAGTATATATATATTTAGATCTAGCAAAGTCACAACCAAAATCAACTGTATCTTCTTCGACTCCAGATAATATAAACTAACACGACCAAAGCAAACGAGACCGACCTCTCCCCTCCTTTCGGTCTCTTACCGTCTCAAAAGGCTGACCACGCACTCTGTATTTCCTCACCTGCAAAATTGGTCTCCACATCATTCAGGGGCGTGGCCGCCGTGGAACAGGCCCTCCCTCAACCCCCTAGTTGCTGGCGCTAGCCGGGAGGTAGTACTGGTAGTAGCCCAGCACAGCAAGGAGGGCAACCAGCATGGCAGCGGCCACTGCGGCAGCTGGGCCAGCCCATGACCAGTAAGACTGCGCCTTCTTCCTCTTCAGGATCGCCTTGGGTGGCGGGGCCTTGCTCCGGCTGACCACACTCCTGCTACGGACGCCCTCCTTCTGTTCTTTCTTCACTGTGGTGGAAGCTGGGGCTGCTTCTTCCTCGGCCTGGGCATCCGTGGCTTCATCAGACTTGGCGTCCGATTCTGAAGGCTCGTCGGTGTCAGCTGCTCCGGATTTCTTCTTGGCTTTCTTCTCCTCTTTCTGAAAGAACCAGTTGATGCATTGTTACAGTACAGATCACATTGCAGCGAACGAGAGAGAAAATAGAGATCAGCATACCTTCAGCTTCTTCTCAGCGTCCTTCTGTGCTCGGGCCGCCGCCTTCGCTGCCTGCTTCTCAGCCTGCCTCTTCTTCCTCTCCAACGCGAGCCTGTTCTTCTCAATCTCCTCCTGCCTCTTGATCTCTTTCAACTTGGCCACATCAGCCTCTGTAGGCTTCGCCTTTTCCTTTGGAGGCTCAGCCTCGTAATCATCATCAGCATCCAGAGCAGCTTTTGCCTTGAGCGACTTCACAGGCCCTTTTGAACGGGCTTCAACCTTGGGAGCTTCATCTGCTTGGGGAGCAGGCGCTTCCTTGGCTTGTTTTGAAGGTAATTTTACTGGGATGGGCTCTGGTTCTGCAGCTGGCACTGGTGCCTGCGACTCAATAAATATAGGCTTCTCATCAGGATTCCTCATCCGACCATCTCGGCTCAGCAGTCGGCTGTTGAGGGAGGCAAGAATCCTCTTCTCATAGTCCTCTCTGAAGGCCTTGCTTTCACACCATTGGGTCATGAACTTGTCAACCTATCAGTGTAGCAAATGTTCAGTAAAGACACGTGTGAGCATCACATGATATTGAAGCATTAATATTAACATTTTTAGAAGCACACCTCAGTCTTGTGGAGCTCTTGCAATTCTGGCAGCATACTCCTTGACGAATAGTCCCTAGCTTTATTTAAAACAGTGCGGTTTTGAAGGAAGGATGCATTCTGGATCAAGTGTTAGAAGACTATCATTGAGTTGCCACACAATCACAAACCAACAAAAGCTCACAGAAAAAGACACACAAACAAAACATGTCATGCCACCTCAGTTAAGTTTAAAGACATTGAAGGCCTACAGGAACAAATCCCCATCAGACTAAAATAGTCCTGATAACATCGTGCCGCTAAATGAACTAGAATTATGCATGGAGGAATTAAACTGGTAGTCATAATGCACAACATGTGCCTTTGATATAACGTTTCAAATCTAATACATGAAAGAACATAGACATATCACATATACATTCAACTAAAAGGTCAAGGAAAGGTAGCTCATGCACTGCACAGGGATGGATTATCATCATGACATTAGCAATTTATGAGAAGAGAACTGCAAAAGGTATCCAAACTACTCCCTCCGTTTTTTATTAGATGTCATATTAGGTCCGTTTGTCTTAAGTCAAACTCCTCTAACTTTGACCAAGTTTATAGAAAAATAAAACAACATCTACAATACCAAAATTGTTTCATTGAATTCACTATAGGATATATTTCGATAGTGCATATATTTGGTAGTATAGATGTTATATTTTTTATAAACTTGGTCAAAGTTGTATAAGTTGGACTTAAGACAAAGCTAATGTGACATTCTAATAAAAAACACAGGGAGTATTAGCCAAAATCCAAATGAAGGCCGACTAGAGGAAAAGCAAAAAACAAAAGAGGAGGCACACTAATCCAACCCATACATCACTAGGATGCACACAGCAAAACAAGACAAACAAAAGCTGAAGCAGACAGAAGAGATAGGTTTCCAAGTCAAAGTCAAAGAATAATGTTACAAGGACAGACATAATCCCTGCAAGGATTTTTGAAGAAAAACTTACTTTCGCATCGCGCACTGCTCTCAATTCTTGCAATGATTCATATGCCTTGTCCTTTCTGGCGGTTGCTGCATCTAGATCTTCTTGAATTGATGCAATCTCAGCATCAACAGCTTTTAACTCATCCTCCAGGACCTTAATCTTAGATCTGACTGCTTGCCTTTCCTTCTTTATTCCATCAATGCCCTCCCCGATGATCTGAATGCTGACCAGTGTTACCTTCTATTTCTTCAGGTCATTATATGCAGAAAAAAAGATGAATCAACACACTTACTTTGACCTGGTCCTGTATGGCCTCTTTTTCAACAACTGTATCTTGCAGTTTAGCCCGGTTAGCAGCATTAGAGATGACCTTCGATCTAGTTTTTTCAAGTTCCTTAATTTCTTTGACCAGACGCTTCTCCTCATTTAAGGGTATGCTCTCATGTACTATGCGGTCATTCAGCATCTTGATCTAGGGAGAAGCAACGGACAACAATATTTATAACTAAACATCAAACAAGACAAAGCTGATTTTGCAAAAAAGGTTCAGGGCATACTGTTTGCTCAAGCTCTTCAATAGAAGAGCATAAACCTGCGCCTTGCGCCCTCATAGCATTGTTTTCGTCACGAAACTTGCCTAAACTGTTCCGGAGGGGCTCCATCTCCTTTATCTTCTCATTCACAACTTCGTTATATTGCTTGTTCTCGGCAGACAATGGTTTCAGCTCTGAGATAATACCGGATCGCTCTGCCTGCAAAGAATTTGTAACTTATACAATGGAATATGCTTCGCTTCCCTGGGGCTGTCTACTCCCATTAAGAACAAAATCCAGGCAATTTCACATGCATCCATTAAAACAAGTTACAGAACATGAAATCTCTTCCTGACGTAGAGATTGCATCAGCAAGGAAGACTACTACAATGAGGACCTGTAAGAACAATACCTTCTTGGCTCTTAGTGCCTCAATAAGTTTAGAACGTGCTTGGATCTTTTTTTGGAATTCTTTGTCAGCCAGCTCGAGTTTTGCCCTCAGCTTAGGATCCTCAAATGAGCGGATCTTGACAAAGTAGAAGGCATAAGTTTGCTTAGGTTCAGGCCACTCATCCTTTGCATCCTTCGGAGGTGCCAGATCAGTATTCGTAGTTGTCTCTGAACCAAAAACAGCAGCCTCTTCACGTTCTTTTGCAGTTGCTTTGCTTTCCTTCTCTTGGAACAGGTTCACTTCTCCATCTGATACTTTGACCTCTGCTGGTGCTGTTTCAGCTCCAACGACCTCCATTCCCATGTCCCTGCAGCTACAGCAGAGAAAACTGTTAGTGGAACAGGTTACAATGAGGTAGAAGAAAAAACAAAATCTGAGGAACTACTTTTCGTGGCTTGCAATACATACAGTTAACTGAATCTTTATTTCCAAACTGTTTTTACTCGGCTACACAAGAAGTGTAAATGCAAACTAAACACCAATAGCTGGCAAACAAACAGAGATCAAAGTAAATGTCACAGAACGCCCAGAAATCGGCCAATCCAAAAGGCATGTTGATCAAATAAGCATGAAAATATCAAACAGGAATTATGTAAACAAAAGTAAAATTAAGGTGCGATGAAATGGGGAAGTTATCTCCACCAGGTGACCCGCACCAAATGTCTCCTACCCAAAACTGAAAGTCACCAAATCACTGATCCAATCCCCGTCTAAGAATAATTCCAAACCAAGCCCAACCAAAGCACCATATGTCCACATCCAAATCTACTCATCCATTGTGCTAAGGAGTGCCTGGAATTGACTGCAGCTGCAGGCCCAAATGTTAGCATCTGTCAGGGATATGGAGGCTTTTACATAAAAGGTAGGGTTTCCTTTTGGGGCTTTACAGTTTGTCTGCTAGCTGACGTGTCTGCTTTGTGCTTTCAAAAATGGAAAGGTGGTCAGAAAAAAGTGCTGTGGGGCCAGCGTGCTGATGCAATTTTGGTGCTCGGTCAAGTTATAGCAGCATAATTTGTGAGGGCATGCAATGATGCCACTCAACACAGACACAGCTCACGAGTTCCCTGGGCAAGGTGGTGAGGTCTACAACTGCAAGTGAATCACTAGCACACAAAGCCGATGCCCACATGATATCTGCCCATGACACACCAAACAGGAACTGGCTGGCATTATCTGATTCTGTCAACATTTCCTTAGCATAGCTGAGGGTCACGTTACCCTTCATTCTGCAAAAGTTCCACCCGAACCATTCAGCTCTAACACAATAGTGGAAACACCCGCAATTTTCACATGCAGTGGGATGAATGTGACCAGCAGCGTGAACTCCAGAAATCTAGCCCCAGAAGATAGGTGATCCTGAAATGGGAAGCAATTGAACTCACTGCACACCTTCACCTGCAGTCGGCCCACTGACATACAGCCACAGTATACCAATAACATGGCAAAGCCTAAGAGCAAACTACAGCAGCAGATTCAACACATGAACTGGACCCAAAAGCTACTGGAAAAATCTACGAGGCCAAGTAAGATGAATAGCAGAGGCGGGATCCGATTTAGAACCCAGCCACGACGCCCGGTCAAACCCAGGCGCGATCCGCGAGGCACCGCAGATCACAGTCATACCACCTCCAATTGTCCTCCCTCCCGCGGGCAACCCCAGCCCAGTGAGCCCGCCGATCCAGATCTACCGGACAACCGCTCCCGGTTCCCCCGCGCCCATTTCAATCCACCACGGGACCGATCGCCGCAAATCGCAACAAAAAAATACAAAAAAACAAAATATCCCACCGCCTCACGAACCGGAAGGGAACACAGCCACACCGGATGACGGAGCGCCTCCACCACCCCCGCGTTCCTCCGGGGTGGCCGCAGCCCACCGGATCAGAGGGAGGGAGGGAAGCAGCTCCGACACGGCGAGCCAAATCTAGCGGCGATTCAAAAGAGAGGACAGACGTACGACAGCGGGGGGACCGGCGAGCCGAGGAGCCCACTCACCAGGCGAGGGTGGCGCGGAGGCGAGGCGAGGCCGCGCTCGCTCCGATCTGGCGACGGCGGTGGGGGCGAAGGCCGCCAAATCTGGAGGCGCACGCCGGCTCGGGTGGGGGTGGTGATGTGGATTTGGGAGGGGAAGGGGGGAGAGAAAGGAGAGGGGGGTTTGGCCGCGTGTGCCTGCCTACAAGTAGAAGAAGCCGAGAGAGCCAGAGAGGGTTAAATACGAAATGGATTTTTTTTTTCACCCACTGGGTTTGTTTGGTAGCGATGCCATCGTGTACCGGGGCAGGCAGGAATGGATCGTGCTCGTGCCGATGCCGTGCCCCTCTTGCTGCTCGTGCTCGTCTTCAAAGGGAAAGGAAATGGCATGGGCTGCGCGTCGCGCCCGCGTGGGTCTGCGTGTGCGTGTGGTCACTGTGGTGTGACGTTTGTGCGTAATGGGCCCGGCTCTGCCTGTTTAGATGATGGGCCCGGCGATCTGCTCTCGTAAATCATCATGTTTTCCTTTCCGGGCCCTTATAAAGGTTTTTTTGAGCATATGATTATTTAGCATGAGACAAAATATATAGATTCGGTCCAAAAGAGGGGAGGAATCGTATGGTTAGTGTTGGATCGAAATGCTATTAAGATTATTGGGAGGACAAAATATCCGGCAGAGCTTAGACTTGAAATTTAGGTTCGAGCATTCAGGATCTTTAAATGTTGCCACCATTTGAAGCGCCAGCCATGAGGGAGACGATCCGTGGTGGGGCAACAAAGGCAGACGAAGAAGAGAGAGAGAGAGAAATAAGGGCATGTAGAACAGTTTAGACATCTACTGTCTGTTTGATGTATAAAAACAACTAAATAAATATGTAGCTTTACAATGGTTGTCTGTATGATATTTAATGTCTTCACTGATTTGTGTTATTTTACTTGGGAGCACGAGCCAAAAGCAACAGACGAGATAGTAAACAACAACATACTCTTTTTCACATGGAATGATGGCCACGTCACCTCATTTTGCTGATGTGGACTCAAACAACAGACAGTTGTTGTCTAACCGTTGTATATGCCCTAAATCTCAACTCCTTTACTTGCTGCTGGTAGTGGATGCATTAGTTGCGTGCTAGTGGCTCCATTGAGCAATTGGGTAGTTGCCTTGGGTGGCAATCGGCAAGGGCAATGTCGGTATTGGAGGATTGATTGATGGTGAGAAGCCGAGAAGGCAGCAACGGGGAAGATATAATCATGGCTTTACGACGATGAGTCGATGATGTCCTCCTGTGAGTCAAACTAGTGTGGCAGTAGACAGAGGATATAGCGCCAAAAAATGGGTACGGGAGACAAGAGAAGCTCACCATTGAGGCCTTGTTTAGTTCGCGAAATTTGAAAAAGTAAGTTGCAAAAGTTGAATCGGAAAACGTGTCGCGAGAGAAGGGACATGTTTTTCAATACGTTATTTTTGCGAAACTTGCAGAAACTTGCATGAACTAAATAAGACCTGACAAGGAATGTAGCAGAACAGAGCGGGTGGTAATTAGAGACCTCATGGGTGTCAGACGCGGGCAAACGTGTGCGACAAGGCGACTTTGGTTGTGCTACATACATTTCACCTAAAAAGTATCTTTCCATGGATTCGAAGAATTCAAGATGTCTTTTAAGAGGTCCAATACGTCTACTCCTATTTTTTTAGTCCTTTTTCTGTTTCTGGCTAATGAGCAATAGTCACATAAAGAATCATGTCATTTCCCTAGTATTCTCCTGTGCTAAGGCAATACCACTTCTTGGATCTACAGAAATTTTCTCAGCCATCTATGTCCAGTTGCCGGATACTGAGGGTCTGTTTGGAACAGCTTAAATTCTGCTTGTGGCCAAAATAAACTGAAACTATTAGCCAAACGGTATGCTTTTTTGCTGCTTTTTTTGGCCGCGCTTCTCCCCACCGCTGCCATTTGTATTAAAACGCAGAAGCTGGGCCAGATCCGCTTCTCAAATAAGCAATTTTTTTCAAATTTGTGCATCTTATCTGAGAAGCGCTTCTATCGACAGCGGTTCCAAACAGGGCTAGAGAGGAGAGAATCCTCGACTCGTAGTCCTCTCTGAAAGCCTTGCTGCGGCACCACCGGGCCATGAACTCGTCAACCTACACATCATAGCAAAAATGTTCGGTACGGGTACACATGTGAGCGTCACAAAAGATTTATGTCAAGAGACAAAAGTATTAACAATTTCAGAAGCGCACACACCTTGGTCTTGTGGAGCTCTTGCAATTCTGTCACCATTCCCCTTGAAGCATAATCTCTAGCTTTATTCAAATGCGCTCGGTTTTCAAGGAATGCCATGTTCTGGATCAAATACAATACAGCAGAGTATCAATCATCAGTAACCCCACATGGCTGTTTCAGAAATAACTAGAAGAAGACTTTGCTAATGCTCAACAGAGCAGTAGTGTCCAAAAGAAACAACCTATTAGCCCAAGCACATCAGGCAAAACAACATTATGAGAGCAAACACGAGGAATTTTCAAGATATGTGAACTTACTTGCTCATCACGTGCTTGTCTCAGTTTGGCTAATGACTCATATGCCTTGTCCTTTCTGGCAGTTGCTGCAGCTAAATCTTCTTGCATTGATCCAATCTCTGCATCAACAGCCTTTAGCTCGTCCTCCAGGACCTTAATCTTAGATCTCACTGCTTGTTGTTCCTTCTTCATTCCATCAGTGATATGAATATTGACTATCGGTTCTTCTTAGTTCTTTGGCGAAATATATAGAAACAAATTATGAAGGTGCAGTATAGTATACAAAGGCCCTGTTTAGTTCACGCACTATGCATAACGTTTTGCATAACGCACGTTCCCCAATGCACTTTTTCTCTCTGTAAACACTATGCATAACGCTGCATCTAAACACCCCCTACTCTGACCTGGTCCTGTCTGGCCTCATTTTCGCCCATTTTACCTTGGATTTTAGCTTGATTAGCAGTATTGTAAAATTGAGATCTGGTTTTTTCGAGGTCCTTAATTTCCTTCACCAATCGCTTCTCCTCATTTAAAGATATACACTCATGAATTATCCGGTCATTCAACATCTTTATCTGTCGAGAAACAATATGGAGAAAAAATAAAAATTATTTCCGTGGAAGCTGAGTTAATTAACAAAGGGTTCAGTCATACCTTGTGCTCCAGCTCTTCAATAGAAGAGCATAAACCTACGCCCTGTACCTGCATGGCATTCTTTCCATCAGTAAACATGCCTAACCGGTTTTGAAGGCATTCCATCACTGTCAACTTCTCAGCCACGCCTTCATGACATTGTTTGTTCTTTTCAATTAATGACTTCAATTCCGAGATTATAATGAAGCGCTCCCCCTGTAAATAAAGGATAAGTTGCAAAACGTGATACACAATGGTTAAAGCATGCACGTCGCTCCTCCAGTAGCCTACTCCCATTGAGAACACATTTAGACCGGCACCCGAATAAAAATGGTAGTAGGGCATGAACCCTTTGTCTGTAATACAAAGTGATGCATCTTGCAGTCTTGCATCAGAATGGAAGATTCTAATTCCATGAGGACCTGCAAGTAAGAACAGTACCTTCTTGGCTCTTACAGCCTCGATAATTTTCGAATGAGCTTGGTTCTTCTTGTTGAACTCCTCGTCGGCCTCCATGAGTTTTGCTCTAAGTTTAGGATCCTCGAATAAGCGGACCTTGACGAAGTAGAAGGCATGATTTTTCTCACGTTCAGGCCACTTCTAAGCATACACTCAAACACACACAAAAAAAAATCAGAGAACAAACAAATCTATGTCCATATCCAATATAGGTGTGATTTTCAAGGCATGTAGATTATTAATATAAATAACAATCAAGACATCGAAAGCCTGGGGTTGTATGGGGGCATTTTTGTCTCTCTAATGCAATGAAGCGCAATTCTCCCGCGTTTTCGAAAAAAGAAGACATCCAAGGGATTTATGTTAATCAATTGTGAAACCTAGGCCGCCTAAAGTTGTGGTTCATCAGGTCACATTAGCATAAACACATAAAAAAGGATGTTATCTCCATCAACATGGCTTCGAAGGATTCACCATTGAGCCTTTGACCTACAAAACTAAACATACCAACTCTGTTTCAACCAACCCAAAATTGAAACATGCGCCAATTCCTTCATCCAACTTCCCATCTGAGAGAAATTCTATTGCGAGCCAGCACATCACACAAGTAGGAACCAAAGTGTGCGCTCTCAGTGGCCTAAGAAGGAAAGACTTGCAGAGTTGGTGTGGCTTGACCAGTGCAGCTTCTAAGCCAAAATTGTGGACCTGGGAGATTGGTGTGCAAAAGGTTCAGATTTTTAATATAAAAAGCAGGGTTTCTTTCTTGGTTTATAATAGTTTTCTGTAGTGTCTGTCTGGAGCTTGGACAATCAGGAATATATCTATTTTATTCTTTCTGCTTCTGGATTGGGAAACATAGTTAGACATGGGGGCCGGCCTCACTGTGTGCGGATGTAATCTGGTTCTCAGTTCGTTCAGCTCCTGAGGGTGAGAACAGAAGCATTGACTCAAGCTAGTTTCCAATTTATTCTGCATCTTTGCGATTATCAACTCTCTCGTTAAAGAAAAAAGAGTAAAATCTTTGCAATGGCATTGAGCTAAAATTTCTTCTTTATTGAAAGACCTATCCTCCATGGTAGCAGATATAAAATGCCGGCCACACTCCATCATCAGTTTTGATCATCTTTTCTTGATTATAGTTTAATTAGGTTATTGTACATGCTCACATGTTGAACTACATGCTGCGATGGTTGAGCCAATAATCTATTTCTATTCTAAAAGACTAAAACCACGCGATATCCAAGTTCACCAACAACATAATAAGAACCCTACCGATCTAATCCCTTGGACGCCAAGCTCACTGCACGCAGCGCGCAGCGCCCCATCGTCACACAGAGTACCGAAACCGCGCGCCGCCGATGCTCGCAACTGGAGGAAAACGTACCGCGGCGCGGCCGCCGTGCGGGAGCGGGACTGGCAGGCAGGCTGGTTCACTCACCTGACGATGTTCGTGCCGGGAGGAAGCCATGCCCGCCGCTTTCGCTCTGATCCGGCGGCGGCGGCGGCGGTCGCCCAATCCAAAGACGACGACGCGGGGGCGGTTGCAGATTTCAGTTGTGGGCTGCTCCTATTACCGGTCCATTGTAAATTGGTATGCGCTGGACCCACCTGTCAGCGAGTCCTCGCGTCGGTCGAGCTGCTCAGGAAACGTACTCAGCTGCTCGACGCAAGCTAGATTCGAAGACGTATTCTCGTAGACTACATTTTTACCATTATAACAGATGCGGCTTATCAATTTAGCATTCTTAGAACGACCCTTACAAATTCAACACTTTTAAGTAGCACCTCTTTCATATTTACCACATTTGCCTATGTGGCACGCCAGATCGGCCCGACACGGTGGCGCTGAGTCGTCTCGGGGAAAAGACCATCCTACCCCTGCCCTTTCTTCTATCTCAGACGCGAGGTGAGGTGGCCGTTACTCTCTCCCCCATTTCTTCTCCCCGCCGCCGCATCCATCTCCTTCAACCCGACGCCGCCGCCCTCCTTCTCCCCCCTCCCATCCAGCCCCCACGGCAACCTGCTGCGCTGGCGATGGTTGCTCCGGTGAACCTGCCGCGACGGATCAAAGGTATGTGGTCCCACTTCTTCCTTGGAATACCGGGTCGATTGAGGTTAGGGTTAGGGTTCATGGACGCTGACTTCCTCAGTTGTTTTGGGCGTCATAGGCGTCTGATGTAGTACGTCTCGCTCTCCAGAGTCGCAATGGCTAGTGATTGCCCTCCTTGGTAAGCACTTAACGACAGCAGCTGCAGTACATAATGTGCATAGTAATAGAGTAGTTACTCATGTTTTTTCACTGTTTATCATGATGCCAGGATGGATCCTGGCTGTGCGTTTAGACTAGTTGTTAAAGTTTCTCAATACGTTGCTATGGTGAATATGGGTTAGTGGACATGGCAAAGCAGCAGCATGACATATGGTTTGATAGGAACCATAAGTACTCTCTGGCACAATTTCATGAGGATTTAGCCACAAAAATTATATGGGGGCCTTCTCAAACACTTTCATTTTGGGTTTTAGACCAAGATACTGGCTCTAAGTGGAAACTTAGGAGGGATGAGCATGTGCAGCAGATGATTTAGGATAGATGGGATGAGAGATTAGCTTTTCTTTCAGTAGATGTTGTCAGCAAAGATAAGTCCAATGTGAATGATAGCTCTGCTGCATCTAAAGGTAGATGTGTCTCTGGTGTGACTAGTGGTAATGAAGCAAATGCAGTGGGTGCTAATGCTGAAGGATTTGGAGATACATGCAGCTCACCATCTCCACCTGTAATTGATTGGAGCACTCTAATCATAGAAGAGAACCCTGATAATGATGGTACTGCTACACACCTTGTGGATGAAGACCAGGTGTATGAGGCATTGGGATTAAAGCAACCTAATGCAACAGAAGAACAAGCTGGTAGACAGGAGGTCCCAATTATAGGAATAACAAAGGAGATGCAGGAAGATATGGATGAAGCAGCTGTTAATGTGGATGACACAGCTGATGAAGAGCCACTGTATGAATGGGACAGGGACAACCCTGACATGAGTGTAGGGATTTGCTATCCCAACATTGCTGAGCTTAGGCTAGCTGCTAGGCATCATGCTATAGTTAAGGAGTTTGAGCTTCAAACAGAACATTCTGACAGAATAAGGTACAGGGTTTGCTGTGCTGCTCTAGGCTGCCCATGGAAACTTAGAGCTTGAACTCAGCATGATGGCAGTTGCAGGGTACATTTTCTGCATTTGTTGTATTTTTTTCTTTCTCTTCGTTTGGTGTTGAAGTTTATTCAATTGCATTATGATGCTTAAGTTGTAATACTAAATTAAGGTTGTTTTTTGATAAAATGCAGATACAAATCAATACTCTGGAGCATAGGTGTGCATCTACACAAAGGGTTGACAGCAGGATGGCATCAATATCCTGGGTTGCAGAGAGAGCAGTTCAATTTTTGAAGAAGAAAGCATCAATGGGGGCTGCAGAAATGCGAAAAGAGTTGCAGTTCAAATATCATATTGAAATCCCCTACATGACAGTGTACAATGGGACAAAGAGAGCATCTGACAAGCTATTTGGTAAGTGGAGTGATTCTTTCGATTGGTTGTATAGGTTCAAGGCAGAAATTGAATTGAGATCACCTGGTAGTGTGGTAGAGACAGACACTATAACTGATGAGGATGGCATAGTTAGATTTAGCAGATTCTTCTGTGCATTCAAAGCTTGTATAGATGGTTTTATGAATGGCTGCAGGCCTTATATTAGTGTAGACTCCACAGCTTTAAATGGCATGTGGAATGGCCACATGCCTACAGCCATGGCTCTAGATGGCCACAACTGGTTGTTTCCTGTGGCCTTTGGGATCTTTGATTCAGAGACAAAAGAAAATTGGATTTGGTTTTTGGAACAACTTAGGAAAGCAATTGGTCCCATGAGTCATTTAGCTATCTGCACAGATGCTTGCAAGGGTTTAGAGTCAGCTGTTAGAATTATGTTTCCAGAGGTAGAGAAGAGAGAATGTTTTAGGCATTTAATGGAAAACATGAAGAAATACTATAGTGGTAATGTGTATGGCAAGAACATGTGGCCTGCTGCTAAAGCATACTCTCCACATAAATTCAAGTATTTTTTTGACAAAGTGTTGGCAGCTACACCAGGATTATAGAAAGTGGCTGGATGAACACCATCCTTTTCTGTGGGCAAGAAGTAAGTTTTCTTCAGACATCAAGTGTGACTACATTAACAATAATTTAGCTGAAAGTTGGAATTCTTGGATCAAAGAGCACAAAGACCTGCCTTTGCATTGCATGGCAGATGCTATTAGAGAGAAAATATTGGTTATGTTTGCCAAAAGGAGACAGATTTCCTCTGCATTGAGGCCTGGTATATTGCCTGCTGTCATAATTCAACTCAATGCTGTCTCTAGGGGACTAGGTCACTTGACTATTACCAAAAGCCACCCTACTGAAGCTGAGGTCACAGAGGTGTAGAAAGATGAAGAAGTTAGGAGACATGTTGTTTACTTACCTCAAAAAATTTACATTTGTAGGCAGTGGCAAGTCACTGGTAAACCATGTCCACATGCACTGACAGTGATTACCAGTGTGAGGCAACATATAATGGCATCTTACATGGCATCTTTTGTTGACAACTATTATTCAGTGGCCAAGCTTCAAGCAGCTTATGCAGGCATCATTCCTAGCATCACTGACAGGAGCCAGTGGCCTGATGTTGAAAAGGGATACAAAGTGCACCCTCCAGTCCAGAAGAAGAGGGAGGCTGGAAGACAGAGGAAAAATAGGCTTAAACCAGTAAGGGAGACAGGAGTCAAAGCTACTAGGCAAGTGAAGTGCCCCAACTGTAAAGAGTATGGTCATAGAGCCAGTAGCTGGAAGTGTCCACTCACTTGGACAAAGAAAAGGTTATGCTCAAACTGTTACTTTCTAATACTTTTACATTAACTGGTTCATTCCTAACCAAAGATGATTTTCTTTTGTAGGAAAAGCACTAAGAAGCAGAACTGAAGGCAGCAACAGCAAGGGAAGCTGCAGAAGCAGCAACAAGGGAAGAAATTGCAGCCACAAGAAATGAATTAGCACTGGCAAGGGATGTGATGCCTTTGCAAGTGCTTCCCCCAAAAGAGCCCATTCAGTCAACAACAGCTAGAAGGTTTTCACCTGATCTTGTTAAACATCACTACTAACAGTATTAAGATGATATTCTAATATTTTTTCCCCATAACAGGGAACTATTCCCAGATGATGAAATCCAAGCTGAGCATGTCAAGAAGAAAATGACACCAAAGAAGAAACAGCTAGCAACAAAAGTGAAGAAAACTCCTCCACTAAACAAGAAAGGAGGCAAGGGGAAAGGAAAGGGCAAGGCCAATGTAACGTCCCGGAAAATCGAAAACCTAAATCACGCGTTTAAAATCTTTTCCGACGAAATCTCGAAATTCAAATCTATCCAAATCCGTTTCCGCCGTTTCCAAATTCCAAATTCCAAATCCATCCAAAATCCATTCCCGTCAAAGTCCAAAACCTCCAATCGTTCCGAAACCCTATCCCGACCGTTCTTTTTGTCCCGTCCGCGTGTCGCGTTCCGCCCGCGCGTCGCGCGTGCGTCCGACCGCCGCCGCGAATTCCGCCGGTCCCTCTCTTCCTCTCTCTTTTCTCTTTTCTCTCTTTTTCCTTTTCTTTCTTTCCTTTCTTTCTTTTCCTCTTTTCTTTTTCCTTCTCCTCCTTTCTCCCTTCTTCCTCCTCCTGCTCAGTTCGGCCACGCCACCACCGCACGCCGCCCCCTCCTCCTGAGCTCTGCACCG